>ML675621.1:1303656-1362758 GCA_007922155.1 Mesoclemmys tuberculata
GGGGGGGCTGAGCAGAGAGGGTCTGCAGGGAGGTCAAGTGGAGAAAATGGGGGTGTGGAAGAGAGGTGGGGGGGCCAAGGGAGGTGAGCTGGTGAAGAGGGATGTGGCAGCAAACAGGGTAGGAGGCAGGGCCTGGGGCAGAGCAGGGGACTGTGGGAGGGGGCCACAGGCAAAAGAGGCAGGCCGGGGACCTAGCTTCCTCAAAGGGAAGCTTTCACCCTGCCACCTATGCCCAGACCCCTTTTAAAATCAGTGCTCCCTTAAAATCACCAGGCCCCTGGGCAATTACCCTCTTTACCCCCATCAGTGGTCCTGTTTGTTGTAACAGAAATCCAGGGTAGAAGCTAAATTTATTTGTCTTTGTTTACCTATATCTTCCTCAAAGTTTGACAATGTAACCAGATTAGCTTGTGGATGCTAAATCCCTTTCATATCTTAATTGTCTTGCATGATATATGTGGATGGCTCAGTTAACCTTAAGATCAAAGATGTGAGATACTGCACGAAAACTACTACTATAATCTACATTGTCTTCAGATTAACTATCTATGTTATAATGGAGGACTGGCCAATTGCCTTATATGAATGAGTAATTAATTTACTTGTCTATGCACAGGAAACAGAAGATTAGCGTCAAATCAAAGGTCTACAGGCGACATGCATTGCCTATTTTCTTCCTCGGGGGAAAAGACCATGCTGTGACAATTCCTAGGAGGAGGCTTGTCAGCCTGCTACAGCGCTATGAAAGTGAAACTGTGGACCTGATCCTTTCATCTCAGGTCTGTTAAACTTTTACAGTGAAAATCTAAGCAATAGGACTGAGATCTCCAAGTAATTACTTGGATTATCCTGGAATTCTCATGGAAAAACTCCAATAGACTCTACATCTGTACTGCTTATTGGACTATAATCCTTTGGATTGGTTGCAAAGAGACTTTTACAAATTAGCAACTTTACCCCTATGGCCTTGATCTATGAACACTGAAAATCACTTGCATGTATATAATTCCTTAAGCATTTCTAAATCTTTTTTCTTTCTTTTAATAATAAAATTTAGATTTAGCTATTAAGGATTGGCTGTAAGCGTGTATTTGAGTGAAATTTGAAATTCACATTGGCCTGTGGGTAAGTGTCCGATACTGTTAGAATGGTAGGACTTTAAGTATGGCAAATAAGGTTTTCAGTACCTCACTACATTAGACTTGGTCTAGATGGGAGCCAAGGACTGGAATGCCTAAAGGGGACTGTAATTGGCTTCATGTCAACCAATGTAGGACTGATTAACCAGGGTGATATGAGCGTGGTTTTGTTATTGGTTTGGTGACTCTAATTACAGAATAAATCACCAGTTTGTGGGGATTGTCTGCCCCTCTTCTTGCAGTCTGCTCTGAAGGTGGCAGTCTCCATGTAGCCCATCCCAGGCACATGGTCACATAGCCCTAATGGTTGCAGAGACAATCTTGAGCACATTAACCTGTTAAATCTTAAATATCTGGAGGCAAAGAACAAGATGCCAACATTTATTTATTTTAAATCTCATTACTTTGGTGCCTATCATTTTTGTGGCCTGGCTTATGGTTATGAATACCTGGCATTGACAATACTGTGACATAGTTAATTTAGATAATAAAAGATACTGTGATTTCATGTATTTGAGTCTTTTAGGCTTTGACTCAGCAAAATATGTAAACATATATCTAAATGTAAGTCTCATTGATGTCAATGGGCCTACTCACATGATTAAAATGAAGCACATACTTAAGTATTATGCTAAATTGCGGCTTCAGTGAAAAAATAAGTAGCAATCTTTTTGTAGGAAATGAAGTTCAAAGCTTTCCCTGTAGCAGAATTTAGGAAATAATTGACCCAAGGTAGCAGGGCCTTGTGTCCTCTCCTTCTCAAAAATAAAATAGTGTAGATGTATTGGTTTACTAGCTAACAATACAGGTAGCTACAATCTGACTAACCTCCATGGCTAGAGTGTGCTTTTCTGTGCTGGAATCCAGCTACCAGAATTGTGAGGGGAAATCATTTGTTTAGTCTGCTGTCCCTTCATGTGAAGCAGTGGCCAGGGCTCTCCCCTGAAATACCAGGCAGGACTTAGCCTGAAGGGCCCTGGCATAATTCTAGTGCTGATTTGTCACACTGCATTACTACTACTGTGCTCTTTCAGCAAATGTTGCTTTTCTGCACCTAAAAAGGAGCGGATGTAAGTTAAGTAACCAGAGAGAAGATATTCTAATTTTTGCTTCTTGAATTCATCTCAGTGTTGCTCTTAACTGAAATGAAAGTTATGTGCTATACTTGAGGAAAATGGCAATTTTCTTTAACCATTGTGGCCCTACTTATTCAATGCCAATTTATTATTTACAATATATTGTGTTTTAGTAACTGTATAATCTACATATTCATGTACATATGTTACACATTTGCTCAACTTCAATACGTGTATATTTATTAAATGCAAATCCAGATGCTATGCATGAGAAAGATTGAGAAATCAAATACTATAACATGAGGGGGAAAGTATTTCTACTGCAACATTCATTTGCCTACATTGAACATTCTGTGTAATTCATGGCGTACACTGAAAGATAATTACGTATTTACTAAGTTTTGGACATACATAGGCAACCCTTGCTGACGTCAGTAGGAGTTGTACAACTGTATCTGATGGTAGATTTTGGTAAATCTGTTTTTAATAAAGCCCTCCTTAATGATAATGGTTAACCAGGGGAGGCAAATAGGATGCATGTTGCAAGGGACCTGGGGAAACAGATGAGAGCAGGAAAGTGTAAGTGGTTAAACATTTTCCACGTGGATAAAAGCCTCCCTCTCTCCTCTTCCATTATCCACTACTGCTATGTCCCACAGAGGTATAATCCCCCATACACATCCTCCTACAGACTTGCTTGCTTATAGCCAGAGGAGGGAAGCTCTGCTTTGGTAGCCAGACAAACTGTGTCAGGTACGGCTCTCATCCTGCTCTTCTTAAATTCCGATAGAACTTCAACTTTTGGCTTTTTCATTTAAAAAGAAGAAGGAAAATTTGTAAACAAATTAAAAAAAAAGAAGACAGGTAGGGTTAAAAGTTTCCCTGGATTTCCACAGAATCCAGACAACATTCCCTAAAACACGTTACACCTTTTGGGGGGGAGAAAATCTTTTACAAAAGACGTAGATGTTAATTTCTGTACTTTTTTCTATAGATCCTGACAGTTTCCTTGGCCATATAATCCATCATCACACACAATAACTCCCTCACACACACACATACCCCCCTTCACACATACTGCCCATGCAATCCTAACATTACCCCAAAGAAAATTTGTAAAAGGTGAAACTAAATTAGTAGATTATAAAAAACCCTTTCATATTAAAGGAATCCATTTCTAATGGTTATCTACCAATTTGTTATTTTGACTACTGCATATACTTTTGAAAATTTTCTTGGGAGGCAATCTTAAGTTTAAGCAGGTGGTGTAAATCGTAGGTGGGACTAGTGAGTGATGAATAATTATATGCAAACAGGAAACTGGCCAGATACTTTAGTGTAAAAGTCTGGGAGTGTTCTCCTGTGAACCCATTCTACTGGAAGGTGGTAAGAGGGTTTTGCTGATTCACTAGATCAGATTCCTCATTACTCGACCCTGCTATAAAATTGATGACTGTGGCACCTGAGCGGATGAAAGAAGTGAGGGTACACACTAATATTTTAACTGTGTAGCAATATGTTTTTATAAATAGCAACAAGAATAGCAAGCTCTTGCCAGCAGATCTCAAATCAGTTTATAAAGGAGGTCAGGATCACTGTCCCAATCTCACAGATGGAGAAACTGAGGCATGGGAAGGGAACATAAATATATAGGGCTTTAATTTAAGAATTAGAGCTATGTAGACTTAAATAATCAATTAATTTGTTTTTTTAAAGATGATGTAATACAATTACAGTACAAGTTAAGAGTTGTAACAAGTTGGAAATTGACATCTCGATAAGAAAATGGGATTTTACAATCACCTAGTGATATTTTTCTAATTTTACATATATTTATGTAAATTATAAGAGAGCAAAGCTGAGACTGAGTGGAATGGTATAACTTGCACGGGTTAATAATGAAGGGAGAAGGAATATGTGGCTTGAGTTAGGCAGCTGTATCCCTTCATTGTTCATTTCCAGACTCTTGAGGATTTGGGGATTTTAAGTTATTCTATGGAAATTTGAATACTTTTCTGGCTTTTAAGGCAGACTCCAGTGATACAACCTAAAATGATTTCCTAGTGAAAACTTTGTTTACTAGTAATACTTATAAAAATCTTTGTGACAGCTCCCAAAGGACTTTCACCCATTATACCATGTGATAATTAACCTTGGTTTGTATTTTATGAAATATGCCCCCAATAAGTTTACATAGGTTATCTGTAGAACAGCAAAGCAGTTTCTCATGCCTTCATATATTTCCAATATGTATAATCACTCTGGCTCTGAACCAAAAATTACACTGCAACCAGCAGTCCATAAGCTATTAAAAATCCAGTGCAATTTCTAACATAGCCTTCATTAGACAAGGAAGAAACAAGATCCATGTCTTGGGATTTAGACAGCAGTTGTTGAAACTACACTATGTGAGAATGTCCCAAAAGAGGAAATATCACTAGTATTTTAAGCCAGAAATATTTCAAATCTAACTGGTTGTGCATGAAACTGAAGATGTAGTAATGTTTCATAAATGCTTATTTCCTATTTTATAATATTTGGTCATATTAAAACTTAACAGGTATGCAAACAAACACTTGGGTAAAAATAGTCACCTCACACACATCAGTGAACACGTTAGCTTTTTCTTTATAGTAATCTAGTAAATTCTCACCACCTGCACTCAAAGGCAGAAAGCTAATCTATTTTGTGATTTGTGAGTGACAATAGGATCTCCACCATCACTCACTGGCCTCAACTCTTCAGAGAACCACAACTGGCTCCTTCATTGCTTCCCATGGTGTGAGCTGAGCCATCCTTACTACCTATTTAGCCCAAGATGACTAACATTTATTTCCCTCAAAGCAGCTCACTCTCCCCTCCTTCTCAAAAGCCTGGGAGAACAAGTAACTCTTGCAACAGTCTGGCACCTGGTACCTCTGTCAGACCCAGGAAGGAGGAGAAAGCAGTTCCTAAGGCTTCTTAGAAACAAAACTTCTTACTAAGATCACTCTGCACCATTTCCCTTCTCTCTAAATCGGGATCCTGACCATTCAAGAGTCTCACTTTATATTTTCCTTCTTTTGTACCACCCAAGAAGTAGAAGTTGGTTGTTCTACCACCAATTCAAGGATCTCAAGGTCATGAGGAAAAGGAGGAAGTATGGTAGTGGTTAAGGACTACCCTAATAGAGGTCAACTTATATTTTACCTGGGTCAGGTAAAGAGTCAGTCAAGCCAAATACTTAAAAGTTAAATGAATTTGTATACAAATTAACTACATTTCAGGGAATTTCACATCCCTAATTGTAAATGTGCAAATGCTGCTGCTCTTCATTATACAAAAAGGTAATTTAAAAAAAAACAAAAAAACCCTTATCGGGCAGTTTACCCAAAGTAATACTTCTCTGCAAAATGATTCCAGGTATACTAAAAAATCATTTTATCGAGTGTTTAAAACTATGTCATTTCCTTAAGAGCTTACAACCAATGCAGAATCCATCAGCAAGTATGGTTGCTATAAGTGGATCCTTCTGGCACACATCAACCAGTGTTTATCTACATTTAACTTCATCTGCCATAGAAATATCCTAATTTTCTTAGGTCCTTCTGGAGAACCTCACTTATCCTCCCTAACCTTGAATAACCAAAATAATTTTGGCTCATGAAGTGGCAATATCAATTATTATTTATATTGCAGTAGCACAATGGGGACACAGACTGGGATCAGGCACTTGGACAAATGCATAACAAAACAACCTACTATGAAAAGTTTACAATCTAAATACAAAATGAGAGACAACAGGTGGACACAAGTAGCAGAAGGCACAAGGTAATAGTAAGATGATTTTTTTTCACTTCACTTTTCACCACCATGTCAATGTTGCACAGTGGCCCAAGGCCATGGTACATTTCTCTCTCCATTCTAATCCCCTCCATGGAAGATCTTATCCTAGTTTTAGCCCATGTGATTTCTAGTAAATTCACTGCTTGTGTAATGCAGGCCATGCATCTATTGACATAACTTATAGCCAGCAATTTAAGTTCAGTCTGCAGAGTCCACATTATATAAGTTCACTTGGAACAGTAGCATTACTATTTAATGACGATTACAAGAAACATGCTGAATATTTCTGACTTTTGTTCAACAGTGCCTGAAAAACAAGTCTAAGCATTTCTAGATAGCATTTGCTCACATCTCTGGTGACTGGCAGAAGAATGCAGCTGAGGCCAACCAAAACATCCCTACAAAATGTGTACATGTCTGCCTGGTTAGTGGGCTCTGCTATTTTAATCCTTCAGTGCATTTTTGGAAGCCTTTAATCAGAGATGTAGTAAACTGTTTGAATTGTACAGTACATGGTAAGTGTAAATACTACCAGTTTAAATGGCTTAGGTTTCCGCTGTTTGTATTAAAAAAACCTTGCCTGAACATCTGTGCCAGTGAAGATTAAAGGACTGAAAACCCTGGAAATAGAAGATCTTTGTATCCATGAGTTACTGTAGAGAGCTAGAATGCCTGGGAAGCTTAACAGCCGCATCAACTGATTTCATCCACATCTGAAGGGATTTAAATATTTTCTAAACACTTGAGCAAGTAAGCAGTTCTGAATCAATTTAGCACAGTCTTTGTGTGACTAGAGCTTGAGACTTCCTCCTAAGTATGCCTAATCTTTCACACCAAAAGCACATCCATTGTTGTCTGTTAGTTTAGAGTTTAAGATAGAGAATGTTGTCCACTGGGAATTCAGCTGAAATCATGTACTTTCAGAGAAACTCATGGCCCAATTTTGATCTCACTTGCAGCCATTTTACATTGATGCAACTTAACTGACTCAATGGAGTTACTCCTCCTGATGTACACTGCCATAAAGAAATTCAGCATCAGGCCCTCAGATTCTAGAACTTCTTTAGGTTGTCATCACCACTTTCAGGCCAACATTCAAAAATATTTTAACAAAACTGTTTTTTTTCCTGCCACTGATGATCGCATGTCCCTTCAGGGTGCTGAACGCCTTCTCTGAAGCCACCAGCACTCAACTCCTACCACGAGGTGTCACTACCTTGCAGGATCAATCATGCCATGCCAAGATGATGCTCTTGTTACTGCACAGAGTTTATTCATGTGGACCTCAAAGTATTTTACTCGGTGTAAAAAATTTATTTATACAGGAATGAATATGAACACGTTAGTCCAGATCCCTGTCCCTGCTAAGTCCCCTTTGCATCACTTCAGCAGCAAAAAGGGAACTTAAAACAGCCCTAAAGGGGCAACTAGGAATTCCTCCACTGTAGGCAGTCTGATTAACTTCTCTCCCCTAAATTTATACTAAGCCCAAGTCTAGGCCAGGCAATGTTAGATATTGTACCAGTGGGGATTTACAAGATCCAATATCTTAGAGTTCACATGGTTTAGAAATGGGAGATTTACACAATTGGAAAGGAGAATCTCCCAGCTTTCCAGTCACAGCACATGCTGTAGGCTAGGATGACCAGATAGCAAGTGTGAAAAATTGGGACGGGGGTGGAAGGTAATAGGAACCTAGGACAAGGCCCTAAATATCAGGACTGTCCCTATAAAATTGGGACATCTGGTCATCCTACTAGTGTAGGCTCTGGAAGGTCCCAAGCTTAAAGTAGTTATGTTTTTGTGTATACAAAAACTTTACAGAGCTCCACGATAAAGCTGTTAAAAAATCTTTGATTTTCACAAATGTTGATGAAACGATGATGGATAACATTCTTCATAAATACTTTGGGAAATTTTTTCATCTTGTTTCTACTATTTCTATCTCACAATTTAAAGAATGGGAAAACTGCTGAAAATCCACCTCTTGCTATGGAACTGTGCTCGAGAATTTATGCTTTCACTTAAAAGAAAAACAATTTCTCTCACTCTCCATAATTCATCTTTACTAGACTTTTGAACTTCAAGTTAATAGTTTGTTAATTAACTTGACATACTCACTGTTTGTAAGGGTTAGTGTGGATTCTCCCTCACATGTTTATTCCAGGCTACAAACATTTGTTCTTTACCCTAGGGATCTGTCTAGGTTAAGGAAAATTTTCAAATGTAAGCTATTCCTGAGTCTGCAGGCAGTCTGGAACAATAGCTTAGAGAGATATGAACTGCCTTGGATCCTCAACACTCAACTTGCACGCAAATAATTCAGTAAATAACAATGGGAAAGAAAGCATAGAAACATTAATTTACTCAGAAGTGGGCTGTCTTCAACCTGTCTCTGGCATAGTAATTTAGTGGCAGTTAGAGACACTTTTAAATTGTGGTTCCATACAACCTAAAGTATTAAAGGAATACGTTTAAAGAAGTCTGTGAGAACTAGACCACATCTCTGGATTCCCAAGATCCACTACTGAGCAGCCTTGTTAGCTACATGTTAGCGTCTATTATACCAAAGCTTCAACAGTTATCATAAAATGTTCAGCTGAACCATTAGAAGAAAAGGTACAAAACATGTACAGTAAGCAGGGTGTTGAAAGATTGTGGTTGGAATGTGGACTGCAGTGTTTCACAGATGTGACATGTCTGAAAACACAATAATAGAAGCTGGTTAGTTTAAACATGAGAAAAAGTTTAAGGAGAAATGAGTGACACTAGCAAATGTTCTCTGACGTAGCAGATGTGTATGGGGGCACAGTAAGTATTGTGTAGCATATTTGTTAGCAAGAGCTAACTTCCTGCTTTTGCAAGTACTGGTAAATTGGGGATTTCAGTCACTGATGAATCTTCTTGTGGATACACCCTATCTCACTTTTGAGGAGGAAGAAGGGAGCAGAGACCATACTTAATGTGCTTTTTAGGATTTGTAAAACCTAGGTGGTGACCACCCCATTAAAGATCCCATTGCATTTCTACAAAGATTAAAGGGCATAACCCCAGTGTCTTGGCCAAGATCCAAATCTGGATTTTAACTACATTCTGCCTAACTCAATTTTTACCCTGGAGTTTCAAATAGATTAGATTCTTTTTTTCCCCACTTCCTCTTTTAATCTAGTAGGGTATTCAGAGTTAAGCAGTTACACTCTTAACTGAAAAGGGGAAAACTTTATAGGGTGCGGTAGAATGGAAAAGGAAAGAAAAATCACTGAGGCATCAAACAGAGAAAAAAGATAATCCACTCACCCCCAGTCAAATATATTAACAAGGCATATATTTATATATATGAATAAGATCACATTTAGAATTTTTTCTTAAATGCAACTAGATGTAAATCTACCACTGTCAGTACAAGAACTGAACTCACATAGATCAGCACAATGTGGCTAAAGTTATTTCCTTACCTTTCCTCTCCATATTACACTTCAAGCAGCTGCCCTTTGTAGCCTTGTCTATGATACAAAACTCATAAATACTAAGGTCAGAAGGGAGCACTGTGATCATCTAGTCTGTGGAAAGAAGCAGGACCTTTTACCATAGTAACTAGTTCATAGGGACCAAATAGTGTGAACATCTAGTCGGCATTACACAAGCAGGAGGACTTCTCTGAAACAATTACTATTTGAATTTGTAACTTGCACTATGCATGATGAAGCTTTTTGAAGTGTGAACTGCTGCACGTTAGCTGTCCCAACGTAAAAAAGAAAGAAAGACAAAATAATGTTAAAACAGAAAACAAAAAACAATCAAGGTAGTAATTGATCCTCCAACAGTAAAAGCAATAGAAAACCACAACTAACAAAACAAAAGAAAACAGAAAACCAAACCAAGCAGATCAGAGTAACAAGCCTAAAGTCTACGGAGATTCTAATGCGCTTTGGAGTTTTGTTTTATTCTGACACGTGTAGGTTTTCGAAGGACAAACCTTGGGGAGGCACTGAACTGTAGAGATATCTGGAAGGAGACACGTGCAAGCAAGTAAACCCTGGATTTCAGAGATGAGGAAACTTTAGACAATCAAGGACCCTGCGAATCGAGAGAGAGAGAGAGAGAGAGAGAGAGAGAGAGGCTGCCTTACAGCAAAGAACATCTCTCCTCAGCCAAAACCAATTGCAATGAAGTGTTTCCTGTTATATTTACAGTGATTGCTACAATCAGATTTAAGCAGCTGCTCAGGGAGAGTTCCCCAACAGCAGTCCCATACATTTCTTTTGACCCAGTGGCAAATTGACATGGTGTGCAGAGTTTAGGGAGAAGGAAAGGAAATAGTTGATCTTTGGGATTACTCCATCTTGAGTTCAGAAGAACGTCTTGGTACACGTAGAACAGCAGCCAGGAAACCTGCTCTGATATGGATAGGATCAGAAGCCATTTTCCAACTAGTTAATGTCACTGTTCAGAAAAAAAACCATGTTGTCCTGCCATGGTAACTCATTGCTGTTCAGAAAAGGGCTAAATCCTGCTCTGTTATACAGGTGAAACTACAGTGAGGTTAATGAGGTTGCCCCATGTAACTGAGAACAGAATTTGGCACTTTATTTCCATAATACAAGGCCAAGTGGATTTTAAAAAATAGTTCTAAATGACAGTTTTAATGAAATCCCTCCAAAATGGCATTAATCTTTACCCTTAAGATTTTGCAGGAAGTTTAACTGCCATCCTTGATGACATAGCTATTTTTCCCAGTGACCACTAGATGCCTGAAAGTGACTTCTTCTCTACTTTAAGGCTGGTGGGAAATAAACAAGATTAAGCCAGCTAAAGCTGAAAACTCTCCCTCACCACACTGTAACGTCACACTATGAAGTTCAGACTTGACAGTTCTTCTATCAGTTTAAAAAAAAATTGAGCCAGATGCTGGACTGGTTTAAATCACTCTCTCAATTGGCGGAAACGGTAATATACAATTGGATGTTACAAACGTACTAAAATGCATGCATAAGAATATGTATCACATATAAAAGAGTCCTGCAGGGGAAGTGGTGCAATAAAATATGTTGCATTGTTGGATGAAAATGTCATGCATAAGGGGGACGTACCATGGAGCTGGAATTCAAGATTTATCCACTGATAATGCAAAAAGAAAGTCTCTCATTTCCTCTCAGTTAGAGGAAAAAAAAGGCTTTGAAAAGGTGATAGTAGGGGCTGGATTCTGAACTGAAGGCTGAACTGAAGGCCAGATCTAGCTCTTAGAAAAGTGTTTGAACTAATGTATCACTCAATCATTCTATGTAACCTGGGTTTATTTCAAATATTTTGTTCAGGAATATAATCATGTATGGAATTACAGGGGGTTTGGGCTGAATTTTGCTCTCCAGTCCACTGGTGTAAATACAAAGCAACTCTGATGACTTTAGTGGCATTATTTAACATTTACACAGGTGTAACAGAGAAGCATTTGATTGTTTATGTCCAGAGATGTTTCACCCCTAAAGTTGTACAGTACATGAAGAACAGGTACCGGTACTTCAAAAAGGAGCAACATGGGACTATGACAACGCAACTTACTGTCTTATCAATGTCACATAAAGCACACAAAAATATAGTAGTTAAACACACCACCAAAAGATATCACTAAAATCTGGGGACCCTGGTGGTGGTGTTTGGGAAGAGAATTATAAATCCTGCATACTACCAAACTCTGACACTTCTGTTCATAACAGCATGACCTTTACAAGAAAAGGCCAAGGAATATTTATTTAACAAACACCACATGGGGCGTGCGGAGAGAAACAGAATGGAAAGACTAATGCAAAGCAGCAAGAACATGCATAATAGGTCAAACCAACCTCCAACATAGAAGGATAATGGAAAGTAGTTGGACAGGTTATATTAGAAATGGCATCTCAGTTTAGCTAGATACTGAGGGTTTGATTGATCTTTTATTGTAAAACTTCTTTGCTTTTATGGAATTTGACTTGAATCAATAATATTCTTTTACTGTTTTTCTGACTGTGTCTGTACTACAGTCTACACCACTTAGCCCTCTAGTGTAGCTGCAGTCTGCCCCAACAGAAGGAGTTCTCTCAGGATAGGAATACTACCTCCACAAACAGTGACACAACCATTCCGTTGACATACATGGTCTACACTCATAACATAGGTTGACGGAATGCAGCTTCCATCACCCACATAAAGTATGCTTCTCCACTGGCATATCAGTCCCACCGACCTAAATCGCAGTTAAATTCGACTTAATAAAATCACCTCCGCAGGTTATGTAGCACTGAAGTTAAACTGAATTGGTCGAATGAGTGTCAGTGTAGGCAGAGCGCAATGTAAATCAAGAAACCAGGGATGGTTTCTTAGTTCAGCATACTACAAGTCCCTAAGCAGGATGTTCGTGTTATGGGCTTCGGGAATCTGCAAATGGGAGCCCATTTTTTTCCTCCAGAGACAGTTAACCCCTAACCACTTCTTTAATGCCTGATTAAATCCACCACCTGATTAATGGAGGACGATGTGAGCCAAACATCCATGCTGCTCTGGGAAGCATTGACTTATGTACCAGGGGCACCAGGGATTTCCCTAAAATAGATGCAATAGCCCCTTATTTACCATGGCTGGAATGGCAATCCAACCCCTGCAATAGTTAGACAATGGTATGCGGTTATAGTCTTCCCTTTGTTGCTTTTCATCCTTGAGACAAGTTAACAATGGGTACCTTGTGCTTTGCTTCCCTTACAGTGGACAACGTGGCCTTTAACACACTGTCTCATACTCCTGCAGAGTGCCTGTCGCAGATAAGAAGATGAAAAAAAAAGAACTCGGGACGACAGGTTCAACAGGATAATGAATGCCTCTGCAGTTGCTGACACAGATCTAAGAGCACGGAGGATTTCATTATCGGACAAACTGAACATGGACAACAGGAAGGCAGCACAGGACTATAGCGTTCAACACAAGATGAGATGCTGCATATAATGCATGATCATCAGACATGTTGAGACGTCTGGTTGAGCTTCAGGAAGCTCAGCAGCAGGACAGACTCCCTCTGCAGCCCATGCGAAACTATGAGCTAACAGACTCTTTCCTAAACCCCTCCCCCAGGCTGTCTAGGAGGAGGTTGAGCAGGGTGCAGTACATGTTTCACTCGTCGCCGGTTGAGGGGATTAGAAAGAGGTGACAGTCCCTTTAAGGGGTGGGAATGTGTGACTCTCTCCTGTGTGCACAGCCAAACTGAGCTCTGTATCCCCTCTCATCCCTCAGACAATGCATGTGGAATGTTAAATTATCTTCCTTTCCCCCCTCTGTTAAGGATCACCAATAAAAATATACTGCTTTACAATTCATTATTGTTTATTTATTGATAAGAAGGGAATAAAGGGGAGGGAGAGAGTGTGGGATGTGTAGGGATGTGAAGTGAAAGCACAGCATGGATAAGTGATGCACATTACTGTTGTGTCTCATTGCAAAAGCAGTTTTTCATTGCTTCCATGAGGCACAGTGCTCTGTGATTGGCTCTTAGTACTGCAGTGGCATCTGGCTGCTCAAAATTGGCAGCCAGCCTATCTGCCTCCACAACCCAACCCAATGGGAACTTCTCTCCCTTTGTCTCACATATATGGAGCACACAGACGAGAGACATAACTTCTAGGATGTTTCTTTCACTGAGGTCTAATATAGTTTGCAAACTGCGCCAGCATGCCTTTCAACGTCCAAATGCACATTCCACCACCATTCTGCACTTGCTGAGCCGATTATTGAAATTCTCCTTCTCGCTGTCCAGGTGCCCAGTGTAGGGATTCATTAGCCAGGGGAGCAAGGGGTAGGGCAGGATCCTCCAGGATCACTACTGGCATTTCAATATTACCAATATTTATTTTTTAGTCAGGGAAGAAAGTGCCCACCTGCATCTTTTGAACAGACCAGAGTTCTTAAAGATGCACACGTCATGCACCTTTCTAGACCACCCCACACTGATGTCAGTGAAGCATCCCCTGTGATCCACAGGGGCTTGCAACACCATTGAGAAGTATCCCTTTTGACCTATGTACTCTATGACAAGGTGGTCTGGTGCTAAGAAAGGAATGTTCATGCCAACTATATCCCCACGCCTCCCACCCCCAGTTAGGGAACTCCATTGTGGAAAAGCCTTCCACTATGTCCTCCACATTTTCCAAAGTCACTCCCTTCTTAGCAGAAGTCCATTAATGGCCCAGCATGCTTGTATCACAGCTGCTCCCACAATGAATTTACTGACTCCTAATTGATTCCCATCTGACTGGTAGCAGTCTGGCATTGCTAGCTTCCAACAGAGCTATGGCCACTCTTCTGCACTGTTAGAACAGGTCTCAAGCAAGTATTCATGCATTTCAGGGTTGGGGAGAGCTCTCTGCAAAGTTCCAAGAAAGTGGCCTTTCGCATACAAAAGTTCTGCTGCCACTGCTCATCATCCCACACCTTCATAACTATGTGATCCCACCAGTCACTGCTTGTTTCCTGGGACCAGAAGTGGCGCTCCACCAAGGGCAGATGGTGTACCACAGCCGGCAGCAAACGGGAATAGTTTTGTTCTATGGCTTGTAGCAAGGCGCCCACAGTAAAATCACAATTTTCATGCTGCGGCTCCTGTCTCGCCCCTAAAAATACTGTAGAATAAGTCATGAGGTGTTTGCAATGCTCACATGACAGTGCAGAGCTGAGCGGGCTCCAGTGCTCTCAGGCAATGGCGTGCGCATGGCAGAGACTGAAGGGTTTGAAAAAATGGCGCAAAAAGGTGATCATCTGTTTGTTTGGACTAGGACAAGAAGGAAAGAGGGAGAGCGCATGAAAACCTTCCCAAACGCTCCTGCAGGTAGTTACAGTGTGGGATAGTACACACAGTGCACTGTTTTGATTGCCGACGTAAGCGCAGATGGTGGGGACAGAATCCCCCGACGCAATGAGTGTGGAGTGATCACACTCCTCCAAATTTTGCAGCTCAGAGGGTGAAGATTGATTAAAATTAAAATGATTTCACTCTGCAGTGTAGGCATACCCATAGATGCATCTACACTGGGGTTTTGTTCAGTTTAAACTTTTTATTATGGCAAAGTTATAATAAAATGTTAACATATTATTTTGTCAATTACTTATTCAAGATCATTCCTGAATCAGTAATAATATTCAACGAATTTGACAAAATTAATATTCAAAGATCAAAATAATTTTGTCAGCATTGCTATGTATATATAAAGCTTCAGATAATTCTCTTTATTCTTTCTTTATATCAAAATTCTTTCTAGTCTGTCCATTAAAGTCCAGCTAGGAGAACACAAATTAAGTGTAAAATATAACTAAGATTAAAATATTTAGTTTTCAGACCTACAACACACACAAAGCAGGCTACAAACTACCAGAAGAACCTGTTCTTCAAAAATTGCTGATAAGAACATTAATCTACCTCTCAGAAACAAAGTAACTTCAAACATCTGCTGCAAACCAGCTTTTGTTTGAATCTGAATTTCAGATTCAGAGTTAATAGTAGAGTAGTACAAATAGCTCTGCTTTATTAGTTCCCTAGAGTCACGTGAATACGTTCCTCATTTTTAGTTCACGTGGCCTTGTACCTATAAAATGTAACAATGCTCTTTGGTTTCAAGTGACTACAAAAATTCTAAGTGAAATTCTAAGTGAAATTCAATTGCCACTAATGTTTTTTTGAGAACACAAGTTTTGGTTCAATCCCATCTTTAGCTGCAATTGCCAATTTTTATACACTTTCATTGCAAAATAAAACCCAAAATTAATACCACCTAGCAAAAGCAAAGTCACAGGTTTTCTAACGAGCATTACTTGAATAATGACAGGATAATCTGTTTCTGTCGAAGTCCAACATTATGACTGCCCATTCAAAAGAAAAATAAAAAATGAGGGGAACAGAGATTGGAAGAGGTGCTTTCAATTGCTCCTGAAAACAGCAGACATGCAGAATAAGAAACTGCAAAGAAAAAAGAAATAAACCCTCCTAACTAGTGATGTTGTCCCCAGAGCCCGTTTCCATTTGCATCTCTGCACGACGTAAGTAATTTGGCTAATTTTCCTCCCTAGCTAAATTTAAGTTGGGGTGCCAAAAATGGATTATTTTTGTGCGTTTCTGAGCAAAGAAACCTATTCACTCAGCTCCTGCAGGATTTGCTAAAGAAAAGAGTTTTTCTCTTCTAAAACATTTCTTCCTATACGTCGGCATGCAGGAACAGACTTTCATTTAACACAGACGATAAGCCAAACCCTATTGGAAACACATCCAAAGCAATAACTCCAGCTAATTAAAACTAACATTTGCTAGCGTATGTGGGAAAACTACAAGTAAACATTAGTTCAAAGGCAATATTATTTCCAAACAAGATGAAGTATGATATAAGTGTCCAGAAGGAACCAATTCCAAACTGCTTTGAAGGGGAAAAAAACATTCCTACCACGGACATCTTTGGGAGGGGGGAGAAATGGGGGGTTTAAAGGAGAAAAATAAAGAACAAAATAAATTAGTAAGATCCGCATAATGACAGAGAGAGAGAAAAAATGCCACCAAAAGAATAAAAGTCGTAATATACAAGGTCCCAGCAGCTCTGCGGGTGTCCAGAAGAACAGTTACAATTGGATTCCCATTAGCTGCTTTGGGGATTCTCTTTATTTTCCAGAAAGCTTCAGAGTAAGAAAATAACTGGACTATTTACAAATATTTTAGCAGAACATTCACTCAAGTATTCAAGGCCAGTACTCTGATATTTCCTGTCCCTACCTTTCAGAGCAAAAACAGCTGTGCAAGGTGCAGACAGAGCAATCATGCTATTTCCAGCCGCACAAACTAAAGCACCAAAGACTTATGTGCGTATGCTTAAAAAGGCACATGCATAAAGGACCAGGGTCTAAACAGTTTCTTTATTCATGACGACTGGCTCAAATCCACCCATTTTATTTATATTCTAATTTTTAATTCCATAAAGCCTGGTAAAAGTACATAAACATACCAAACAATGTAAAGTTGTATTGTTCACTACAATTTTAAAAACTACTTCTCCAATGCAGAAAACCTCTCTCTCCCCCTGAACATATATGCTGTTCTGTAATTCTGCTCACAGAAGTAAAAGGAACTCAGAACAGAAATACATATAGAAGCTGCTGACAGGGAACAAAGTTACTTCTTCAGCAAACACACACCAGAGGCTCAACACAAACAAAGCATGAACGACTCCCCCAGTGACAAAAGTTGAGAGCTGACACTTAATTAGAAAGAGGCCTCTCTCAGCCTGAGCAGCTAACAGCAGTCTTGTTCTCTGGCAGTCGATAGGTGGGTCATAGGTGTTTCAGGAAGTTTAATAAGCATGCACCTTTTGTCTAAGCCCACTTTGGCATAAATAGAACCCTGCCTTGTAACGTAAGGATTGGAAGTGCCATACAATCTTGGAGTCTGTGTGGAACCTTCACCGGGGAACTCTGCTCCTCTCATTTTCAAAAAAATAAACAGTTCCAAGGTGGTCACCAACAGTGCTTGCTAGGAACTGAAAAAATGTCCTTTAATGCCAGTCTTTTAGTCCCTTTAAACTAATACATAAGGCGGCCCGGACTTACTGCATTTCTTATTCAACTAACCAAGAGTAAGTTTGATTTTATTACATTTAATTTCGGAACTTGGTAGAATGGAGCAATTGTTTCCCTTCGTTAGTCACTTTCACTTAGTAGCTTTTCTTAAGTCCATTTGGGAACTTGATTATGCTGTTCTCTCCACTATCAGCATTACAGACAGAAGGGCTAAATAGCAGCAAGCAGCTGAAGACGGAACAGCAGGAGTAAACACGCCTGCCTCCACCATATAACATTCAGATCACAAAGGGACATGAATTAAGGTTATTTAAATAAGGAACATGTTGAGTGGTGCCTGTGCTTCGGGCTAAAGCTGTCAGGCAGCTGTCCTAACACAAGAAGGGTTGCAATCAGGACTGGAGCAGAGTTGGAAGAACAACAACAGATCCATATGTCATCAGAATATTCAGTTCAGTCAAAATCAACTGGGTTGATTTTGCTTGAATTTCATTTTGGAAGAAAAACTGAGGAAATTAGTTTCCATTTTAAAATGTCACATTTCGACATTCTTGAAATGAAAAGTTTCAATTTTTCATCTTGAAACAGCTTTTCATTGCAAATTTTTATTTTGCATTGTATTATGAATTGTAATAAAATGCAAAACAATCAAATTAAAACTAAACGTTTTGATTGACCCAAAATGAAGGATTTTTTTCAGAATTTTCCTCTGTGGATAATCTGTAAATCTTCAGTTTCTGCTCCAATTTAAACAAGGCCAAATTTCAAAATCTCAAAATCCTTCATGAAATAGAGGATTCTGTCCTCTACAAAGGTCTAATCGTAACTGTATAGGTTTCAAAGTACTTGCTATACATTATAATTGTCCTCATTTAACTTGTGTTACTCCACGCTCCACAGGCACTTGAATGTGACATCTGCGTTCTTCAAGAATAATGGAAACTTCAGTGAGAGCCTTGAGGTTGGGGACAGCAGAAATCAGAACTGCCAGGGTGGCTAGCCCACAGCTATGGAACTTGTCTCTCATTAAACCCACTATCCTCATGAACTTCACTGCCTTCAGGGAAAAATGCAAACAAAAAAACCACCACCTTACTTTTATGCCTTAGGCATTTTAAATAAAAATATATGTATTTATTGTGGAAAACTAATGTACCCTAGGTGTCTGTCCCAGAAACAAAAACCAGTTTATAACAACTAGGCTAATTGGTGCATTTAAAACTTATAAGTTGCTGTATAGATACCAAGAGATAAAATAGTTTACCAATTTTCTTCTGAGTACAATTCAAAGTGCTGATCTGGATCTATAAAAAGGCCCAGTCTATGAGACATCTCCAATTTGGTGCAACCACCTCCTAGTCGAGATCAGTGGAACACTCCTGCTAATCAACCCCAGATTTTAACACAGGCTTGATGATGGGGACACAGGGCATTTTTAGTGGGCAGCCATTGGCTCAGGAATTCTTCCTCTGCCCAAAAAAGATAGTCTATGTTAGGCCTGAAAACATGCTTCAAGGCCTATCAATTTACTCTGTTTTATCCTGAATAAATTGCTTGTGTAGGCTGAGTTCTTATGGGCATTCCTGGAAATATTTGCTAATCAATTAAAAAAAAAAAAAACCCAGGTGTAAAACCAGCTATAACCACTCTCAGTTATCTCTGTATCTTGCAGCAAGGCATTCCTTCCTGTTCCTTTATTCCAATCTATAGCCTATTTAAGCACATGAACTGTGGGTGAGCCAGTCTTTATTAAATAAATAAAAATCCGGTCAGTCCTACATCTTTAGGGCTTCATACCCTTCTGCTGTTCTTCTATCAAGGCCCATTTCCACTATGAGGCTTTCCACCAATTGACAAAGGGGATTATTTCAGAGGACTACTTTCCCAGCCCTAGAGTACTAGAGAGAATAGGAGTCTAGCTTCAACATATGCAGATTTCCCGAGCACTCTATTTCCATTTAATCTTAATGTGATATAATTTAATGAGTAGCAAATCCATTAATCCATGTAATTGCATGTAAGGGACAATGCCTAAAACCAGCAGCACCTCAGAAAAGTGGTAAAAAAAAGCGCACCACAAGTGGCTCCCAGAGGTGAAATACTCAGAAAGTGAACCCCATTAAATTATTACCATTAGTGACATCACAATGCCTCCAGGGAAGAAGTCTAATTTGTTGGGGAACCTTCCTCCCTTATGTTGTGATTTTACCAGGGAGACTCCTCTCCTCTCTGCACTTTAAGACTCCACCTTGGAGGCCACTTCTTTGAGTTTGCAGAGAATGAATGCCAGAGTCCATCCAACACTAGTCCACAGTCATCCCTTATGGAAGGCACAGAATAGCATTAGATAGTCTCTCTCCAAATGGTGGATTGGGAATCCAACCTGGATCTGGCAATACAGAGTGCCAACCACAACAAGGGCACAGGGCCAGCTAGCTTCGCATCTTTTTAAATAATTAGGTCCAGCATATAATGTCTAACAGCGGAGGTATTTGCATCTTATTTGTTCCCAAGATACTGTATGTTTCTTACACCAACACACCCTATGTGTTACTTCTAATGATACAAAACCTGAATTTCTGGAGCTTACCTTTCTGTGTTCAATTGAAGGCTGCGAGAGGACCAAATGAAATCCTAATACCACTATGGAACTGAGAAGTCTGCAAAACAAAAATAAATAACACTGAATGTGTATCAAGGATATCCCTAAACTATACCATGTACCCCTGCTATCTGTTTTAAAGCTTGAGCCTACAAAAGCTTAGGCACTTGAGTAACTTTACTAACATGAGTAGTCTCACCAGAGTCCATGAAACATCCATAGAACAACATTCCTTCTATCATATAACATGCAATGCTCTTCTTAAAGGCAAAAAATACCAAACAACTTACCAGCATGGTAATACAGAGGGTAATATTGGACAAGCCATACAACCATACACACACAAAAACTATTTATTACTACAAACCGTATCTCACTTCATGCTTGAATGAAGATGAAAGCTAACATTTTCAGATGCTTTCTGCTAATTTTGTGCGCCCCCATTTTGGGGTGCCCACGCAGATACATTTTGCCTGATTTTAAAAAGTGCAAAGGAAAATTTGGCTGTAAATGTACAGAACCAAACACCTCCAGCTCCTAGTTCTTTCCTGGGCCACGAATCCTCCCTCATCTACGTAGTCATGTAAAATAGTGTTGAGGAAGGACTGAACATGGACAGAACCTCCATGACTGCAAGCAAACAGGCTCCTCTCCAGTCAGCTGTGAAGACTGAATGGACCTTATAGCACAAGGGATGGGGCTAGCATGACAGCTCACCAGTTACCTTCTCCAGAGACCCTCACCCCACCCAGGTGCCCAACACAAGGTTCAAACTTTATGAGCCTCATTCCCCTTCCTCTCCCCATTCATGGTATGTCAACTAAGAGAAAGAATGTCCAGGATTTGCACATGGCATCTGGGCAACCTCTGCTCAATGACCCCCAACACACACCCAGTCCCAAATTTTCCCAAAACAGTGTGCTCTGTAATGTCCAGCTCTCTCCTGAACAGTTCAGAGAAATAATAAGGTTTGTTTGTTCCTCTACAGATGCAAAACCTACCAGCTTGCCAGTTACTGGAGTTAACATTCACTTTAATTCAAATACAGTACTGTTCATTTAGATGAATGACAAAATAAGTTTATTAAGAAAAAAAACAGGGTTTATAAAGGAAGCCAAATGTGAAAGGAGGAAGGTAAAAAATTGTCCTCCTTAACTGCTGAGGATAGGAAAACCAACAAGGGGCTTAAATTGCAGCAAGGGAAGTTTAGGTTCCTGTCAGGAACGGTCTAGTTATTACTTAGTCCTGTCTTGAGTGCAGAGGACTGGACAAGATGATCTGCTGAGGTTTCCAGTCCTACACTTCTATGATAAAGATAGAAAGGGTTACAAGCAATCAAAAGTGAAAACACAGATCTAAAAGTGTAAAGCTTAATGCAACAAGGTACAACCTTTACCTATGCAGGTTTCTCACCTATTTTCAGTTTACAGACATTTCAACCCGTCCCTCCCTCCCTTAGTTGAAGGGCCCATTTTTCTCAGCTTGCATGAGCTCTGTTCCCTTGTGTCTGTCTAGTGAAGGATGCCAAAGATGGCTTCTGTCTTTACTTATATCTTCCAAAGTCCAATGACTTTGTTTAAGAGGCAGGATGACTTCATGCTATTTTTTTCTTCCTGTGGGCTTCCTATCCCTTCGCTAATTTCTGTGTAAATGCAGCTTCTCTTGGTTTGGTCACACCTTGCTTAATCTCACTGGAGACAGGTAGATAGCTGCCTGCCCTTCTGTCTGAGAGGGAACCTGTTTCTCCACAGACTTTAAAACATAGTATCATTAAGTATCCATATTTACTCATATAGTATTAATACATACATTCCACAATATTAATCACCATTTTGTCATTAGCTTTCAAAGACCTCACACTACACACTTGATTAACACAGTAATGTTAATCAGTTGATTCAACTGCTGAATATTTGCGGTTCAGCCCACTGTCTTTACAGACAAGTGAACCTTTGAAATTAATTCTTTTGAAAAGTAAAACCCAGACCAAGCTTTTCTCTCTTATTGGGTATAGAATCCATGCTGTCTCCTCCCCTGCTTTTTAGTGTGAGGTTTGCCTCCACCCCTGTTAGCACATTGCATCTGTTTATGCAATATGTAAATACATTCTCTTTGTCTTTTAAAGTACATAGGAAGTAACTCCCAGACATTTCTTTGTCTAGAGCACCTTGTTTACCAGCTCCCCCTGACACACTTGATTTACCCACACTTTGGTCGTAAGTCCAGCATACACTCATAACTCTTAATACCCACCACATACACACGTCACACAGGGATATTAATGATCAGTGCGTTGTTACTTTTCAAATCCTACGTCACAAGGCTTATTCTGTACAAGGATTATTACAGTAATGCGTAGGGTGTGAATACAGAGTGTGACTCTAAGCACTACTCAACCCACTTTGAGGGACCACAGTGACAATGAAGCTCAAAAACTCTGCTCTGTCTAGCCTCACAATCACAAATGGCTCTTCAGGGGCCATTACAAGTTAGGGTAAGTTAACACAGTCCTTAGGTTGCTCTAATATGCACCAGAGACAGGTGTGGCCTTTACCTCTCTCTGAACTCACTTGGATTGCGTGCACTGGATTTACAGGAAAAATTAGCCTGGTCCTATGAGCATTTGGTAGTTTGTGGAATTCCAAAGCAGCAGCAAAAATGGTGGAGCTGATGAAATGCAGTAAACCACAGAGAATCCAGCTGCAAACGAAGGGCTTGTCTGCAGGGTGGAGTAATGTGCTTTATGGACATGTGATTTCTAAAGCGCACCATGCACTAGGTAATTTTTAGTGTTCGCCAGCAGGATCTACACAGACCAATTAATGCGCAATAGAAATTGCAACCCCATAGCACACATTACCCCACCATGTAGACAAGCCCTAACAGACCAGACAGAATCCAGCAGCATTTCCCACTCACAGCTCCCTTGTCCACTCCCTGCACTGTAACCCTTTAAGTATTCAACATTGCTTCAGACACTTTCAGAGGGGGACTGTCAAAGCTCATCAGGATCAGTCTCGCAAAGCAAGCCCCTTGATCATCCAGAAAGAGTTAACTGAAATTCTACTAAAAAATGGCCACCTGGACATTTGAACACCACAACAAAAATGAACAGTTTGTCACAAACTTTAACCAAAAGTGCTGTTGAGTTGTTAGGCCTAAACGTTTTTCACTCCTCTCCTAACCCAGCTTCACCCGGCACTCCCCCTTAGGACAAGCAGGCATGCCTTCTTATCTTGTCTGGTGAATCCTAATTGGCTACTGCCTCCTCCTGGCCCTTCTAGCTGCCAGAGGACCAGATCTTGTTGGTTCCAGCAGTACTTGAGCCTGAGCGGCTCCTCCAGGCAATGTTCAGAAATCTAAACTTACTGTCCCTCTTTCCCAGGCCATACTTCTCCTTTGAGTGGGTGTGTGAGAGCAGCAACAGGTCCAGCAGGGCAGAGGAGGCTTAGTACACCCTATGACAGGGGCTTACTAGACAGAGATTTTTTTTTTTTTTTGCACTTGCCAAACATTTTGTTACCACAAATTCAAGAAAAACATTTCTCTACAGTAGAAAAATATTTGTTTGCCTTCACTGACATACTGAGCTGGCTGGGTGGGGGAACTGGCCATTGGATAATAAGTATTAATTATATAGTGTCTATCACTACCTCATTATCACGTTCTAGTCCTCTTGCACAAAGCAATAACCAATGAAAAGGATAAAAATTACAGCTAAGTCATTAGGCAGTGCCTATCTTTTCTTTTCTTTTCTTAAATCAGAATGTTTTAAAGCCCTTTTAAAAACATGCTGCACCTTTCATTGTTATTCTTATTTGTTAGAAGTTATTTGTTCAGAGGTTCCAGATGAAGTCAGAGCCCCATTGAGTTAGGCACTGCCTACACAGTCAGAGACAGTCCCCATCCTGAAGAGCATGCAAACCAACAACAAAGGGAGGGAGGTGAAAACACAGACATAAAGAGGGGAACTAATTTGCCTGAGGTCACATAGCAGATAAAAGGCAGAACCAGAGTGCTGGAACAGGTTTTATAGTGGGTGTGCTGACAGCCACTGAACCAAACTGTAAACTGTGTATATAAAGGAAAATACTTCAAGCCAGAGGGTGTGGCAGCACCTCCCCACATCCTTAGTTCCAGCACCTATGGGCAGAACTGGAAATAGAATTCAGATCTTCCAAGTCCCAGTCCGGTGCCTAACAGAATGCACTGCCTCCCCGCGTGATTCCTTAAACCCAGGAGTCACATATGCTTTCCCCCATAGCCAGGTGACCTCTTTAATAATCCTCCATTGAAATGGAGCTTTAATGGAAATATGACAAACTCCTACCTAAGTAGCTAGAACACGAATCACAGACACTTCCTGGCAGCCTCACATTACATCGGATTTGTTCCACTTGAATACCCGCTTTACTTCTTTTTCAGAGGTCTTCACCCTGTCTGGCTTCTATTCCCCCTGTTCCCTCAGAGGGTGCAATAGAAAGTTCAACATTTGCATAAGGAAACAAACTCTCATGAACTGCAAAAGGCTAGTTTTGCCCCCTCTGTCTGATGGGCAGCACAGTTCTATGAATAAATTCCATTAAAATCCTGCATGAGGATAGGAGTTCTAAAGTGAGCGAGGACTGTAATCTTCAAAGCAAATTACTTACCAGATTAAAAATTGCCATTTTAAAGCTGAACTCCTTAACATGTGTGTGATTATTTTGTGCGCACGTGTGTGTGTGCACGCAGGGACAATGAGGGTAGTTTATAGTTTGTCTCTGTGTATGTGCTTGGGTCTGCCAAAAACATTTGTTATCAACCTACTGTTTCAAGCACATAGGAAATCTGGCAGGAATACTTAAGCCTTCCTGAGGAAAGCCTCTGGTTTGATTCAGTGTGTTGTGATTTTTAAAAAAAAATTTCATGTTATTTCACTTATAGTTGACTTTGGCTAACTTCGCTGGAGTTGGCCATTTTATTTATCGTGCTTGACTAATGCTGGGTTCTTTAAACTACAAAAAAGGGGTTTATCCTGCTCTGAAGGTTACCGACACTCTTAATGTGTGGGAAATCCAAAAAGAACACCAAATGCGCATTAAAATTAGGCATGCTATTTGAAGTGTAACATGTAGGGATGTATCATACTGTCAGTCCAAAACATCCAGCTAGCACCTGGTAGAGACTACAACCAAGTATTCAGTACTCTCTCATAGTGGCAATGTCACTTTTTGTTTAAGTCGACGATGTGGGGAGGTTTCCTGTTGAAGACAACAATACTCCTATCTGGGGAGAAATGCTAAAAGGGTTTGTTAGTGTTGTAACATTGTTTCATTTTATAATTGGATTGACCCAACTCCATTTTAAATTAATAGAATAAATAGAGTGACCCAACTCCATTTTAAATTAACAGGAATATAAACTCATTGAACCAAATGCTAACTGCCTTGCATCAACCCCGGCTGGCCACCTATTGTAACAGAATCTCTGTGAAACTTACCAGCCCCGGGAGGAGTCTGCAGGTGCTAAGTACTGAAGGCAATGTAATCAAAATGTAGCCTTTGGAAAACCTGTTACTTCAAACCCAGTAAATTTCATCCAAATAGTATCAATCTCTGTGAAGCTCTTTTTTAATATAGTATCCATTCATGTATCACAGCAAAACCTCCCTGAAACTTACCAGCGGCCGGGAAACACCCCAGCAGGCATTAAGTGTTAAAGGCAATGCAATCAGGATGTAGCCTGTGGGTTTTGACAAACCTGTTACTTGAAACTCAGTAAATTTCAGTTAAATAGCACCCATTCATGTATTATAACAAAATCTCTGTGACTCGAAACCCAGAAAACTGCATTTGAATAGTGTTTAGATATGTATTGCAATGGGTGATTCTTTGTCAGCAGCAAACAACAGCTGGACAATTTAGAAGAATAAAATCTGGTTTCACTCTGTCAGTTTCGCTGTTTTGGGGTGCAGTCCCCAATTACCTCATGGCTCTTGGAAAACTTTGTAATTGGCTAAAAGAGTGGGCATATTGTTGTGAGGAAGAGGATAAAGGTGATCAAAAAACAGGGAGTAAACCGGAGATGTCCCGTATCTTTGGAAGGGCACCAGAATAGCCCTACGTGCAGGCTTTGATCTACCTACTGTCTCTCCCCAGCTTGCCGCTCAAAACCTAAGTATAGAGCCTGTGGCTGCGAAACCCGAGTGCAACATTGTATCCCACTCAGATGCAAACCCTGGAACCCTACTAGAAAACTTGAAGTGCTGTTTTTACTGCTGACAAACCTCACCATTGCAGTGTAAGTATAATAGCATACGTTTAACCCTTTAGTATAAGCTAGCTTTGTAAGTATAATTGTATAATTGTAACTGTGATTGTGTTTTATATAGTTAAGTTGCTGTATCTTTTAAATTGTAATTGTTAGTGTATAGATTGTTGTTAGTAAAACAAAGTTGTATCCAAAGCAACCCTTGTCACTCTTTATTTGAGGGATCCATATTAATCGAACCTGACAGCAAGCTGGTTCTTGTTGTCACCTCAGTTAGCACAGAGCAAAGACCCATATAACCCCCTCTCACAGAAAACCCATGGGTTGGAAAGATACCCATCAGGACAATAGTGCTGGAACAATATTTATAATAGGGGCACTAAGAGCCATTGAACCAAACTGTAAACTCTATATAATGGAAACCACTTCAAGCCTGGGGGTGTGGCAGCATGCCGCACCCCTAGTTTTAGCACCTACACATGAGGATCCCTCAATGAGTTTCTCCCCAATTATTCATTATGGTGGTGGGGGTTATCCAATGGAATAAAATTTGGGGCCACTTTGTGCCACACCCAGTGCCTCTGACCTTTGGGGGCCATGGTGCTGGTGAATGAGTTTCCTGAAATGGGGGCTTCCAGGTCTGTCTGGATGGGGGGAGGCTGGGAGAAGTCTCCACAGAAAAGGTAAAACCATTATGAGCTGCAGTATATAAAACATCCATTCCAGTGTGGAATCTCAACACAGAAGCAGGTCTGGAATGGGGATTTGGATCCAAAGCCTGGCATTTGAAATTCAGAAAAAGGAGGGTTGGATCGCAGGGGTCACGTCCATTCCACTTCCACACAAATGAAAGGAAATTCACAGTGCTCTCACTCCTAAAACATGAACATATGGGTGAATCGTGTCAAGAACGTGCACCTTTCAGCTTTAATGCGTAAATTGCAAGTCACTCAAAGTTTAAGAATAAAATTATTTAATAGGCATTTACTAAAAATGGGAGTCATTAGATCTCATCACAAAATGGTAAAAAAGATCTGCAGTTTACAAGAAATCCTGCTAACACTCTGACACCAGGTTAGAGAAGTCCTGCTGGAACAGGACCTGGAACAAGACACTGAGACCTTCCCAGTTCTCTTCTCCCCCCCCCCAACCCTTTCCTGATCGTTCTAAGTGATCTGTGCACTTAACGATTCAACCGTTTGGACTGGACTTCACATTAAACTACTAATGGTCCTAATAGTTGAAATGCCTCTTGCTTGTAAAGTCTACAGATATACAATCAATCAATACTTACTGCAATGTGGCAAGAACACATTAAATCACTAAAAAAATAATGTTATTGTACAACTTACCTCAAAGATACTATTAAACTGTCTACCATGATCCTTGAATGTGAAGCCTTTTGGGATGAACAAATGCCAGTCAGTGTCTTAGAATGTTATGCAGATTACACACAAATCCTACAGAAATAGAGAAAAATAAATATTTGTCAATATCTTATTCAATACTTTCCAGGATGCCAATGAAACTAGAAATGGTCCCCAACCAAACACATGGAGCTGAACTCCTTTGGGCTTTGCAACAATTCCGATCAGAACTTAAGTCTATCACTTCTTAGAAAAGCACTTGAGCATATGCTTAAATTTAAGCACATATTTAAGTCCCATTGAAGTCAATGAGACTTAAGGAATGAACCGCCAAATCACAGTCTAAACAACAAAATAATCAATGTTAAAAGTACTTGTCTTTATTTCATGTCCCTCTTAGGGCACTCCAATGACTTCAGTTCCCCCCTGGGGCCCCAACACGCAGCACACCATTATTTCACAACTGCCTCACACAGGGGCTCAGGTCATTTAATTTTTTTAGTATATGACAGAGGTTTTTAAAAGGGTTTCCAAATGTTAATAGCAATATCCTTTCTAAGCATTCAGGTGCACACTGCTGAAAATAAGACTACTCTGCAGTACAGCCAAAATGCAAGAGCCAATACATCCTCTCTGAATTTATCACAAAGTCTGTCTAACTATCTTAGGTATTTCTATTCCCCAGCCCCCCGACAGCCCATTACCATCGTTATTTGAGCACCTCACAATTTTAAAGTATTTATCTTCACAAAGCCCTTGTGATATAGGGCACTGCTGTTTATCCCACATTACAGATGGGGGAATTGAGGCACAAAAAGGCTAAATGACTTGCCCAGAGTCACACTGGAAGTCTGTGGTGGAGCAGGGAATTGAGCCCAGGACACCCAAGTCTTAGGCAATGCCTTATCCACTGGACCTTCCTTTCCTAGTTATAGAGGATTTTATATTTGTGACTTTTAGTTTTGCAAACACATACATGAGTTATGTTAGCCCATTATATCATATGCATAAGTTCTGAACTGTTCGGATACTGGGGATTCTTTGTCTAGTAAAGTTGTAGTCAACATACTGGGTGTCCAACAGCTGCAGTAGAACTTTGAAACCTGAATGAGAATGTAAAAAATCTGCTTTAGGGGAGCACAATATTGATCTTGAGGGGGAAAAAACACCATCTAGATTAATTTCATGTTAGGATTGAACCTTCATCTACGCACCTCAGAACTGGATCTAGCCCTGTCTATGTTTTGCCATTTACAAGTTGAAATGCAATCCAGTGAACAGAAACATTAGAGCGTTGCTGCTCACAGATAAAGAACTAGCAATTTCTGTCAGCCAGCCAGACAATTAAAAGCCAGCTAGAGAAAGCCAAGGCTTGTAAGATCTTTTTAAAAAATGCATATTGTTAGGTGCCCTACAATACCTATGCCATAAATATGGATTATTTATAGGTAACGGGACAAGCTGCAACATCGCACAAAATCCAAAAGATTTCCAAAGACAAATCTGAATAT
The DNA here is from genome assembly GCA_007922155.1 of Mesoclemmys tuberculata. Classification (NCBI taxonomy): domain Eukaryota; kingdom Metazoa; phylum Chordata; order Testudines; family Chelidae; genus Mesoclemmys; species Mesoclemmys tuberculata. The sequence continues at coordinate 1,333,003 of ML675621.1, forward strand.
ATTAAGAAAAAAAAGACAAATAATATATCTAACGACACCAAAAAGTCTCCTTCTCGTGGTTTTTGTTAATCAAATGTGTTTTGGGGGATCAGAGGGTTTACAATGAATTTAACTAGAACACGATGGATAGGTGAATTGTCATGTCCAAACACCAAACGTATCTGAGCACGACACATGCAAATTTCTCATCAGCAACACAGCATTTTGGTTCAGCAAAGCTAATCCTTTCACCCAGCTATTCTGTGGCCACTGGGAGATCAATGTTTTCAAAATATGCCCCTTCCCCAAATTCAACTACTTACAAGTACACACGATTTTTGAGAAAATGTGCAATACTTTGGGTCATATTCTCAGCTGAGGTAAGTCGGAATGGATTCTGAATTTTCACCAGCTGAGGATTTGGCTCATAGCTTGGGATAGGCCTGCCCTCATTTAGAGTCTAGCCAACTCCACACATAGCAGAGTCAGACCATTTTGACAGATGCCCTAGGAAACTAACAGACAATGTTGAAAACTGTTAGGGAAACAAATGCCTCATTTCCTGCAATCTGGTACTTAGCTATCAGAAATCCTGAGGCCAACTGTCTTTGATTTGTGATGCTAACAGCAAAGGTAGGGTAGATATGTAACATGGATTATTACCAGCATGATTTCAAATCAGAACACTCTAGTTTTTTCAGATGTACTCTCTTCCTCTGTCTTTTCACTGCAGGATAATCTCTTCATCCCACATGTTCCCTGGAGAATATGATCCCAACAGAATATTGCAACGAGATATCAAACCAGCCATAAAAAGAAATGTGTTTCTTCCAAATACACTTTGCAAATTATACCTCATTCTGAATTGCAGAAAGACATTCTAGTGGAGACGGTGTTTCTGAGAAGCTGGAAAAAACTCCTGTGTTTTTGAGATTCTGATGTTTAAGAAGGGTTCTAAGAATTCCTTTTAAGTATGCAAGTTCGCAATTCCCTTCGATTTAGCTATATCTCTGTAGGCAAGGCAGTGTGACAGTTTCCATTAAAAGCTTAGTTTCGACCATTATCTCACCATCCTTCTCAGAACTCCTCTCACTGCCTTAAATTTAACATGTGCCCTCTTCAAATAATGTCACTAGGATACAGAGTAAAATTTGTGAAAGCACCTAAGTGGTTTAAGAGCCTAAATCCCATTGAAAGTCAATGAGATTTAGGCTTCTAAGTCACGTAAGGTGCTTCAGCAATTTTTCCTCATAGTGTTTGTAACATGACAATTTGAAAGCATATCAGTCATTTGCCCTCAACAAGATCCAGGGCCTAAGACCATATTTTAGATGACAAAATAGTTCACTTGGATCATATGCCACGAAGTTTGAAAACTTCCAAGAGGCTGATGGCAGCCACCATTTCTTGAGGGCTTGTAAATGCCATAAGCCAAACAAGATTGGCTCAAAGAATTGAGCAAATGTCCTGTCCTGCACCCGCCCACACACTAGAAAGTGCCTGAGACACTGCAGTGGGGAAAGCACCTTTTCACAAGGTGTAGCATGGGCTCCCTGCATGTACTATCCATGCCACTCCTCTCTTACTCCTACCCCTGACCAAGCGTGCCTAGGGAGGGCATTATCACTGTTTGTGGTCTCTGCACTCACCACTTCTCTTCACATAATGCAGCCCCTACTCAGTATGGCTCCACATTTCAAAGCCAAAATTTGGGACCCCCAGTGAATCAGAAAGCAGAGCATTATACAATAACTGCAAATGAAATGCTCTAGTGGCTGAGAACAGCAGTCATCCAGGACAGAAGATACTTTGCACAGAAACTACTAGCCCCTTGGTACCACACATCAAAGTTACGTAAGTATCTGGTATTCCAGAAAACTAAATCATCATCATCATTTGGAGAGATCTGGTGGGGCTCAGGAAGTTAAGAAAAGAGGACGTTATTCTGGGAAGTTATTCTAGCAAGTTAAAACACAATATCCATAAGGATAATTACGTTTTTAAAAGTTCCTCCTATGAGAAGGTTTGAAAATATCCAGAAAGCTAATTTATTAGATATCTTAACCTCTTAACTCTCATGGGACCTCTCACATGGAATTCTTCAAGTGATTGTACCCTTTGTTTATTGTGAGTAGATGGTATTTCACTTCAACGAACTCCCATACAACCTCAGTCACTCTTTCAACCTTTACATTTTTCTACATCCTCTCATTTGCCATGTTCTGTATATTAACTGTAAACACTGAAACCTCCCTTTCTAATCTTGGTGTGTACACATGTGCAATAAGAAAGCTCATAAAACTATTTTAACATGAAGCTTCCATCATTTAGATTTATACATAAACTCAGAATAGGTATGTGGTATGTAACATATTTTGTCGTGTTGACTTAAATATATGGCAACCCGAGCTACATCTCCCTTGATATTTATCTTTCTGGTTAGATTGTGTTCTTGCCAGCTACAGACAATGTTAAGGGTTAATGTAAGCTGTGAAACTTGAGTGGCTTTTTAAAGTAGTATTTTCTAGTGATTTATACACTTTCTCTCTCTCTTAAACATAAGGAAAGTTCAATAGCAAATAATAAATAACAATATAACAAATGGCAAATAACAAATAGCAAAAAAGATTTGTCTTTTACAAGGAAAAATGAAATATCCCTTAAAGCAGAGGTCCCCAAACTCAAGGATCCAAGCCTGTCCCCGCAGGGAACCAGGAGGGAGCACCACCCAGCCCTGCTCTGCCCCAAGCTCTGCTCCAGCCCTGCCCTCCCAGCTGCAGCCCCCATCTCAGCCCTCCAGTACCCATCTTGACCAGCTGCCACAGTCCCACTCCAAGCCTCAGCCCCCGACTTCAACTGCAGCCCCTCTCCCCGGACCATGGCAACACTCCCAGCTGCAGGCCCTGGCTCTAACCACGTCTTCACTCCCATCCCCAGCTGGGAAGGGGGTAAAAAGTTTGGAGACCACTGGCTTAAAGCATAGATAAGTCCATACTTTACCAACATCCCTGACATTTTATTTAGACTATTAGCTGCTCCCATCTATTAATCTATGGACACCATGTCCTTTGGATCATCTCCAGGGCACTACATTCACAGCACTTTCAAAAAGAAGCGTAAAGGACAGCACATTTATCAAGCTGCATAACTTATACATACACTGCACATCCGGTATTCTCTAGGACACTGCGCTGTTGCTGTTGATGGCACAGGTGCTCGAATCATAGAGTAACTGTTAAAATGTTTATTATTCACAAAAATCCAGCTCATCTCTCAAGTCTGAATGATACAGAGATCAATTCACATGAGTGTTTATGAATTTTGTGGGCAAATGATATTCCATGTTGTGTTGCAGATTGCCATAATTAAAGCATATTCTTGCATTAGCCTATGTAGAGTGACTATTGTTCTACTGCAGAAATAACCAGAGCTCAGGTATTTACTTTGAAAAATGCAAATTGACTATAGTCAATTTTTTTTAAACAGATCTAACCTAAGCTAATGGTTTCCTGTAAGACAGAGGAATCAGCACCACATGAGAGAGCAAAGGCCCTATTTGTTGGGAGACAGTTTCCCTTGGCTCCTTCAGGATGTAGGAGATCCATAGAGGGATTAAGCCCTGGAACAAGAGAAGCAGAAATATTACTAGTATCTGTATGAAACTGGTTGCCCCTCCCAATGCATTTGGGGGAGATAAAATGTATTTATGCCAAACAGAATTTTATTATACAGTAAAATCTCCCTTATAAAAATCTGGTTAGAAAGCAGCTGCCTAGCCAGAGGTCAAACAAAATGCTTCTGGCACCTCTGGACAGATTTTAAAGTGATCATCTAAAACCAAGCTTGTACTGGAGGCAGTTTCGCTGTACTGGGAATGACCAAATCCCTTCATACTGATGCAGCTTTCTTATGAATTGTTTTCTGTTCATTCATCAGTTCATTTCAACTTACACTACTACCCTGTGAGTCATCATTATGGGAAATGGAGAGGGGGTTATACTGACCGTGCATTTGTAATTGAAGATGATGATGATAATAAGCCGTTGAAGGGCTTTTCAACTCCATAAATATGCTAAATGTTGAAATGTGGATTTAGTAGATGTAATGATAGGGTTGATGATTAAATGATAAATGTACTATTCCGCCATGAATCATGAGCAGAGACTGAATTAATTGATATCAGGTGAGGAGGAAACCCACAGGGACGATATCAGTATCAAGTTGATTAGGAAGGTTTTATATTTTGTGATTTATAAACCTACAAGTCCTGAAGAGGGTAGACTAAGCTGATACCCAGTTCCCAAAATGACAACGAACAGGGTTGCTTTGAAAAACACTAAAGTGAATGGAATCTTCTTGTAACTCCATAGTTAAGGTTGGAGTTTTCCATTTTAACTTTGCCTTTTGTTCCCCTTTCCACTTCTCTAAATGACTTAATAAAAGTCACGTATATTTGTCATGTTCAATTTTTGCATGTGTGGTTTATTTAGCCAGAGGAGAATATTTTTGTCCAAGTCTGAAATGAATCACACAGAAATGCAATTATGAAGCTCTCAAAATTGGCAAAGGAAATCAGGGGAAGGTATCGTACCTACAACAACTCCCATCATATCTTTAGAAATTGACTAGATTTCAGACGGATAGCGTCTCTTTAATCTTACAAAACAAATGTTAGAAAGTCAAGATATTCTAACAACAATTGTTTTTAGTGTCTACAATTTTGGAGAAGGTTATTTTCTTACAATGCTAATATGCACTTACAACTTCACTTCCAGTTTAACAATTTTTGCCTAGCAGTCTCAGCTTTGATTTACATGAATAGGTGTTTGGATCAGTCTGTGATGTCCTCCAATGAAACCTCTTAGAAAAGCTTATGTAAAGGTCAAAATTAGGGCTCGGCCATGCCTCTGTCACATGACTGATCTTTTCCTGGCTTTACTGTATTCCTTTCATAGAGAAACAATGGTCAGTGTTTAATGTTTTCCACAATTTTCTCTGATGTAGGTAAACTGAGCATTATGTCCTATTAAAACAGCTCTCCTACTTCAAAAGACCTTGCAGACAGAGTAAAACCAGACAAATAATAATACCCCAGATCAGGAAAGGATAGACAAGCTGGCTGTGCCCTATATTTAAAAGCCTGATACTGTTGTGAAACATTGTATTGTATAAATGTTCCAGAAACAAAAGAGGCGGGGAAATTATTTGCCACAAAAAAGCATCACAGGGCAAACCATAAGCCAAATCTTTGTGCATCGACTGATTCTAATATTGAAAATATCCCAGCCAAAGGTGTTACGGCAAAGTTATTGGAAAGACTCATGATTTACCAAACTGACCAATAGAACAATGGCAGTTCATAGCAGTGTAGTCTGCCAAGGAAGAGAGAGCGCACTTTTATGAAGTATTCCACTCTGAAATGCTTAGGATCAAGAAATTTTCATAAAAGCATCCCAGATAAAAAGAGACTATAATGTGCCAACTGTATCACTATGCATCAATAATCAATTTATGAAGATACCAGGGATAATTGATTAAAAAGAAAAGAGAAAGAAAAAAAGCTGTGCATTACACCAGAAGCCCGATTCTCCTCTCCTCCTGGAGTCTAACAAGAGTAATTCCTCTGCAGCCAGTTCAGTTAATACCAGTGTAAAACTGAGTCAAACTAGAGACTAGGTGGCTCCCAATACGTAGAGAACACACGCAGGCTTCCTGAAGAAGTCTCAAATAAATCAATCAAGTTTCTTTCTATGGTTATTTATCATGTGGTTGATTCTAGTCCTTTTTGTAGAAACATGCACTTGTCTGGAGGTATAACAACAGTGCACTCTGGAAAAGATTATCTCCATTTAATGTCTGAGAGTATTAAAGACTCTTGTCTCCAGCAGGCAGACAGACCTATGAAAGGATGCCTACTGGATACCACGCATTACTCCTTTTTAAGAGCTTTTCAAATCCTCCAACAAGTGGGTCAATGGAATCCAAACAATGTTTTTTTGAGAGGAGTCCTATATACAGAGTGATCTGTCTGAAGTAATCCATCCTGTCACATCCTTCTGGAATAGAGGAGAAAAAGCCTTTTGCAGCCGGTAATCTGAGCTGGGTGGGAAATAATAGCCCAGCCGCAGCAGATGAATGCACAGAACAACTCAGGAAGAGCGCCAAGGAGGCTTTTGTCTTCCCCCTGTTCTGGCCCAACTACATGCCAGGCTGGTCCCCCAGCATAAACCAATGGCCTGCAGATGCTAATATGGCAGCTGGGCACAAGTGGGTATAAACATGCCCTTGCCATGCCTCTTATCTCAACTATACACCCTGCAACTGCTGCAGAAAGGGAGACTGTGTAGGAGTTGTTACACTAGTTCTTCACCACTGGAACAGCCCCTACGCTACAAAGATCTTCCCATGGTCAGCCACACCAGCTTCAGGGCTGCTTTGCATCAGACCAGGACGTGGACCAAGAAATTTGGTAACCACCTGGCCATCTGAAAGTATGCAAGAGTTTTGCATTCTCCCCACCCCCAACTAATGTACTCTAGCGTGTCAGGTAGAGAAATTGGCATACTCCTTTCCCTTGCAGATCTCAAATTTTCAGTAACAAATTGCATGAGAAAAATATTATGCTGTCCGAGCACTTAGGAGTATGGTGTCCTGCATACACTTGGATACAGGGATTACTGAGGAAGAAAGGGGAGTTGTTGTGACAGCTTCATCATGGTGAGGGGTTGCTTTGGACTTTAAGGATGGCTACCAACCATATGTAAACACATTATGTCTAGAGTTTTCTATCAGGCCATATGCTTTGAGAGGTCCATCAAACATCACCTGCAAACAGAGATAAAGCTAAATCTGTTTTGGGTAGCAGCTGATACATCAACAGCTTCAAACATCAGTGTAACTGTTCTATCCAGTGCAGATGTAATAGATTATTGAAATGCAACCTGTTACCAAATTCAGTCTGCATGACTCTGATATATGGTCATTCACCCTACTTACTGAGCTACATCCTCAGAGTCATGCCATAGGTCTATTTCAGCTGGTAGAAATCAACACTGACTTCAGTGGAGATGCACCAGTTTAGGTCAACTCAGAGCTAGTCATTAGGTCTAAAACGAATAATTTATAATTTGTCATTCTTATGAATAATTAGGATAAAAAATGGTCAGCTTTCCCTGTACTGAACCTCCCTTCTTTTTAAATTTCCCCAACAACATTTCCTAATGTGCAGTACTATATTTTTACAATAATCGTGGATTATTTGTTCTCTCTCTCGGGGAAAAACAAGTTTTCTGACATCTTCTGTAGCCTATATGACACATATGCCTCTAGAAACTCTTTCTATCATGCATCACTTATAGTATACTTGCTGATATTTCCTACGCTAGACAATTTGTATTCATAACTTTACCCTCAAGAAAAATGAAGAGGCTTTGAAGTGTCTAGATTTTCACTAGAATCTCAGCCTCTCTTCACTATGGCTACACAGCTCTTAGACAGGCTTGGCAGAATTAAAAAAAAAAAATCTAGCTCCTTAACTAATCCTCAGACCACCCCTGTGGAGGTAGGTTAGTATTTTTATCCCTATTTTTCTTTGCCAGAGTGGTGGTGGGAACTGAAGTAGTAAAGTCAAAGGATACAAATGGAAGACAAAAGAGTCACTATCAGAAATGGGATTAGAACTCAGAAGTTTCTGGCTCCCCATCCTATATTGAAGTCACACCTCTCTATAGACCAATTTTCTGCCATTTCAACCAACTTCACCCGATCTTCATATCACACAACTCCTGAACTGCTGATGTTCATAAACCTTTCCACCCTTCTTCACATCTTATGTAAATTGGTTATCTTCAGGAGGAGGGGGGAAAAAGAAGAGAAAAGAGAAGAAGATCCATGATTTTACTGATGCTTGAGCATGCTGAAAGATGACGTTCAGTATGCCCACTTCTGCTTTATTACTCAGTCAGTTTGCAACTATTACCTAAAGCTTGAGAAAGGAGTGATACTACTTTACAAGTCTTAACAGATTTTAAATTGCCAGAAATCATTTTTGATTGAGTTCACAGCTAAGGAGTCATTTTGTTCAAACAAGAATTCATTAAGTTTTGCTAAGTTCGTCAGCATGAGTGACATCCACTACAGTAGCAGCTCTCTCTGAGACAAACAGCTCAGTGCCATCTAACATGGAAGGAGCTCCACATGGTCAAACTGTTTTCTCTCCAAAGACGACGGATTTAATGGAAATTAAATGGTCTAACAGATGCACTCTATGAACCAAGACTGTAGACATCTTGTCCTTAATAATTTAATGTGGCAGTCAGCACAATTAATTGTTCATTTGGCAGTCAGCACTATTATCTTATGCTCGTTCATCCTTGCAAGGAGGAACAGAACGCCAGAGAGAGCACACATGTATCATAGAGGTCCTGACCCTACAGTGCATCTTCAGAGGGGCATAGCAGAAGGTGGAGGGGGGGGCGGGAGGAGAAAGTAGAAGAGAGGAAAGGTGGGATAAAGAGTTAAAGGCAGAATGGGAGGAGGAGGAGTGAGAATAAAAAGCCCAGCTTAAGAAATAAGCAAAACCAGAGAAGAAGATGCCTGATTCTTCTCTAGCTAATATAAAACTAACGAAGAAGTTAGAAGAGGATCGGGAACCTTGCAAGAAAAGAGGTGGCACAAGCAGAGAGAAAGAGAGAGAGAATGGCACCAATGTACCACAAAGCAGGAGCACTAACAGAACATATTTGACAGCCATTGAGCTAGGTGGCTTACCATGCAGTCACTACTCACACAACCTTCTCTAGAACAGGCCCTAAGCTTTGTTAAAAGTTTCTAAGCAAGGTGTAAATGCCCATTCTTTATAGCCTACGTGCCAATAAGATCAGCTTCTGTAGAATCTGGCCATTCTAATAACTTGTCACTTGAAAGCAGAATCCTGAGTCCAGTCAAATAAGTATTCATTACTTTGCATATTGCAAATGACAGAATTTGTTGGTTTTTTTCAAAACGTGAATGATCTAAATCACACAATCCATCACAAATTAAAAGTTCCTAAAACATTCAGGACCAGATTTTCAGCATGCTTGGGGTTTAGCAAATCCCCTTCTGGATTCAGCTGATTTACGCATACCCTGCGTGAATAGCAGTGCGTCCCACGAAGTACACACAGTGGCTATTTGTATGACTAAACTGGGTGTACAGTCATATCTGAAGTGCAGGGAGCTTTATACGCCAAAATGAGCGTACAAGGTCATAGGCTAGGACTGAACATCTGACCTTCATATTTGCCAGCAGTATTCTTTGGGGCCCAAGAACTTCCAGACCTCCTAGACACTGATCCTCAACCAAATTATGACATGGATCAAAGCCACCTCGTGGCGACGTAATAAATGAAGCATTGATCAAAACCTGGAGTTAACCACTGAAAATTGAGAGTCTGATCTCTTTCAAAGCCAATGGAGTTTTTAGCTAGAATTATGACAGTATTTTTGGACTCCATTCCCACTCAGGTTTCCCATCACATTTTCTACTAACCTCGCTGTCTTCCCCCTTTTCCCCAGTTTCCAGGATCCACTTTCTCTGCACCTGATCTTCCAACTACAGGAGATCAGAGGGGCTGATTCGCCCACCCCTGGACGACTTCAGTGAGAATTACTCATATCCCACAGTAAGAGATGTGGGCCCCAGAAGCTTTCTTTGAGAGAAAATTTATTGTAAGGAAAGTTTGTCATTGTATGTTGGCCATCACAGGCAACTTCACTCCTGATCTCCTAAGCCTGATACCCTGCTGTGGGCCTTATCCCTTATACCTAACCAGAATTTATACTTTACCTGACCTAAATTATCATTACAACAGAGGTCTCCCATGTCAATGTCTTTCTTCCCCATTCCACTCAGCTTAATGATTAGTATAATTAGGCGTGGATGAACTCATTTTTTGAGTTTTTATAATTTCAACAAACAATATCAATGTTAAAATTAAAAAATACTTATCAATTATCTGTTTAAATTTTCACAGTAATGGAAAATTATTGGTGGGGGGGAGTCAGACAACTATTTAAAGGTAGTGGACAAAAATTTAAAAAGTTAGAGCTTTATAACCATTAAAATGCAAATTGTCAACATCACGACAAAATATACAAAGTAAATATCCCTAAATCGAATTCTAATTTCTCAAGCAGCATTTTTCCTACTTGGTCTAGCTGTAAATTTCTACCATGGAAATACTTTTTGTCGGTTTCTATGCACACTGTGAAATCAACATTTACCAATAAAAATCTAATCCTGCCAAGCCTAACATTTCAATCTTTGCTATGGTTAGGACCATGCAAGGCAGCTCCCTGAACTCACTAGGTTTTCTTACAAGTCCCTAAGTTATTGGGATGTACCTGCTGCTCACTCAGAAAGCCATGTTAACGTGACCAAGGATACCTACGTACGCTCATTAGCTAAGTGCACATTTTATAGTACTCATCTGTCCTCAGCAGCAATTGCCAAGCTGTAAAATCCAGATGCCCTTGCTGAAGTCCTACTGCAGCTATTTTGGAGACCCCACTGGAGTGCAGACTCATGGCTGAGTGCATACCCCTTCTCCGGAATATGGAAACACCAGGCTGTGGAGTGACCAGAGGTGAATGGGATGAAAGCAGACGAGGATGAAGGCAGGTGGATTTTACTTTGATTTATTCTCCCTTTTTTTTAATGTGGTGCAAGGCGCTATGCATCTCAATGGCAGAAGCATCACTGTCTCTTAACACAAAGCATTGATTGTTTTGTTGTGCTGGCTCTGGCTGAAGCAGTTCTACAACCACAGCGGCTGTTTCTAAGTCTGTCCATGCCTTTACCTGCACTCTTTTGGAATCAAGTCAATTGGTGCTGTGTGATGCAAACAAGGCAAGACATGGCCGTGGGAAACAAATGTTTCTGTGTAACCAACTGGAGGCATTTGTACCTGGAAATTAAAGTACAGCATATGACAGGACTACCATCAACTGACTCTCAGGAGCACTGACATCAGACGTACCCCTCACATCCATTACAAATATATATGAATGTTACACAGTCAGAAGACACATTCCCACTGTAAAAAGGAAAACGGTCTGCATCAGGAGATGTAGGGAGTCAGCCCCCCGCCCCTGCTGAATGAGAATTTCTGTCTGGCAGGAAGCAAGCTGTATTTTTATTTTTTAAACAAATTGTATGTACTCATTCAAACTGCCCCAGCTGCACTGCTTACACTTTCGAGGGCTCAACCATCAGTTCTCAGGATGCTGGACGTAAGGCAGCAGTAAGCAGAAGCCAGGGAGGTTCAGGGAAATAGGTGAGGAAACTGCTTGCCTGTAAACTAGGTTTTTGAATGCTGCCCAGGTTCATGGTGACCACAAGCCATTATCTGGTGATTGGTGGCCACTGGTGGCGACATATTTTGGTTCCTAGTAGACAGGCATCCATGTCATATAACCACGAAAACTGGCCCCCTTGATGACTGCCTTAGAGAAACCAAGGAGAAATCGGGCATGACAAACAAAGAGCCCCCTCATCCCTAAACCAGGACCGGTATACACCAACAAGGAAGTAAGGAGGTACGCCTGCTCTGTGGATAAACAAATGAATGTCCAATGATGTCAAAATCCTGCACTTTTCAGTTGAGATTTTCAAAAGAAGAAATTAAACAGGAGTTGGATGCTAAATTCCATGGGGTTCCAGTGACACAGTAACTAAAGATTTCCACTTTTTCTAGAGAAAAAAGTCCTATAGAATGAAACAGAAATTAACCCAACAGAGGTCTCTAGGTATCAAGAAGAGTTCGAAGAAAATTGCTATAAAAGCTTATGGGGCCCCATTCAAAGTCACTTAAACTGTTGGAACTCCATAAGCTTCAGCAAAGCTATCTCTAATTTACACCAGTGAAATGGGATAAGAATCAAGCCCATAGAATTTCACAAAGCATTCTATCTCAGTTATTAGAATTCTGTGCATTGGGTTAAACATTCAAAAGAAAGGTTGCCATTCCCTATAAAATTGAATAGGACTTAGACACAAGAGTCATCTATTAAAGAAGGAAAACAATTCTTCCTCAGTACAGTTACAATCAAGACAATTCGGTGTTGCATTATTTGCATATCTACACATAGACAAAGAAAATATGTTTAAAGGTGGATAACACTGGGCCATGGCCAAATAAATATCCTGCTCCAATGAGCTGAGACTGCCAGAGCAGGGCAGAGAGGTCCTGGTAGACTGCAGCTAGTACAATGAGCACCCCATTGTGATTCAGTGGAGCGCTGCATTACAGATCACTCACTTCCTGTACTTCTCTAATGGAAATTAATATGGGCACGCATCCCAAAATAACTCATTAAATCCTTTTCAACGCAAGTTTTCAAGTGACAAATGTTTTAACACACATTTCAGAACGGCAGTAGGTGGCGGGGGCGAGGGGAGAAGTGGAAATAACAGCTAATATCTAGTGCACTAACCAATGTCCAGAAATTGGGACTGGGACTCAAGTGGCAAATTATTAAATAGGAGAGCTCCTCTCCCCTTCAGTTAAGAAGCCCAATTGCTTCATTTTGGTAGCAGGAACCAATTTCCCCCCCAAAATCCCATCTAAATCAAGCCCCACTTAAACCAAACTAGCACTGCTCAGACACTGCTGGAACTCAACTGCCATTAGAAGGCCAAATTGTGGCTTTAAGCAGCAGTTCTATATGGGGGGCTAAACAGAGGTCCACTACTTCAGTAAGTGTGCCCAGAGATACTATGCCCATTGCAGGCACAGCACCACCAAGTGAGACAGGGTACTTGAACCAGAGTAGAACCTGCTACACCCTTTGAATAGGGGCAGCATATGAGAGCACCTGGGAGTAGTGAAGTAAAAGCTTCTTGTGCACCCATATGGGTCTAGACTTTAGATACCACTGTAGAGATGATAAATGGCATATCAAATCTGTGTTAACTCCAGGTCACCTAATATTGCATACTACATAATATAATACTACTTATAATGGTAGTCAGATAAATCGTAAGTATGTCATTCTGACTGAAATGCAGCTGCAAGTCTGCTCTCAAAGGAATTCAAATACCTAGTAATGAATGTTGTGTGTTGCTTTTCATTTAAAAAAGTCAGTATAAAGATATGAATAAACTCTGGATCATTGACAGAATAGCAGTTGATGATTTATAGTTTATGCCCCTTTCATGGCATGTTTCAGAGCTTGGGCATATCATTTTGAAAAACTAAATGCAGAATATTGCTTAAATTAATAAACTGCATCATAACTAATGAAGAAGTCAATATACTTGATGAGTTTCCAAATTCTTCCTCATTAAAAAGTTGTTCAATCAGACTCCCCACGAACTGCAGCAGAATTACAATGAGAACATTATTTTCTTTTATGTTCCTACATAATGATAACAGATGTAATCAGAGGTCTGAAGAGCACTGTGAAACCAAATTATCAGACAACAAGAGCAGATTATCCGACAATATGAGCAACACAAAGGGCTCTTAGAGCCACCTGCATGAATGACAAAAAGTCCAGTGGATGCTTGTGAATGCCAAATTGCACGTGCATCTGCAGGTGGACTGCATGCCAACAAACATGGGTGCAATCAAGAATACCTACTAAAAAACTGCTCCATAGAGTTTTATTTGCATAGGCAGCATCTGCCCCACAACAAACCTAAGGCCAGCACTCCCAGAATGACGAAATAGATGCTGCATATCCTTATCCATGGAAATACAAGCCCGAGCTCTCCAGAGTCTTACAAAAGATATCTCTCTCCTGAATCACAAAAAGGAAATATTTAGGAAATCAAGATAGCAGCAGCACATATCAGAACTATTGTGCTGATCCTCTATTGCCCCAAAAGGGGCTATTTAGTCCTCAAGAAACCTCTCTTTGCACCTCTGCCCTTCAGTGTTCAAATGAGCAAGTTGTAACAGGAAGAGAAAAGAAAGGTTAAATTCCCTCTCTTCACTAAATAACAAAGATGGCAGAATAAGATAACATGCTTATTACCAGCTAAGGAACAGAGACAGTATGGTATTTAAGGCAGCCTGGTGTATATTTAAAGGCATAGAATTTGCACATCTGCAAAGAGAGGGCCAAATTACACCAGTTACACCAATGTAAATCTAGAGTGATACCTATGGACACTTTCAGTGCATAGTTCTCATTCTGGCCAGGCTTGAAATAAAAGACCTACTACTGGTACCATTCATCCCTGCTTATACCTGCCTTCTGAACTTTAAAACCAAGATATGATCTCATTGGACATGAATGCTCACGTTGTTTATTCCTATCCTGTGAGAGACTGGGAAAAGATTTTAGACACATTGCAGATTTTGATTCACTGCTGTGCTTTGGTGGTCCCAACAACAGTCAGTGTTTCAATCCTTCTGAGGTAAACTACACTGAGCGTTACAATCCTACAGGGGATACAGGCCCAGACACGCAAAAACAGAGATAACCTGAGAGTCTTTTAACACAAGCTTATCAGTCATCAGGCAGCATGGCTAAATTACAAGCTGAATATTAAAATCTCCCTCTTCAGAAATATATTGTCTGAAGGTTGCTGTCCAGAACCCTGAGGAAAATGAGTTGATGATCTTAGCTGGAACAGTGGACAGATAGCCTCATCATAAAACCACCACAAACACTGAAACCTTTGTTGGTAGCCTCAGTAGAGAAGCTAGGAAACGAATGGGCCATGGAGCATGAATTTCCCTTTAGCCCCCAGTTGTGGTCCTTTTCAGGTCAGGTTTTAGTCCTGAGATTTTCCTGAGTCTTTAAGTAGACTCTCCTTGACTTCAAAAGGAGTTTTCCTGATGTGTATCTGAGCAGGGACCTTACAATTTGGCTAAATAGCAGCATGGTCAATTCAGATCAGTCTGGGTCACCTGTACAGTCACTCAGCTGGAACCCTCATCTACAAAGCCCAAGAATCATTCTATATGCCACAACCTCATATGCTGCATAAATTGCATGGCCAGGTAGGTTGACAAAGGAAAATTACAAGCAATGTGTCCAGAGCCCCTGTCTGTGCTTGTGGAGAGACTTAGGCTGATGCAAGTTTCCTATTTAACAGCCAGGGGAATCTGAAGTTTGCTTTGGTCATGGGCACAATAAAAATGGGATACATTGAGCCAAGTTATTATCCCCCTACATCTTTCATTCCGCATGAGGTTCCCTGTCTTCAGCACCATCTTGCACTGCAGCATGATCAGTAAACTTCATACTAAGCTTTGCGGGGCCTGGAAGCTGCAGACTTAACAGCATTGTCCTGAACACTCTGACTGCCATGCCTATGTTCTTGCAGAGACAAGGTGGCTGAGGTAATATCTTTTATTGAACCAACTTCTGTTGGTGAGACAGGACCTGAAGAAGAGCCCTTTGTGGCTCAAAAGCTGATCTCACTCACCAGCAGAAGCTGGTCCAATAACAGATATTATGACCTTGTCTTTCTAACATCCTAGAACTGGCACAGCTATAATTACACAGCATACATGCCTATGTTCTAACTGGATCAGGTTCTTAGGGCCTGATCCAAAGTCCATTGATTTCAACAAGTCTTGATCAGACCCTTATCCACCTGGGTCAGTAATGGAGTCTCTTTTATAAAGCACTCTATTCACTAATTACAAAAAGAAGTTAGCTTCTTTGGAGAGAGAAATGGTGTTCCTTACTAAATTTAGCAGTTCCACATGTGGAATAGAAACAAAAATAAAAAGAGGTCATTGCTTATTTCATTCAACCGTAAATAAAAACATGTAGCTTAAATCTGGATTCTCCTTCCTTCTTATATTATGACCAGGCAAAGCTGTTACAGTTCACTAACTTAAGCAGTGTTGACTGTAAAAAGAATATAAATCCAAAATCAGAGGTGCTGGAACAAGTTGTATAGTGGTGGTGCTGAGAGCTACTGAACCAAATTGTAAACCCTGTATCTAATGAAAACCACTTCAAGCTGGTGGAGGGTGAGGAGGGAACGGTTAGTTCCAGCACCAATGTCCAAAATACAGGATTACATCAGCGTTTTCACATACTGAGGTTACAAAAATGTTCAGTGGTAACTTAAGATCAATTCAGATGACAAGGTAGGCACAGAGGGACTTCACAGTGTGTTCTTTCTTAATTGATGACTTGCCATTGTTACAAGATCATTTTTTTAACTCAAGAGATTTGTGTTATTAAGTGAAATTTAAATGGATACTGTCAGTCTGTTTAGGTTAAAAATGTCTTCCTTAAAGGGAAGATAAATATCATGTAGTGTCTCTGGAAGATGTATTTTTGTGTGAATTATTTTAAAATATTTTAGAGCCCAAGGACTAGTACAAGGTTATTACTGTATTACTCTTTATTATTCAATATTCATCAATTCACTGATTTTCAGGCGAGAAGAGACCATTAGAACTAATCTGCCCTCATGTATATAACCCAGGCCATTGAATCTTCATAATATTTAATGACATATTAGTCTTTAAAATATATCTAAATATATCTGTCATGGATGATAGGATTTACCTCCCTTTTAAAAGAAAGGGGGGCAAATTTTGGATCTTAAAATTTTACAGATATAAGAAACTGAGACTTAAGCCAGCTTTTCTAAATTATCCACAATGCAGTAACCTCCACTAATAGCACACACAATTTAGGGCCTTTTGCAGAACTCCATACTCAAGCCAAACTATTGAAATCCCTGGGAGTTTTGCATAAGTATTGTGTGAGGAGTTTCAAATAGGGCCCTGATTCTATCAGGTGAAAAGAGGTCAGTTGTTGGCAGATAGATGTTGAACTGGTTTGTGCTCAAGGGCAAATTATTACGGAGCACTGACCCTCTTCTGACATCAGCTGAACCTGCAGGCAAAACACATATATCAGCATACAACTGAAGAAAAGGAATTAACAATTTATTGGATGAGAAACTTCTTGAATTTGCAAGAAAGGGAATAGCTACGTTCACCCCAATGCAAAGCATGAGACTTTCCACTGTGCAGGAAAAAAATAGATTAATGTAAGGACCGACCATCTCTCTTCAGTTTTTAATTCCTCAAGAACATGCTTGCATCCATTGTGCAGCTTGTTTCTTCTCAGTGGCCCATGGTGTTTCAAGTTGGGCACCCATCACACTGAGGCCTCCAATATCAAATGCAAAATGCTGGGGCTACTTTCCCAGCCAGCGCGCTTACTCAAGTTCATTTATAGAGAGAGTTTGTTGATAACTGTGCATATCATTTAAGGAAATCAGAGGAAAGCAGGGCACAAAACCAGGAGCTTGTATTTCAACCCATCCAACAGCCGTTTGGGAAAGGGGCATGTGAAAGCAGAAACACAAAGCACTGTCAGAATCTACATGCTTAAGGAGGCTTTAACATGCAGATCAACTACCCTCTAAAGTGTAATGGTTCTTTGGAAGCTGTTAAAGATCTACTGGGTCAGCACAGGTGCTGCACATGCACAGTAAACTTGCATACTAAAACCATCTTCTCATGAAATTTCCATTAGGAGAAACAAAAAGCTACTTAACATTTCAAACACCAGGGTTTACAATAAAAGTCATGTTTTTGTTTTCAACTATTGAAAGTAATTATGGACTAGTCACAGGTAACGTTCAAAAGACGTTAAACCAATCGGAGATCGTGAATACAGGAGTAGCATCGCACAACTTTCTAAGGTTTTTTCTTTACACCTTTATTATCCAACACTGCTAAAATGGACTTTTTTAAAGTTATGTTAAAAAGTAGACTCCAACTCTGCTCCCAGGCAGAGCCCTGCTGTGCTAAGCATCAGCCAACAGCAGATCTGAGCAGCCAGGATACAAATGCTGTAATGAGGATCATTAGAGACAATTAACTAGAGCCGTGGTGTCAGCACCGCTGTAATAAATCAAGGCCTGATCCTGCAGTTTTCTAAACCTCCCCTGCAAGGTGCTGAGTGGTCCCAGCGAGTGCTCAGAACCTCACTGGACTGGGCCCCTCAACTGTAGGCTAGCAAAGAATTATAAAATCTACCCTTTGCTGAACAACGTGGATTAACAGCTAAAAGCAATAACGGTAAAGTTAAGCAGTAAAGGAAATTGCATTTTAATGGTCTGGTATCACTGGAAGACCAATACTGACATTCAGCCTGAACTCCACACCCCACCCCGCTACCAAGCCTAGAGAAAAAGCACAGTATTTCTTTGGCTGCCTAACCTGAGCAGTAGTAGCAACCTAAGAGTTAATAGCTAATTTCCTTTTTTCTTTTAAGTGATAATCCCCTTGCTGCTTGGGTTGAATGTTTAAATTCCATATACAGAGGTCACAGCAAGCAGGTTTACCTGCTGTTCCACGTTCATTTATCCAGTGCACTATTCCATGGAACTAGAGAAGTATTAGGTATTGTTGCTGCCAGATTCAATAATCAAGTCTATCGTGGAGGATCACCTGACATTTGGGCAGCTTATGGGCTGTCATTTTATTCTAATTACTTGGATACCTTGTTTCTTTTAGCCAACCAGACAGGCAGCTCAGTTTTTTCTTAACATCTTTAGTGAAACTGACAAAACAAAAATGCAAAGGAAGTATACGACCACTATCTTGGCAACTTTGTGGACTAATGCAATCAGCATTGCCATTAGAAAGAACTGGAAATCAGGAAGTTTCAGAGTCATCTTAAAGTAAATTCTCAGCAATTTTTGTAAAAGAAATTTAATATTTAGAGCCAGATTCTGCTCTCAGATAAGTAATGTGACCGCTCAACAAGTAAGCTACTACTCAGCACAAGTCCAGGGGAGTAGATTCTGGCCCTTAGCAAACTGCAATTCACAAAGGGTTAGATTGCAATGCTGAGTAGTAACTTACTCTGTGAGTAGTCCAACTTCCATGGGATTGCTCAGGTAATAATTCAGCATGAGCTGAATGTCATTGATGGAAGAGAACCACTGAGCAGAGATACTGGAACAGCTTCTCATATATATTTTAAACGATTTTAAGACAACGTCTAAAGAGAATTTTATTTTAAAAAAATGGCACCACACAATTGCTGATCTCACACCACTATAAATTTTTAAATATAGTCTTAGTTAACTATTTAGCTTTTATGGACTGAATCCTGAAATCCTTATTCTTGTGAGTGATCTTGACCTCACACAAGTAGTCCAAATGGAGTTAGTGCCTGAGTTAGGACCAAATCCTACAAGTCTAAGATATTAGGGCATCTAGCTGAAGTTTTCCTGTAAAGGAGAGTACTTCCATAGCCCTGCATCTGTATTGATGCAGCACGACAAGAGGAGGATGTCAGCTGGCTGAGGGGAGTGTACAACTGTACATCAACAAGTAGTCATCATGAAGAAAAGCTTTTTAAAAGGTCTGCATTGACCCCTTCACTCCCCAAACCTTTGGCAATGGGAGCCAGGAGCACATCAAACCAGTCAGGTGGCACCTTGGAGAATGGTGAACTACCATGCCACTTGTATCTCCTCAAATCTCTTTTTTCTTCATCAAGATACCATTCACCCAGATTTCCCTGCTGAACTTTGTTCTTTAACAGCAGAGGACAAAGTGATCCCCAGAGGTGGGCTCCATGGCAAGGGAGAGTTCAACAAGTGCATATTTTTAATCTCTCATTATCCTAACACAGTAGAACCTCAGAGTTGCGAACACCTTGGGAATGGAGGTTGGCCATAATTCTGAACAAAAAGTTATGGTTGTTCTTTCAAAAGTTTACAAATGAACATTGACTTAGTACAACTTTGAAGCTTTACTATGCAGAAGAAAAATGCTACTCCCTCCTCCCCTTTTTTTAAAGTAATTTATGTTTAACACAGTACTGTCCTGTGTTTGGTTTGGGGTTTGTTTTGTCTCTGCTGATGCCTGATTGTGTACTTCCAGTTCCAAATCAGGTGTGTGGTTGACTGGGCAGTTCGTAACTCTGGTGTTCATAACCCTGAGGTTCTCCTGCACGTACCTCAGATTTAAAAGACTAGCTATGTCTTATTAAAAGCAGTGATTTTAGAAAGCCAGGTATCGTGTAAAGAACTGAATAACATCAGAACGTGAACTAAACAAAGAGGCAGTAGAAAATCCAGCACCTTAAAAAAAATAGCATAACACTGTACAGTTACAGACCATGGGTTATATGTAGTTATACATGACTAATATCTTTATTAGAAAAGAGAGAGGGGAACCTCAGAAGGCAGCAATTCCTTCCTACTCTTACTGCAGGGCAAAATTCTCCTCTATGTGGAGGACAAGCATAAAGCTTATTCCCCAGTTAAGCTTTTGGCATCTCACTGCTGTATTCATTCTGAAATAAAATGAAGGATAAAGTAGTGAAGCCGCCTTGGGCTGACCCTCTGAACAGAGATGAATTTCTCCCAGCATTGCCAACTCAAGAGTTTAATCACAAGTCTTGGAATATTTGGAGAGTTTCTAGTAGACCCACCTCCGGGTGCCCTGGATTACATGACAGTCCCAGCTTTCATTACAAGTGGAAGTTTCTAATCCTTATAGCTGCAGAGACGAATTTGACAGACATGAACCCTAAGAGCTCAAAAAGCAAAGTAAAATGTATTCATTAGAAAGTTTCATGATTTATAAGCCAATCTCCAGATTTTGGGGGTCTAACGTGATTTTTTTATGCTTGGTGTTGGCAATAGTGCACAGTAAAACTGATAGTGAAGCAACAGCAGAGCGGGGCCCCAGAAGCAGCTATACCTATTATCATCTCACTACAAACCTTTACTTCCAAAGGTTGAAGACTTGGCTGTTTCTCCAAACAAATCACACAGACTTGCTTTCTGTCTCAATAGCACACATACTTTTTTCTCTGTAAATAAGTGTAAATAGAACAAAGCGTAAGTTTGAGCCTTAAAACGAGCATGTAAAAAAATGCAGGGGCACCACCTGTTGTGGTGTACAAAGAGTTAACACCTCTCCTCTTGCACAGATAGTCACTTGCGCTAGGGAACAGAATGGGTGAATATCTTTGGGACAGGAGGGCTCCATGCCTAAGTCTCCTAGGACAGGCCTCAACTGCAAGGTTTGTCCATTAAGAGTCTGATCATATTAATTTTTTTATTTTCATGCCGTACACACTAGATGGAGCTCCAGAGATTTACACCACTGGAGAATCCAGGCCTAATGCTGGAGGAGAAGACCTTGTGCCTTCATCTGCTTGTTCTTCCAAGTCATTCTGCCAGCGTGCACCACCCTATCAGTAATCATAAAGTGCGCTTTTAATTTGGCTTGGACAGTTACTTTTCCAACAAAACAGAAGTACTCCATGTGCTAGGAGAAAGAGCACACGTGTAATTACTATCTTGCATGTCTGGCTAAGGACTCTCACAGGCTGACAATCTGTAGAGGGTGGTGTCTGAAGTTCTGATACATTGCATAGAATACCCTTCATTTTCAGTTTCTATTTTATTTAAAGTTTCCCATGAAATTTATCAGTGTTTATAACAAAAATTTTAAAATGAGGAAAATCAGTGCAAAAAAATAAACTTTGTTTTTTTGGGGTTAATGTCAGGGGACAGGAAGACAGACAAAAGCAACAAACAGAGTATTGAAAGGAAAAGTTTAATGCTGTGGTTTGTTTCGTGGACTCCACATTAACAAAACTTACACATATGCACACACATGCATGTTTATCTTCCAGTGTGTTGCCTTACTTTGACAGCCTTGCATTTACATTTAGGCTAATTTATTATTAACATAAACACATCTACCTAATGTAGTGGATTAAATTTGGGTGAAAATTGATAATGACCAAACAGTTACTTTTGTAAAATGTGGGAATTTTTCAGGTAATTTAAAAAAAAAAAAAAAACCCTGTAAAAAACAAAAAGAAAGGGCGTTACCCGTGTGCCACACACCAAGCACCGCTCCTTTTAGTCTCAGTCCTACATCATGTGTTTAGGGCTTGATCCAAAACCTATTAAAGACAATGAGAGCCTTTCCATTGACATCAATGGGCTTTGGATCATGCCCTTAAAAAAACAGATAACAGCTCCCACAGTTACTGAGAAAACAGAGAATTTACGTAAGTGATGGAAAATAAGTCAATTATTTAAACCCATCTTTTCCTTATAAGGAGTATGGAATCTTCCCTCTAACAGAATATCCAAAATAAATACGGGAGTGGGATGCCAAAAGTAGCAGCACAGAACTGCCAGAATCATGTCAAATAGCCAAAAAGCAAGTCCTGTAAAAGGACAGTAAATCCAAAGGACACATTCTGTATCATGTGATTTCTTATACATTAAAAGAATTTGTATTATCGTTTTTATGCCTAATATATTTATGTGAATATCTTAAAGCACTTTTCAAAAG
Organism: Mesoclemmys tuberculata; assembly: GCA_007922155.1. Taxonomy (NCBI): domain Eukaryota; kingdom Metazoa; phylum Chordata; order Testudines; family Chelidae; genus Mesoclemmys; species Mesoclemmys tuberculata. The sequence goes on from ML675621.1 coordinate 1,355,297, forward strand.
TTGGTAAATATGAATATCCCTCTGGGACATTTAATATTGAAATATTAATATCCAATATGGGGAATGGAGAAAGAGGCTAGATGACTTGACCATGTCAGTAGCACTGTTGGAAAGTAGAAGCCCCACTCCTGACATCCAATCCTAGCACCTAGCCAACAGCCCTTTTATTGACAATGATCATTTGTGCCCAGTTTGCACTGCAATGTAACATTTCAAACACTTGCCATTAAGAAGTCAAACACTTGTCAGCAGTTATCGGTTTCTTCCTTTTCTAAGCAGTGTTATCTCCAACTGTCACTGTGTGGCAGATATTGGCAAGTTTTGACTGTTTAATGGCAAGCACTGCAAAGATTATAAATACTGACCAAAGCTCTGGGAACACCACAATTCTGCAGCTATAGAAGAGAATTTAGAAGAGGGTGACTTTTCAGCATTAAGTTCACTGGGCCCCAATAGAAAATCCTTTTGTTTTTCTACCTGGAAGCCATGGAGCCTAATGCTAGGCAGAGCAGGGGGGAGTGCAATAGAAAGCACATTAACCATGAATTGCCAATGTCAGTTGCCGATTTGGATTGCCAATGTCAGTCAAAATAGGAAGAGGAACTGTGATGGTTCTTGGGGGATCAGACTGTGAGTCACCTTGTTTTCCCCTGCCTCTAGTATGAGGTTGTCAATTCCCTAAGACCACCAGCCTTTCAGTCACTCAAGCATTGTGTGCTGCGCTCTGCATCCTGTCTTTGCCTTGCAGGTTAACATGAGGTGCACCCCAGCCTTTGAACCATTCCCCTGTGATCTCCAGCTCCTGACATTGGCTACTCACAGAAATCCCCAAATCCTCTGCTCCCAAATGAGCAGTGTACTTCAGTTTAACCTTAAATCACTGTCTCTGTGTGTTATACAGGGACACTTACATGTACTTATAATAAAACATTAGGTTTGCTTAAGAAATAATAGACGTTCCACTAGAAACAAAAGAGAGTAATAGTAACAGATGGCTACAATATAAAACAAAATAATAAAATGCAAAGTAGGGCCTACATTTATTTCCTATCTAATAAAGTATCACATGCACACCCCTAGTTCAGCCTGTTGTAGAGCTGGCTGGACTCCTAGGAACCAGGACTGAATCTATCATGAAACACCCCACTCAACAAGATGTCTTCTCACTGAATGGATGCAGAGCATCTTTCTCTATCCTGTGATACACTGAATCAGTCTTTTCTTCTTATTCAGACAGGTTGATCCCCTGTCAATTATAATGTTCCTTTTTATCTCCAAGTGGTTTTGATGTTTATCTTTGATGGTTTTCCATTGACTTTTCTGTTTTTGCAACAGTAGGAAATTGAGCAATTGAACAATAAGCGGCTAGTCAGGGAAGGGTGACAACTTCATCCCACTTGAATGGGCCATCATCAAGACATAGGATTCACCAGTGACTCACGTTTACTTCAAGACCATAAAGGCAGAATTTTCAACAGTTACATTATTCCTTAAATATCACCTGTACATGCATCTCACAATGATTGCGAATATCGACAAGAGATGAGCTTTCAGTAAAGCCCTTATATGCAACCCTTCATGGATAAATGTTAGGTGTAGTGAGTTTGTCAGGTCTGAGGCAGCAGTTGCATCTAAAGAACAGTGAACAATTTGCCCATGGGCACCAAAGGGCCTCTTTTGCTGGGAGATTTTGCAAAAAGTCATTCATCAGCCTTTCCTGCAACTTATGCACTCCAATCTGGCAGCAGGTTTCCTCCTTCCCTTCTCCCATTTGAGGAAAAAGGGACCCAGTGGCTGATAGAATTTCCTATAGAGGAGGGAAGTCAGATAGAGGTTCCCTTTCTGGGACACTTCTGCTGCTTTCCTAGAACCCAAGACCTTCCCCATCCAGACACCAGTTCTTCCTGCCTCCAGTCCTTACCTCACCAGCCAAGGAGAAAAGAGAGCTCTCCCCTTGCTTTCAGCAGAGGGGAGGCTGTGCACCCTAAGCTCCTCCTTACTTTAAACCCTGGTTATTGCTGTATGGATACCCAACAGCTCTTTCCCCAGTGGGCTAGAGACAAACAAGGAGCACAGTGCAGGGGTCACAGAGGAGGAGTCACAAGGACATTCCCATCTTCATCAGAAGAGATGCGTAACTTGACTGTCTCTGGCTTGGGGGAGGAGAAATTAGGACAAGAAGATCAGGAAAATCCTAGTAACCTTTCCCCACATGACCTAATCAGACACCCCCTTGATTCTGCCTCCAAGAGAAGCATGCTGGACTTGCATTCTGTGGCACAGTCCCATTTGCTTCTGCTCCAAACTGCAAGTTCTAGGGCAGCTGCAGACATGGAGAGCTTCAAATGTATGCACTCAATAATCCAATGCCCTCTTTGCTCATAGCTGCGGGTCAGTATCTAATGCAAAAGTAGTCTCTTCTAATCCCTTTTGCATTGCCACAGAGGCTGCAGGTGGCCCCAGCGATAATAGGGGGCAATCAGGAGTCTAGCAGCAGCATTAAGATCCTGACAGTCACTGAATGCAGGGGCCGTAACATTAACACACACACAGTGTGGGCAGAGAGACTGCCTCAGTAAAGGAAAAGTAAACTAACATCAGAATATAATAGTAAAGGGTATAACCTGTTCCATCATATGAACTTAAATTGAGTACCTTTCATTTATTCAATGATCATAATTCACAGAACAAGATCCTTGAATATAAGACAAACGTTATTACAGTAGAAGCAGCTACAGTAACAGTTGCATTAACATTTTCCATTCCAACACCAGCTCTTTTTCGAAGATTCAAAACTTCCTGCAACTTTTGCTTCCCAGACAAAATGAATCTCTTTGGAAAGTGGGAAGAGAAACAGTTCAGCCATTCTGAAACCCCGGGAGTGCAAAAAGTACATTTTCTCCATTTCAAAGGGCTTGAGACTCCCCCACCCACCATTCAAAGGTTCCTCACCTGAATGTCGCCCTTGGCCACAGAAATAGTCTTTATTGATGAGAAACACTTTTTAGCATCACAGAGAAAATGGATTTGGATTGGACAGAGGGAGGACTCAGCAAAACCAGACTGCACTCAATACAGTGTCTTTTCACTAGGAGCTCCAGAAAGGCTAATGTGCACATGCATCTGCGGCTGACTCAACCGTGCTGTGAAAAGCATAGTGAGGGAGCACAGAAGCTGAGGCAAAGCCTCCATAGGAGTGCAGGAGAAAGGAAGGGCAGTGGTGCATTTTATAAGATATCCCCATTAGACATTCAGTCTCTATGGTCTTTGTAAGGTAGAGAGGGGTTTGAGGAGGTTGCTGTGTGACTATGGTAAGCAGGAGACTCTTTCCCTGCAGTAAGGATTAGCCCTGGTGCAAAGACCATTGAAATCAATGTATTTCTTTCCATTCCCTTCAGCGGGCCTTGGATTGGAACGCAGGGTGGGACAGGGCATTCCAGTGGTGTGTAGCCAAGTATTTCCAGCTTATGGAATGAATACTTGCTATTGCCAGGTATCGCAAGCCAGATGAGCTTTGGCGTCCTAGAGACTGGCGTTCCTGTTTACCTTTATTTTTTCTCTCTTCTCTTTTTTGAGAAAACACAAACCTAGGAAGTTCTCTTGGACAACTAGGTTAAGGGAATGGTTAGGTTACTTGGATAAGTGCGCACAAAAAACAAAAAATAATCAGGAAATGCCAAAGCAAAGGTTGCACAAAGCAGATGCAGTAGGATACAGGGCCAGAGCCGTAACCAATATTAAAACAGTGCATTGGTGTAAATGTGTATACTGAGCCAGATTGCTTTACACCAGGTGAGGATGTGGCTAAAAGCCCTTAATTACATAATATTTCTCAGTACAATATAATGCCATACAATTTTTCTAAAACCTCACCACAGATATGCATAGGGTGACCAGATGTCCTGATTTTATAGGGACAGTCCTGATATTGAGGACTTTGTCTTATATAGGTGCCTAATAAACCCCCCATCCTGGTCCTGATTTTTCACACTTGCTATCCCGTTACCCTAGGTGCATGTCACTTTCTAGCATCACGTGCTATTCTGAATGCCAGAGAAACAGTTCAAGCAAGTCATTTAGATGAGAAATATACAATAAAACCGCTTTTACACAACATCCTACAGGCTAAGTATACAGCATCAGATGGCATAGAGTAATCAACTGGCATACATAGGTCACCTAAATTACAGCCAAATTAGCTTCATAGTTAACTGACTAATCCCCTCAATTGCACTTAAGGCAGGCTGTGCAGCTGTTTGAAAAGAAAATTGTTCATATACATACCTGTGAGTGAGCAAGGCTTTTCATATGAGAAGTTCTCAAGCTGGTTAAGATACAATGGAGTATTACAAAAATGACAGGCGTTAAGTATACAAGAAAGAAAAGTTACAAAACGTTATATATGCATCTAAGATGACAGAAAAGATATGGTTAGAGATAGGATGCTGATTAGATGGAACACCGGTCTAATCCAGCATGGCAATTCTTATGTTCCTATGGTACCACAGAATAGCATTGTCTCTATTTGCAAAAAATGATGGCCTTACATAATTAAAGCCTATCATGATACTGCAGGAGACAGTGTTAAAGTTGCACATGCATACTTGACTTTTAAGTGCTTACCTAGCCAAATGTAAAGCTCTCTTAGGGCCTGACCCAAAGCCCCTGCGAGTCTTGAGTTCAGTGAACTTTGCATCAGGCCCTTAATACAGGAGGCTTTTGGTGGAATTTTCATCTAAAAACAGAGCGCCTAATCCCACACCCCACTGCCACAGTTTTACACTTGCACAGCTCGACTGGAATCAAAGGGCCTACAACAGCACAGAACCAATGTAACAGAGTGGAGGATTGGGCCCAAAATGATGACAGCAGATAAACTGTTATTTTCAACATCTCTACAGAGTTACTCTCTTGGGTCGCTTCCAAGTCTTTTGTATCTCTCTTTTTATTGTAGCTTTTGGGCTTAATTGAGAGCAGGCTTAAAAAACAATTATTCATGTTCTCTAAAGCAAATGTTTTATACTCCCATCCTAAAACTCATCACTGCACACCAGTAATCCTAAATAATTTCTACAACTAAATCAACTGTTGTGAGTGAACCTGTTGTATGAAGCGGGAAAAGACAGAGAAAAGAAACTGTATAAAACATAGCTAGTGCAAACACTACTCAGCAGTTTGATTCCAGTGGAACTACTCCAAATTTTGTCAGTGTAAATAAGATTTGAACTACCCCTAAATAAAACTTAACTAGCAAGAATCAGGGGCCAGATTAAGGCATTAGGTTCTCAGGCAAGTGTACTGTATATTCCGCTCAGACTTATTTTTAAGGGTCTTCTGAAATACCGCAAGTCAGGGCAGCTTATCTAGTCTTTCTTGTTATGTTATGACATTTTTTCTTTTAAGGATAACTGGTTTTTCACTGAACACGCTCTCAGAGCATTGTTTACAGAATCAGGTTTTCAACTCTATTGTTTCAGTAGAATATTTTGAAATTTTCACTCGGCCAAAAAAGAGAGTAAAGATATACAAAAGTCTGGATAATTTCATCCATTTTTAGCTATCATTTTGAATCCCTGATGATATCTAAATGACCTGGAATCATATCCACCAATAGACCTTGTGCCAAGCAGAAGTCCAAGTTGACAGAACCACGTATCATGGGACTGACAGACCAGTTAGGAGAGTCAAAGTGCACTGATGGTACCATGGTCAGCACTAAAATCAGAAAAGCATTGGTCTCTTCCAATGCATTCCTTTGTCACAGAACACAAGACAGGGTCAGGAGCACCATATACCCTGTTGGAAGATAATAGGCACTGGCTTCTCTAATCCACAAAATTGTGCTATGCTTGTGAAACTAGCAAAAATTAAGTGACAACTATTCTTCAACCAAAAGAAAAAAAATCTTATCAATCCATCAGTAGAGGGTTGCGTAAAAAACAATGATGATTTCTATTTCTGTTGGGAGTTCATATCACCACAGTGACTACTTAATTCTGCCACGTCAGACTTGAAACTTCTTTAGAGTAAGGAAACACATTTTTAGCAAAGGACATGTTCATTCAAGGGCTTTTTATAAAAGGTAGCCTGGAGAAAAGGACTACAGCAATACCATCTGCGAAACACTAATCCCAGTGGAAACAGTGAGCCAGATTCTAGCAGTGTTTTCACTTTGCTCCACCTTGCTGGCATAATCATGGCCCAGGGGAGATCACCTACAGAGTATAAAGGGATTCCTCTGGTGGCTTAGAGCTGGAGTAGTGATTCTTACACCATTCCTCCTTGCTGCTGCATGCCAAAGCAAGAAAAAGGGAGTGTGGGCTGAGGAAAAGGGGCATTTCTGAGATGCTTCTATACTATCCCAATCCTGCACTGCATTTTCAGCCCCCTGGGTCCACCACAGATCAGTGTAAATCGGAGCAACCTGTAGGCTGTCCTAGCACAGTTTCCTGGGACCAGCCTGGCACAGAGCAGCATCAGGATCAGGAGAGTGCAAAAGGGTGCTGCAAGTCACCCACCCATTCACCGGCCCTTCTCAATTTGCACACTGCATTTAGCTGGACCCCGGAGACGGCCCAATGTGCCTATTACCAAAGTGAAGAGATTAGAGTCACTGGCTCTTCATCTTCATAAAAAAAAATAACTATGCCCCCTCCCCCTTAATCTCTTGCACAAAACCCTCTGGGATCAGCTCCTGGGTTACCTGGGTGGGACAAGTTACACAAGAAGAGGAGACTCCCGCTTCCTCGCCTACACTATGATTACAACCATCCCTGGGCAGCCGGTGCCGAGGGGCAGGCAGCTCTGACCCGGCTCCTTGTGGGAAACGAGTCAAGTAAAGAACAAAAGCAGGGCCAGGAATGCCCCGTGACACCAGAAAGGGTGGAGGAGAAGGTGCCTCCCCGGATCAGTCCCCGCGGTCAGCGATGGAGCGGGCAGGACCACGCGGGCCGGCCAGCAGCCGGGGACGCGGTGCCATTCACTGGGGCACCAAGGGAGCCTGGGGGCAGGTGCTGCTGGGGAAAAGGGGGCGGGCGAGTCGCTCACGCCCCAGCGGGCTCCACAGCTGGCCCCGGGGGCGAGCGCAGGACCGGCTCCACCGCGGCCACTTCCAGCGCCGGCCCGCGGGGCGCTGGCCAGCCCGTCGCACCATCACCCCGGGCTCGCGGCGCGGGGAGCCCGCGGGGCCGGGCCGGCGCACGCCGGGAGGTTACCTTGTCGGTGCCCCGGGGGGCTCACGTCCAGCGCCCCCGCGGGCCGGCTCGCTCGGTGCTGCGGGCGCGGAGCCGGACGGCCGCAGCCCATGGAGCGCGGGGCCCGAGGAACGCGCCGCCCGGCCGCGGGCGCAGAGGCAGGTTCCCAGGCGGCGGGGAAAGCGCTGCTCTGCCGCGCGCCCGTCCTCGCTGCCCCGCGCCGCCCGCCTCAGTGGGGAGCGCAGCGCGCGGCCCGCGCCCGGCCGCTG
>ML675621.1:1367758-1447313 GCA_007922155.1 Mesoclemmys tuberculata
GGGGAGCGCAGCGCGCGGCCCGCGCCCGGCCGCTGCTCGCGCTGCCCCCTGGCGGCCGTCGCGGAGACGAGCCTCTGCCGCTCCGCGCACCGCCGGCCGCCGCGCGCCCGCTCCCCGCGCCGGCAGCGCCGCTCGCGCCGACGAGCTGCAAAGCAGAGCCCGGCAGCTGCGCGCTCGCGGAGCCCGCCCAGGCTGCTGGTAAAGACGGTCGCTGGCTGTCGGGCCCTGCTGGAAGCCCCCTCCCCCCGCAGGTTTGCCAGGTGCAGGAGTGGGAGCAGAAAGCGGGGAAGGACGATAGTCTGTCGAGTCGGGGGCTTGCCGAGACTCCTGGGCCTGCCCCTCCCAGCCCGAACCGTGGCCCAGAGGGCTGCTGGTGTACGGCAATTCCTGCCTTCCCTCCTAGCGGAGCCGCCGGCTCTCGGGGATTGCTCAAGGATCACAGTCAACGGTCCCCCACACTCGCCTCCTTAGAAACCCTAGGTTGCAGACCTTTACCCCCCTTAACAACATAGGTGTAAAGCTACCCAGCCTTTTCACAACGCACCCAACCCAGGCCCTGCAACAATTGTTATAGTGGGGCGCTGCTGCTGGAAGCCAGGTATGTGTTATTACTACTTCAAGCCAAGGGGTGCAGGAGCACCCGCGTTCCATCACCCAAATCTCCCCACCAACCCTAAGCGGTTACAGAGAAGAGGGATCAGCCAGCCAGAGCCCTTGAGAACTTCCAGAGAGACCGGAGCAGGCAGAGTAACTCACCTGTATGATCTTACATAGTTAATTTATTGCAAGGAGAAGGTTTGCTGTGTGCCAAGTCAGTAATGCCCTCAGAGGCTCTCTTTGATGGGAGGTAGGGCTGCAATACTTGTCTCCCAGCAATATATTCATTATGTAAGTTTATACATGTCAGTTATGTTCCCTGCTACAGTTTTACAAAACGCCAAAGAGTTTTGCATGTGTGGCTGTGATCTCCTTACAGACCATTCTCCTCTTGCGGCACTTTAATGGAAGCTGATGGTTTTTTCTTAGAGTGGCATGAACAATTTGCAACAAATAATTTATTCAACTAATATAGCCCCTATTTCTGATAATAGAATATCCATAGATTTCTTTGATTTATTGATTAGAACCTTTTGAAAGATTCTTATTCTATAGATTGTCATTAAATGTTACAAATATTCATTTTTGCAACCCTGCAGTAATGTGAGTTGTGTTACCTGGTTTTATGATTGATCTAGTAAAAGTTTGTTTCCTGAATGGATGAGTGTGCAAAAGCGTGATGCTCTGACATCTGTGGAAAGCGAAACACAAAAGGAGTACAAACACGAGGAAGAGCCTTGAACTTCAAGTTAATATACAGTGGAGTTTAAGTATTTGCCTGATTCTCTATGCCCTACTAAATAGACTGTAATCTAAATTATAATCTAGCTACAGTCTCTCCAGGTAGTCCTGCCAACAATCTTTCCTTATGATAAAGGGTTGTATAATGAGATCTCCATTTCATCACAAGTTATCCACAGGGAAAGACTCATTGCAGCATAGAAAGTTACAGGAATTTAATCACTCTTATTTTGGGGGTTGGTGGATCCATTTTCTTCACATAAGTGGAGAGAAACAGAAGGCGCACAAAGAGACTTGCAATAGGTATAATAAGCGGCTGTTACAGCACAATGGTTACCTATGCACTTGAGTGTTTTGTTGGCGTCATAGCAGAGGTGAGTTTTAAGGAAAAATTTGAAGAACAATGCAAAAGCTTTTGAAGCTTTTATTTTTTGACTCCCTGTTGTATTGCATCCTACTTCCCACAGGCAACTTTAGGGGGAATATGATCAATGTTAATGCTCTGCAGTACAGATCTAGGCAGCACGATCAGGGGATCCATGCACCTTCTTTTCCTGCGGGAGATCCGAGATTGAATCTTCATAAGTAATAAGTAAAGCATGGTTGGTGGTATCTAGAGTGGACACTTACAGCACACACATTATGCTGCCAGCACACTAGAAGTTTGAGCTCAGGAAAAGGGCTAGGAGGGGGACAGAAGGGAAGATTAAGAACAGCAGCATGGTAGATTGGTAAAGCTGTGCCAGACAGCTAGCAGAAGGCTTACTCATGCCCACAGCACCGTTCGAATGATTAATCACAGTTTCTGGAGCCAGCTATAATGCGAGCATGCATTATAAAAGTTTCCCCACATAGACCTGCCAGTTTACAGAGCCTCCTTTCTGATCTGCATTGCCTCTAGCTTATCCATTCTGGTTCTCTCTTGAGTAACAAATGCCAATTACATCATTTTATGCAGATCAAAGTGTTTCAGTGAGCCCTGTTCTCCTCCCAGCACCCATCCTCGTCAAGAATGATGTCTGTTTCCAGGAGACAGACATCACTAATGACCCAAGAAACAGGCAACCACAGTCAGAATGGATTGTTAGTCTTTTCCTAAAGAGTGGCATACTTCATTGCAAGGTGTTTGCCATCTCCAGCACAGTAATTGCTTTGATTTAAGCAGTCCTTCACAACTGAAGCTGAGGGCAAATGGATTTATTTAATATACAATCGAATGCAGATGCAAACTGGGCCACCTAATGTTGTCAAGACTCAAAATGAAGGACAACGTTGCTTGGGTGGCCCTGGACAAAAGTCCAATCAACAACAGTTTCTATGCTGAGAGACATGTGGGATCAATAAAATGCCTATTGACATGGATGTTAATAGCGTTAAGAAGAAAGCTCAATGTTTGAAGTCCAACATTCACAGTTACAGTCAGTCAAATAACTAATGTTGAGAGTTTCAATTATGTGAAAAAGCAGAGGGAGGAGCATATACCCATCATTCACTCACTCACCCTCTCACCATTTTACTTATCCTCCCCTCCTTTCTTCTGCAGTCATTTCTTGCCATGACTTTTTTCTTTCCCTCTGCCCCGTTCCTCTGCCTTTCCACTTTGGGAAAGGACTCTTCCCCCAGTGCCAAAGAAGGGGCCTGGAGGTGAGCAGAACCCATAGTTTGCCTGATTAAGTACTGGCAGGTAAAGCAAGCATCACTGCTTCCATCAACCAAAGAGGAAATTTGTTGCTGAGCTGGTGAATGGAAGAGGAAGGAGGTTTCCATAGCTCCGTATCTGTGCACCAGAGAAACTGACAATCTATTTTCAATAACTATATTGCTATGAATATCACTTGCCATCATGCTCAATAAAATCATAAAGCTTTCATCAAACAACTCAGTGAGTCAGTTTAGGAAAAGTCAAACAGTCCATTCTGATTGTGGTTTTGTGTTTCTAAAAAGAAAGACAACCCTAAGGACCCCGTCAAACAGACATTCTTGACAAGAGCAGAACATAGGTGCCAGGAAGAAAACAGGATTCACTGAAGCACTCCAGGACCAGAACAGACAGTGAGTTTAAAAGTATTTCTCCTGCAGTAATCCCTAAAGGAAAGACTCGATACTTCATTTTGGCTGTGGGTACAGATGAAAGTTTGAAACTGGTGTGCATTTGGGGAAGGCCTGAAGGAAACCAATGCCACCAGGCAATCAGAAAACTGGGAGGGCAGAGATCAGGCAACTTGATCATTCACTCGGCACATCACAACCCAGCCAGATCCCTTCCAACAGATCATAGGCAGGAGTAGCCACCAGGTTAATTTAAAAGGGTACTTTACAACTACATCCATTTTTGATGCACAGGGTAACCCAGGGTACTTCTGTCTTTACAGCTGGAAGATACTCCTCCCCATGGAGACATGCCAGCTCTTAGGCCTGTTGCTGCATTCAGAGAATAGTTTCCTGTTTCTGTAGGGTTTCATTGAAATGCTTTGATCACAGCAGCCTGGGAACTAGACTTTAGGGCTCCTTTGACATCCCACATTAGATTCCTGCCTAAAATAGAAGTAGCAAACCCATACTTAGGAAGTGATAAGAAATGTTATGGTACAACAGAGAACTGCCCAGGAAAGCAGAAGTATTTTAGACATTGCTATTCTCCAGGAAGCATCTTGTCCTGACATGCACCCACTCCCTGTCCTTTCTTTCTAGAAGTAGGAAGGAAAAACCACCACAAAGGATGAGATGAGATGACATTTTGTGAGAAGAAGAAAACTCTTGTCCTGAGGTTTCCTCTCTTTTAAAATTATCTTAGTCCTTCATAACTCATCTCCATACCTCTTTGTGAGTCACTGATAAAAGAAGAAAGATCCTATTTCGTCTAAGATGAAGCAAGTGCCATTGATTTATTTCCAACTCTGTGTGGGAGCTTAGGAAACAACATTGCAAAGAGTTAGGAGTTAGCAAGGCAGATGCAGCTAGAACTGAATGTAGGGACTTAAAAGAATCTGTGTTTTCTGTGACTTACAGTGCTGAGGCTCACAATTTAAAGCAAAGGACCACATCTTCCTCAGGAGTAGATCGAAGTAGCCCCTTTAAATTAATGGAGCAATCCAAATGTACACCAGCTGAAGACCTGGCCTACAGTTCTTAAAGCTGCAGGTTGTATGATTAAGCTTTAAACCTCCCACTCAGATATATGGGACTAGTGTAGCCATCAGCATAGCAGCAGGTTTGGGACACTCCATTGCCAAGCATGAGTAAACTTTTATTCTCATGTCTCACTTTTCTTAGTTTAAGGAATTGATCCTCCCTCTCCTATATTCCTGTTTGAGAAAGAGCTTCTGAGATAAGTAGACAGTTATACAAGACCTGTGTTGTCCTATTTGAATTAGAGAGGACACCCGTTTTACATTCCAAATTCTGGTCTCATCTATGATGGTGAAATTCCAGAGTAACTCCACAGATTAAGTGGCATTAATATAGATTTACATTGTCACCACAGCCACCCAAAAAGAAGGTCCTCCCAGAGTAAATAAGAGCAGCCAGTCTTCCCAGGTCAAATCCTTCCCCTTGACTCACAGTAGAAGACTTCCTCCCACCTTCTCTAGCACGAGCATGGGACCTATAGAAGATTCAGTAGGATATTGGATACGAGAGATTGTCTGGGACCCATAGAAGATGAGCAGCTATACCAACCTGGTCCCAGATTCGCATCACTCCACCTGTCCTACACCCTAATGGTATCTCAAACACAACACTTCACTCCTCAGTACAGGGCTAACTGAAAGTCCCTTACCCAGGAGAGAACCTTACGTAGCGTTGACAAAACCTGACAGTCACAGAATCCCTTTCAGTCAAGATTTAAGACAACTGAGGCATTGATGGATGCAAACTAGCTCAAAAGAAGGACTTCGTCCTATGAGCTAAATTAATTCTTGAGGTAACTCCACAAAAGTCTATAGTACTACACCAGGGATGAATCTGGTCCTAATATGCTACCAACAGCTCTACCTCCATATCAGCAGTACTGCGGTGAAGGTGCAGCACATTTGCATACCCCGTGATAATTGCAACAGAGACACTGACTCTGACACTAAGGTCCAAGGCTCAGATGCATTTCTCTCTTCTCTGTGTCAGCATTTACACTCATTCCCGTCAGAGCAGCTGAAGTTCAATGGATACTCAGTAATTCTGCTGCTAAGCACAGTGCCCAGCCTGCTGACAGCCAGATTTTCAAAGGAGTTACAGCTCAGACTTCCCAGCTCTTGAGACGAGGATCATTTCAGGAATGCTTCTCTGATAGCTGACAGACTGCACTAAGTATTATGTCCAGTCATTCTCCATTTATAAATATTATAATGTGCTGTGGTGTGAGAATACAAAAGAAATTATACAACAGAAAAACAAGAGAAACAAACGTAGAACAGCAGACATGGTACTCTCTCACTATAAACTGCACAAGTAAAAACAAGAGAAGGCCTGAGGACTCTGATCTTACAAATGTATACCTGCACTACATCACCCTCACTCTATGTATCCCTTTGCCTGACAAACTGAGCTCAGATTAAAGAAAGATAGTGCAGCCTCTCTCACATCCAATTGGACATTGTTTATGTAAAAGTGCATGAAAATTTCTTTTCAGGCCTTTTAAAGTGCTTGCTTAATTCATTTGGCTCCTTTTTCCTTGAATAAAATCCTATTGTCTGTTTCTTAATTAGGGAACATATGCAGAGTTCTCCTCTTTGATATAGATTTTCTGATACCTGGCTGTCTGACCACTGCTGCTGGCATATGGCTTGCCTGTCAATCGTTGTTTAGCTTAATGGTTCTCTGCTACACTTAAGTGTGATCAACACCCAAAGTAGCCAGGTGGAAAGGACATTTCCCCATCTCAGGGTTAAGAGGATAAGAAGCGGTGGGATTTCATTTCAAAGATAGAAGGGGAAACACAATTCTTTCATATAAATAACTAAGTTATCTTGCTAAGTCTACACTCTTTAGTGAGTCTCCAGGTAACCATATTTTAGATTTTTACATCCAAATACATTGACGTAAGATTGAAAACAACTTTAAACAACTGGTTTTGATGTTCTAAATTTGTCCCTTTTGGAACAACCCATTCAGATAATTCATAAGCACACTCTCAGAAGTGCCTTAAAGACAAGAGCATCCTTGGAAGTGTGATAAATGTGTTAGCTACTAAATAATTGAAAGTCGATGTACATAAGTAAGTATAATTATTTTGGTCATTTGCATTGTTCCTTGCTATAACAACTGAGCCTCAACTCTGGTCTGTGATAATTGCTTGCAAGACTATTCTGTGTGGTACACACTTAGAGCCTTGGTTGTGTCTACACTTGATTGTATGCTAATGTGGTTCTAGCCAATAAATTGTTGGTTGGTTAAGAATGAGCAAGTCCTCATTGGAGAAATATGGTTCAAGCTGAGTTGACCTAAAGAGACCTAGCACTAAGTTAGTTAGCTAATGCTCCATGTACTCAATAAACGGGAATTATCTTTTAGATTCTATTCTATATTGGCTAACACTTATACAAATTGGCAACCCTAGTTTGTTAGACTTCAGCTTTAAAAGTAACTGGCCCCAAAGCAGATTCATAAAAGCAGAGCTGTTTTCATGCTTCCTTGGAGCACATGAACTTCTGACTCAAAAAAGAAAACTCAACTGCTAGTGGGCTATATTAGGAAAACATTAGACTGCAATTGTCCTACGTGATCGGAGCAAGGAGAACTACTTAGTTGCAAAGTGGCATAGTTTTTGTGGTGAAGTTACCATACATGTTAGGGATGTCACTCTCTGTCCTGGATAGGTCTGTGTGTCTCCCACAAATGCTAAGGAAGTTTACAGTTGTGCATCAGGAGAAGATGGATTTTTTCATTATTGCCATTTACAGTATAGAGCTAGGAACCTTTTTTACAAAGATCAGTGATCACCTCCTGCTCCCCTTCCCAGAAAACCCCAATATTACATCCTCAGATTATAGTATTGTATAGGCTGGCTGGCAGCACCTTAAAGGGGAGGAACTCTGCAGAAAATAGAACACTGCTTTTTGCAAATAAGTTTCAGGGCAATGTAAGCATTCCCCAGCCTCTGCTCCTCGGCACAGCCTCACCTGACCTAAGCTTGCTCACTACGGCTCCCCCTCTCTGGGGCCCCAGATACAGCACTCCATGGAAGGGGCCAGTGGCGCTATGGAGGTGGCTTAACCACCTTTCAGCACAGGAGGGATGCAATGGTTACATGCAGCAGTGTGGTCTGGGTCATTAAGAGGAGAAGCTGTTAGTACATTAGTGGCCTTTGTAAGTCATTTGCCTGTTGACAGGTGTGAAAATGCCTCTAACACCCTGTGACAGGCCAAGGGTCCTGGAACAGCCAGGACTCCTCCTATGGCATTATAGCTTCATAAATATTGACTTTGGATAAATCTTGACAAAATTCAGATTTGTTTTCCCCTCCCAAGTGGATTCACTGAGCTACTTTACCTAAGGCAACACCCATGACACAAGAATGAGCCCTTTGAATAGTGATGCTATTGCTCAGCTGTGGAACGAAAAGGCTGAGTTTTGATTGATCGCCTGATTTCATGCTGCTTGATTTACTCCAGACTCTTTGTCAGCCCATTGCTATTCTTGCCAACGCATGTCAGAGCTCTATTGATTATGGGCTGAAATACTGTTTTAAAAAAGTTTTCTGAACTTTGCACTTTATCAATTCTCTTATTTTCCTTTTCATGGAAGCTATGCACTTTTACCCATAAATCTTTCCTTACAGTTCCTTTTAAGTTACAATCCTTCACATGCCACGAGACCTGATTCTCCTCTCACTTGCAGTGATATAAAGTCAAAGTAATTTCATTTACTTTAGTGAAATTATTCCTAATTTATAATGATGCAGATAAGGAAAATCAGGTCCATTATGGTTAGGAAAGAGAATATTTCTGCCTACATTAAATGAGTTTGGTTGTCTCTGTTCAATTCCAGGTGGCACATAATGACCCCTAAGTTTACAGACTATTTTGTATGTTTAAAACAGGAGTCTACCTTAAGATTTTTCCATTGGGCTGCTTTCCATGCTGCAGATGACATCACAAAGGTCTAGTTCGCTAGAAAATCTTAACAGTTATGAGAGCCTATTTATGTCTCTGAAGTGTGAGCTCCAGGGTAGAGAAGTTTTCTTAAAAGGTATTTTCAGAGTGCTACTTTTATTTCAGCACCCAAAGCTGTCTAGCTAACAGACCAAGATAGCTAAGTCATAAACAAAGCTGACTGTTATTCACAGCTACAAAGCTCAGTGTGAACACACTGCATATCAGCCTTTTAAGCAGTAAGCCTTCTGCTGCTCACAGGTGAAGGAAATGTTCAATTAAATGGAAAGGCAGCAAGTTTTAGGCGGATCAAAAGACATACTGTATCATGCTGGGTGCAGTTAGCTTGTGGAACTGTCACTGGGCCTGGAGGCCCCCTCGCACCTCCTTCCGAACTAATATGGGGCGGAAGGGACTCCATGCCTCAAGGTAGCTTCCCTCAGCCAAACCCAGGTCAAGGTGGCCAATATGACTTGGTCCTCTAGCCAAGTCCCTAAACAAATTTTAAACCCTTCTAGGGTAACAAAGTCCAAACAGCCAAACATCCTGACCTACTTGGGCAAGTTTTCAGCCCCTGTTCCAGACTCAGGTCTCAGCCCCTTCTAGGTGGTCAGTGTTTCCCTGCTGTAGTCAGAGAGCAGACTCCCAGGCTGCTTTCCGTGGAGTCCCTCTCACAATCTTCCATGCATTGGAGTTCAGGCCCTGAAGGGCACTTCCTTGTCTTTTCTGCTGAAAATACAACCTCCTAGAGCTCTCCCCTGGAAGCCCCTTTTCCTAGCAGTTTCCCCACCCCTCCAATGGAACTTGCTGTAAATGTTACCTCAGGAGCCTAACTTGCTTGCTGGAGTGCCTTTCTCTGATTGAGTTCCCCACTTCCCTCAGCTCTTTTTATAAGGCCCACGTTTGTCAGAGTAACACCTGACCCCATTAGTCCCACTCCTTCTGGGCGGAAGGCAGTTAATTACCGCCCAGGCAGGGTTAATTGAACAGAGCTGGCTGGCCCAAGGTCCCCTGGCTCTCACAGAGGCAGACCACACTGTTACAAGCTCATTGCCACAAGATATCACTGAGTTCAAGAGCTAGGTAGGGTTCAAGACAGGACTGGACAGTCATATGGATAATGAGCACATCCAGAGTTATGAGAGCAAAGATGAAAAACAAACAACTAAAAATAAGAGTTTGGGAAAGGATATAAATTCCCATACCTCAGGCCAGAAGCTGACCTCTATCTGACAGGGGCTAGGCAGCTTATCCCAGGACTGCCTATGACAGGGGTTCTTGCTGCTTCCTCTGAGGCAGTACTCTCTGCTGTGGGAGGCAGGATAGCAGATTAGCCATCCCCTAGTCTGTTCCAGTGCAGCAATTCCTGTGTTCCTATGCCTCTTGCCAGCTTCAGGCTCCAATAGGAAGTCTTTGTCAGGTCCAATTCAAATGTCAATTTCTGACACGCATCATTAGCTCATTAATGGACACACAGTTGGCTGAGCAATGAGCTCCACATTTACAGTTTCTTCTGTAAGGAAACACTCAGATTTGCAGATAAATCTTACAGAAGAGAGGATGGCTTATTTCTTTTTCTGTACACCAGGTTTCATTAGTGGAGGGAAAACAAAGCAGATGTGTATCAGAGTTGTATACATTTGCACATCTCTTTTAAAAAGCAAACCATCAGGACAAACTATCAGTTTGTTCAGCAGCTTTTGAAAATATAAACACATCAAGGCATATACCGTAGTGTCCGCATGAATCACATTACAATGCATGGATTGATGCGCAATATAAACAGGATTCAGAGATTGCTTTTAATCTTACTAATTGTACATGTGTCTTTTTAAAAAAAACAAAACCACTCAGGCCTCCAGCTCCCAGCCCAAGCACAAGAATCAGCAAAGAACACTAGATGGATCTGATTAAGTGCATGGGAAGGGAGGCTACATGTGAATGCAGGCAGAGTTAAGCAGAGGTAAGACCCCCCCATTTCAGGAAAGCACTTAGCTATGTACTTAACTTTAAACACCTGGTTATGTGCGCTGCGGAATAAGGATAGATTTAAGCACATGCTAAAGTTTTGCACATACTTAAATACTTTGCTAAATTGGGCATAAATCTCCTGTCCCTTATTCTTAAAAACTCAGGACAAAAAGGAGAAGCTAGGAGTAGGCAAGAGTTGCAGTTGAAGAGACATGAGATTAAACATGATCTACAGCAAAAAATGCGGTATGTACTCCACTGTATAGCTTGGTAACCTTCTGCAGAGCACTCATTAATGCAAGATTAGGTTACTTAATACTGCCTGCCCTGCTCACTATATTTTTACCTTTGTGTGCAACCCTCTGCACCCATGCTATGCAGGCTCGAGCCCCCAAACCTGAACTCAAATGGTCTCAGTTTGAGACAGAAGGTCTGTGCATGTCCAGAGCTGCTTCCAATGTACATGTAAGGTCAGTTAGTAAATAAAGTACAGGAGGGAGACTTTCCCTGGTCTCTTGGGAAGACTCACTGAAATTATGTTCTCCGCCAAAACCATGTTCCTTAGCTACGAAAAAAAGTTTTAGGATCTGCAACTGTATTCCTGAACACTACTCAGGGGATATACCTAAAGAACAGAATGCAGAATTCCAATCTCTGAGATATGGCTCTAATCCGATTCCAGATCACAAACCACTGGCGACAGTACTCCTGCTCAGCGTGCGATGATTTCATGCTGTATGCAGGCTTCTGATTGCTGAATATTTTAATGTTTGTATCAACAATTCAAATCAGGATATTAATCTGAAGCATAAGAAGCTTGTTTACAAAAATATAAATAAGAAGCTTGTGCCTGATGTAAGTGAAAAAATATGTGTCTGATTCCCCATGAGATGGGCATGCCTAGATGTTTTACGCCTGAGTCATGAAAACAGTTGGAGCATAAGCGACCTGCATACTGATCTGCAGGCAAGCCGAATATCAAAACATTGGCCTGGGCCACAAATACTTTGACTGCACGAGGACTAGCATGAAATAAAACATTTTGTTTCCTCCCCAAAGCGTGTACTGCATTTGCAGCTCTTCATCATCTTTTACTGTCACTGGTAGGCATTAGCACTCACAGATCACCCTTTCAGTCCACACTGCAGACCCCGAAAGTGCAATGGTACACTATGTACTGCCATGCGCGATCATTAGTGGGGGGTGGGGGAAGGAAAGTCCCATTTCTGGCTGTACCCCTTCCCTGGCAGGCCCCACACCACGATGCCACCCAGGGAGTTCTTGCAGGGCACAGTATGCTCTCACATATCCTGTCCTGTGCAGCAGCACTGCCCCAGTTCCTCTGCCAATGGGCTCTCCACACTCACACAAGGAAAGGCATGATCTGGCCCTTAAAGAAAGTTTTTTTCTGAAGAGCAGAGTCAAGTCTCTTTTAGCCCCTACAATGTCTTTTTTATCCCCTACAGGGAAGGAGAGGCATTTGTTTCACTAAATGGCAATGGGAGGAAGAGAACTTGTTTTCTCTTTGCAGAGATAGGTAAGCAGATTTCAGTTCCTTTTAATTAGCTGCCCAAGATACATTTTGTTGTATTCTTTGTGTCCTGCCTAGCTTGCTCTAGCTAACAGAGCTAGCCTATTATGGAATAGCTCAGCCAGCTCTGTCTGGTCTTAGAGTAAGAGAAGAAACTCAATCTGTGTGTGTTTACAGCTCCCTGCGTTCTGTCTGCTGGTTTCTCTCTCAGTGCAAGTAACTTCCATGTATCCAAACATAATAAAGTGGCAACAAGGATAATGGACCTGTGCTGGTAACTGCCATCGGCCAGAAGCAAAAGTAAAATGTAAGGAAAACCTTTTGCTGTTCTGGGTGGCTCTGGTGTACGTACTGATGGCACAAACCAAAAGTAAAGCAGACAGATTCGGAAGGGGGAGGAAGGAAGCAGTGTAATTATGTGTGAACTACCCCCAACACACACAAATAAATGACATAAAAAGAAAATAAAAAGCAGCAATGGCTACACTCACTGGGTCCCTGGAACATTTGGATGAAACTGTGAAGCAATGGAGCTCACATACTGACCATTTTGAATTTTTTGTTTTTGCAAATGGAATTGCAGATAAGAAGGTGGCAACTTTCTTAAGTGTGGAAGCGAAAACATTTAGCTTGCTGCACAGCTTAGTGCAACTTGATAAGCCAGGCACAAAATCTTACAGTGACATTGTGAAAATCCTGGAGGCACATTTTTCCCCAAAACCACTGGTAATTGCAGAGAGATTTAAGTTCCACAAGAGGAATCAAGAAGGTGGTGAAACAATTGCACAATTTGTAGCAGCTCTTAAGAAGCTTTCTGAGCACTGTGAATTTAATGATGTGTTAAATGACACCCTGTGTGATAGGTTAGTCTGTGGGCTGCACAATGGAACAATACAGAAGCGCCTATTGACAGAGGCCAAGCTCACCTTGCAGAAGGCCATTGAAATTGCAGTTTTCGTGGAACTGGCAGCAAAAGAAGCACAACAACTAAGTGCATAAATCAGAATGTATAAGGTGTCACAAGAACCTACCAACAAGACAGTGGGGAGTCAGGAATGTTACTGCTGTGGAAAGCCTGGTCACGATGCAGCAGAATGTTGGTGTAAAGACCTAGTGTGTTGACAACATGGCAAACGGACATATTGAGCGTGCCTTCAAACATAAGAGAAAAGAGTCAACCAGAACAGGAAAGCAGGAGAAAAAAAGCCTGCTGTCTGGCAGACCAAAAAGCAAAGCATGCACCCAATAGAGCAGGCTCAGGATGATCAAAGTGACACCCAGTCTACATCTTATCCATGGCAGTTGGCTCACATGAATACTGGGTAAGACCGCTGTCTGAAGATAAACCTGTACACATAGAACTGAACACAGGAGCAGAAGTTTCACTGATCTCAGACACTGTGTATAAGGAGAAGCTAAAGGATCTTTCGCTTAAGCCAACAAGCTCCAGCTTTGTTCCAGAAGGCCATGGACCAGATCTTGAGTGGCTTGCCAGGAGTCCAGTACTATCTTGACATCCTGGTCACTGGCAAGAATGAGAAAGATCACCTTAAGAACCTGGTTGCTGCCCTGCAAAGACTAGAAGAGTACAACCTATGAGTTCGCAAAGACAAATGTGAATTCTTCCGGCTCTCTGTTGAATATTTGGGACATGTCACTGATGCTACTAGCTTACGTAAGGCTCCTGCAAAATCAAGGCTATTGTGAAAGCTCCACCTCCTCAATAAGTGCTCTTTTTAGGGCTATTGAACTATTATGGAAAATTTATTCCACAGTTAGCAATACTACTAAAACCACTACATGAACTCCTCTGCCAAAACAAGGTTGGAAATGGACTGAAGCCTGTGATGTTGCATTTAACAACGGTAACACTGCTAAATTCAGGGGTTCTGACATATTTTGACCCATCCTTACCTTTACAGTTGGCCTGTGATGCCTTTCCTTCTGGCATAGGAGCGGTCAGTCACCCATTATGCCTTCTGAAGAGGAGACCCACTGCTTTTGCATCATGCACCTTAAGCAAGGCAGAACCTAACTAAGCCCAAATTTAAGCTGAAACACTGGGAATTATTTTCAGAATTTGGTAATTTCACCAGTACCTGTTTGGATGGAATTCACACTTCTCACCAACCATTGACCTCTAACATCAATTTATGATGTCTCCAGTCTCCAGAGAATTAAATTGTACTAATTGCATCACAGCCCCAGGTAAAATTTGGAAGGACTATTGCTCATCTTCCTGAATGAAAGATGTGGGAAACTTGAAAATAACGACAATCTAATATTTAAATCAAATTTGATTCCTACACTCTTTGTAGAAGTGGATCTACTTCCTCAAGGGCTAGTTCTGCTGCTACAAAATGATACTAACTAGTGGTTTTGATTGGACACATTTGTAGACAAGTCAGAAGGAAAATATAGCCTTTAAGCTACACACAATAGCTCAGTCTGCTGTGTTCCTGGAGGCCCAGTTTCCAGTTCCTTTAGTTTATGGAACTTCTGTATGGTTAATTACAACCCAGCTACAAAATCAAATAGGCATAAGAGAAATGGAGAGACCACATTTTATGTCAAAAGCATTTACCTCATGTTGTAAACCTCGCCAAGCACGCACATACCTACCTCCTAGGCTAGGTGACCCTTTGATCAAAGCAATCACTTATTAAATCCGACTTATGCTAGTTGGCTCTGTGATGTTTTTTCTCATTTGCCATAAACACGAACAAGAGCTGCTTACTCTAAACCACACTGTTCTGTCATTCTCATGTCCAAGAGATCTTCAGTTCCTTCCTCCTGGGCACATAATTTTTTAATAAAGTGTGAAGGGGGGGTGCTCACCACCAGCACCCCCTCCTAATCAGGAAGGGGTGTGAGGCACTCCTGCTCCACCCTGCAGTGATGTGTCCCTCCTGCAATTCTACTCTCCGGGCAGGTGACATATTCAAGTCTCTCTCTTTCAGCACGTGCAGAGAGAGTCCAACAATGGGAGAGCCTTTGGGTTTAAGCAAGAGGCCTCAGGTTTCACCTTTTAGGTTGTAATCTCATAGCCCAAGCCCTTTTATCTTTTGGATTTTTCCTCCACCACTAGGTTCCCCACAGCTGGGATAGCATCTGTAGTCATCTCTCTGTAAGGGATGGTAAGGACCCCAGGCCTCCTCTCTCCACCAGACGCCAGTCCAGGGTCTAATGATAGACAGCTAAGTTCTGCACTCTGGGTGCTATGCAGCTGCGCTAGATCATTTCCTAACAGTCCTCGCTCCTCCCACAGAGTAAAGTAAAAAAATAAAGTCTCTAACCTCCAGGGAGTCATAGGTCCCTTCACAATAGGCTTGGCCAGGTCACCCTAGCCAGGCCTCAAGCAATGAGAGGCCTTCTTTCTTGGGATGGCCTTTTCAGGGGCTCAGAGGTAAATCAACTCCCCCCATTGAGGTGCTCTGTTCCCCTTTTAAAGTTCTCCTCAGTCCAGTGCAGGCTTAACAGGAGCAGTGGGGTGGGACTGCCTGGGCCCAGATCAGCTCTTTAACCCTTTCATACACCCCGTCACATACTTGTTTGGTTTTGGATGCTGTGGTCTTCTGACGTGGCCTTGCCCATTTTGAGAGTTTGTACATTAAATTCAGAACTACCCATATAAAGATAATTTACCCCTACATTTATTTAGACCCTTCTCATTTAGGGCCTGATCCAAAGTCCACTGAAATCAACTGAAAGACTTCCATGGACTTCAAGAGGTTTGGCTACATCCCTTCGACTGTGAACAAGAAATTGCTTACATTTAACTTCTGAATCCCCATTTCATTCAGATGAAAGGGGCCATAACTACTTAATAGTTAATGCTCTTCATGGCTCTGCAGAAGAGGCAAGTTTGACTCCTACCCCTGGTCTCTCTGCCCAGGAAGCAGTTCTACCTGTCTTGTATTTCCAGGGTGCCATTCACGGCAGTACCTCAACGCTAACCCTTCTGTGGGGAAGAGGGTAACTTGCATAACTCAGTAACAACACTTTGCTGTAGTAGATTACAAGCTGCTGCCAGTGATAGACTGCAGATGTGGTGCCTCTTCCGCCAAAATAGAAGTAGCGTTGCCCTGAGACATAAGGAGCAGGGGAAAGATGCGATAAACTGCAGTTGAAAGGAACATTTTCAGCTAAATATACACTAGCAGAGAATTGCCCCTAAGTCTCTGAAAGGAAAAGACGGACCCACCTTCCCACATACACAAACAAATCCTGATGAAATAACATAAAAGTGAAAAAAAGAGAGAGTTCATGCAAACTATTCAGCAATGCTCTGTTACACGGGGGTAGTGTCCAGTGGTGAGTTGTTATAGCTGTAGTCACTGAGCACTGATTTATTGTGTGGTAACTGCAGTCCTTAGCACTTCCACTGAAAACAATGGTACAGACCGTGCCATCAGTCTAAAAAAGAAGGCACTGCCGTGGGACTGAACAATAGAGCTTGATGCCAATGTGGGGGCAGCCCCTTGCATCAAAAGCTGTATTAAGTAGATTTAGACACTTTCACCCAATGTCAACACAGGCATCTCTTCTTATTTTTACATTTTAAAAGAAGTTAAGATGTCTGCAAAAGCTAACTGACATCTTGGGATTGTTCTGCAATAGGGCGTTGCAATCCCCACAATCCATTCTGCCGAGTTTCTATTAGTCTTTTAAAGTACTGGCATTCTACCTCTATGGCTATGCCATATACCAGTGATTTGGTAGATGGTCGTGTAGCACTGTGTTACTAGAGAATAAATTCACCAATATAGTTGGCTGTCCAGATGCACCATTTCTTGTATCTATAAAACTGTTCAGGGCTGTTCTGCAAATCAGATACAGTTTGGAGAAGTAGTTCTGCTATGCAAACAAGTTCCACAGATCACTCGCTTATTGCTTTGCATGTTATGTACATTTACATCCTCTCTTTCTTTAGCAGATGCCGTCGCTGGCACATGCACCAGCTCAAAGGTACCAAGCACAGCTGGAACAAATCCCATACTTGTATGCTGTGCCACTGAGACGTGTGGATCTTGCCCTTTCTATGTAACATTTTCCCAGGGCTCAAATGCTCATTTATAAATATCTGTGCCTTTCCACAGAGGGCAATTGGAGGGGGGAAAAAACTCTTTCTAATAAAAAGCCAAAAAATGAGTGTTTAGAGTTGGCTTTATGAATTATGGATGCAAGTTCTGCTTTGAGAAATCCATGGAGAAAAGTACATATCTATATATAGTCTATACAGCGTCTGTGTAACGTGTCAGAATGTAAGTATATCTTGTCAGCACAAGTGCCTATTGCCAAACCACAACCTCCCCTTTGAGGTGTGGCATGGATGAAAGAGATAGAAAACCCACTAGAATGGCCAAAAATCCGTCAGAGGGAGGGAGTGTTTTTCAAGCTAAATGGCCTCATCCATTGCTCCCTGTGGCATTTGGGGTTCCATGATTTCACGGGGGTGTGTTTGGATAGGGAGGGAACAGTTGCTCTGTACAGCATGATTTCCTGGCAAATCCACAGCAAAATGCACAAAGGAATTAACATTGACTTTGAAAGTTACTGTCCAGAATGTGGATGGTCATGCCTAGTGGTTGAAGCAGCAGTCAGGCCTACTGGTTTGAACAAGAGTCAGCAGGCAGGAACCAGACCCCAGGGTCAGAGCTGGAATCAGAGACCCCATACCAGAGCCAGAGTGAAAGGGCAGAGTTTGGAACAAGAACTGGGTTACATGGAGTGAGACAAGGCCGGGGCAGGACTTAGAACAAGGCTAGGAACAAACTGGCATGATCGCAGCCATGGGCAAATGTTTTGCACAGCCAATGAACTGCTGCTACTCTGTTTCAGAGCCTGTCTGTTGACTCTTCCAGGAACATAGCTGTCAGGCAGCCCAGGACAGGCCAGCTGCGCTGATTAGGTCACCAAATATTGGCTGTGTGGCAGGCCCTGATTCCTGACGGTTAATTCCAGTGGGTGTCTGCTGTGCACCCGCACAAGCCCACAGAGGGGGACAGGTGTCACATTTGCACAGGCAGGAATATGGAGCTGATTACGTGGGACAGGGATCCAGGGAATTTCCTGACACGTTATGGGACACTGACAATCATGTGCATAGGGGATCGGCCCTGTGCCTGTTAGGCAAGGAAGCAAACCCCTCTTGATCACAATCTTGGACTTGAAATGGTCTGAAAACCCAAATATTTTCCCACAGAAAGTTTCACAGGAAAAAAAAATCCCTTTTTGAAACTTTTCATCCAAAACATTTGGTGTTGTCTATGAGGATTTTTCTTTCGTTTAGTTTCTAAATAACACTAAGTTTTCACTTTTAAAAGTTTGGACATTAAAAAGTTTCAGTTTATCATTTATTGGTTTCCAAGATTTCTGTCTCATTTCCATTCTTTCCTCTCTACTTTCTCCACTGAAAAAAGTAGGGGGGACCCAATTTTCACAGTAGAAAAAATAGGAAAACAGTAAGAAAACTGATAAAAATGGAGAATTCTCCTGTGGACAGAAAGATATGGCTTAGTTAAATGCACATTTACAGTGCAAGTCTTTCTATTTTAGAGACATTACTCCTGATCTGCACCAGAATGCATACATTCAATAATAGAATTTGGCCATGAGGACTTTTTTTTTTATTAAGTATCTGTAACCTGTAGAAATTTTTCCAGGGGATGGTGGGACCAGACTCCTTATCTGTAGTAATGTGCAAGGCCACTGTCTCTTCATAAATTCATTTGTGGTCGTTAAAATAAGTCCAGTTTCCCTGCCTCTAATTTGTAAAATATGCTCATGCTTGAAGTAACTCAAGAAAGTGTCAAGATTCTAAATTTAAGGTATTATCAGTAAAAGCTGCGAAGTGCAAATAATTACACAGTTTGGAATTCCAAGATTATTGTCGGTACAAGGTAAAGCCAAGCTCCAAAGCACTCCTTAAGCAGCAGGCGGGAAAAAGTAATCATAAAACTTTTGATAACCTTAAGAGTAATGGGGCCTTTAAAGACCTGCTGACAATGGATGTAAATTTTTGGAAAAAATTGATTTTGAAATAGTTTTGCTTATATAATCACCACTGATTACTGCAGAAATTATGATAGTGTCACAGAGGATTATGATTTCAACAAAGGAATACACAGCAGGAGCACACAATTTCTTAGGCAAGAAAATATCCTGTTTTTCATTCCAGTGACCCAAATAATAAAACATGAAGCAGGAAAAAAACCACTAGAACATGACAGGGCAGAATTGTTTCTAAAGAGAACATTTTGAAAAGTTTTCCAGAAGATGTCAGTTGCTCCTTAACACCCACACTAGAGAAGGGAACAAACTATTGTCATCCTGCCTCCCTGCCTTGTGAGAACCTGAAAAATAACAAGTTCAGACCCCAGGCAGGCACGTTGTACACTGAAGTACAAGCAAGACTTAAGGAGTCCTCAGAGTTGGTCAGAGGGGTGTGCATGTCACATATCCCATACAGCCCTCTTCACAGCTCAAGTACTGGAGCTATGAGTGACTAGGTACGGCAATAGGTGCATCAGGGTCTGAGGTGAGGAGGGGAAGGGGATTCTTGAACTTTCTTTACAAACCTGCAAGACTATAAGTGCATCTGCTCCACTGCATACACTCACCGATCCAAGCCATGCAGCATGGCTCAGACCGTACAGCACCAGGCCGGGTGAAAGGGGAGCGCTTAGGAAACCCAGATGTGGTATAACAAGGTGAGTCGTTATCCAGAAATATCACTGATCATCAAGCACAGGAGAAGCCTCTGCTATCCCATCCCGAGCAACAATATCCAGTTTGAAACAGAAAAAAACAAAAAGTAGTTCTTGTGGGTTGAAGCCTTTTCAGAGATAAAGCTATATATGCGTAACGCTGCTGGGGCTGCACCCTTTTGGCTTTGGAAAAAGCCTTCCTGAAAATATTTTAATTACATAAAAGTTGATTAGAGCTGAGGCCAAGCCGTGAAATACAATTAACTTCATCTGTTTTGTCACGTGCATGATAAATTGCTGCAATGGTTTCACCTACTGTGGCACTTTGCCGGCGCTGGCCCACATATCAAGGATGAGTGCCAACTCCAGCTCACTCACTCTCTTCCCAACACTTGCTCTCCTGTTGCTGTAAAGGTCTTTGCAAACCTCACACTGAGCAGGGACAGAAGGGAGAAGAAAGTCTTCCCTGTTCACAGCCAATCAGGCTGACCACACCCTCCGGCAGTTGCCAGAACTGTCTATCTGTGGAGACAAGCTCCTACAGCTGTGATCAGTAAACAAGCTCAGCTACAGAGAGAAAGGCACAAAGGCCTGGGATAGCAGAAAGGCAACAGCCCTACCCCAGACTGCCTCTGAGAAAGTGACAAGGACACAGAAGGACATGACAAACCCTGGAGTTTAAGGGTGGATAGACTCAGATTACATTAAGAGGATATCGATTAGTCTAACCGTAGATGAATTGAAAGGGGCCAGTTAAGAGAAAGTTGGGCCCCTTAGAGAGACTGCTCCAAGATCAGCTGATCATTCCTTTATCCTTCCTGCCCTCCCACAGGGGTAGTGATCCTTCCTTTTACATAGCATGTCAATGTGAAACCATTTCAGGCTGCAATTTCCATTCTTCCTAGCTTGGGTTTACCAAGTCATTGAAGTTCTGTTCTAGTGTATAGTGTCTCAAATGCTGCCTCCTCCCCTCACTTTTTCCTGGAAAACTATTCCATGGCCTAATAGATCTCTGCATAGGCCAAATCTCTCTCCTTTCCTCAGCAGACCACATAGATCCTGAGTTAATGTCCAAATGAACCTGCTTCCTGGTTTTTGGCTAGATGCCACTAGCTCAAATTATACCCCTCATCCGCTTTATATCCTGGTTAGACAATAACAACAGGCTCCAACTATCAGCAAGAAGTATTTATCCTAAATCTCATGCCTGATTTGGGCAACTGAATCCAGACTAACTCAACAGAAAAGTGCCATATTCCCATACACGGTCTGCCGCCTTGCATCATCTCTGGCTATTCCTGACATTGAATCAAAATTTCCCTTTTTGTCCTTATCAGCCCTTTACACCTAGTTGCTACTGGTTATTCTGGTGGATTGGATTGTTGTTGATGTGGTTTTTTTAATTACAGTGGGGGACAGGGTCAGTTATTCAATTATTCCATTTCAAATGCAGGATGTGTAAGCGAGTCTATAAACGAGTGATGTGTTACAAAAATGTAAATCTCTTCCTTGTTACCTATATTTAGCTTCTACCTTTAAATAGCCCTTTTAATGGGAGTAATTATTAGGAGTATTTTTTTGAGTGTTTAAATTTTCTTATCAGTTTGCCTAGGGAGATTGTGATTTGCCCATTATATATATCTTGGGAAAATACATTAATTTTAATGCTGTGTTTGGAGGGTTTCTTCTGCATCATAGCCTACCTACAAGCCTGCCAGGAACATTGTTTGGTCTTTGTGTGCAAAGGCATTCCTATGGGGCAGTAATTACAAAGGTTTTAATCCTATGTGACATTAATCTTATTGTGCTTACCTGCCCATTCACAGAATAAGCAGCTGCAGGGCCCTCGGTTACCTTGGAATCCACACCAAAGCAACCAGAGCTAATAGGCAGTGTTAGTGTTTATCTTAGAACACACACACACACACACACACTTGAGAAATCCTTTCAGAGTCTCCAACTGTGCCTTGGGTTTCTGAGAAGGAAGAGACAGCCATAAGTAGATTATGATGTTTGACTTCAAGGAGGGTTTTTTCCTCTTCAAACAAGCCAGAGAGTTTCCGTGTATCAGAAAGTATCTGTGCCCCTAGGAGATGGGACCCATGGAATTAAACATATTTAGGGACCAAAAATATTGTTATAACTCCTCACGTTTTGGATACAGCTCTCTCTGATCTAAGTATTGATGCAGGGAAAGACCTGGCATGACCTGACTTGTTCTGTTTTTCTGTGTGCCAGCATTCAGTGCAAGGCACAGGATTAAGAAGACACTTCTGGGCTGTGATTCTCTGTTGCAGCTGAAGAGTGCACAGTGATAGCAGGGGGGTTTGTTCATCTCCTGTCCTGGAA
Organism: Mesoclemmys tuberculata; assembly: GCA_007922155.1. Classification (NCBI taxonomy): domain Eukaryota; kingdom Metazoa; phylum Chordata; order Testudines; family Chelidae; genus Mesoclemmys; species Mesoclemmys tuberculata. Next base: position 1,389,742 of record ML675621.1, read on the forward strand.
TACCTGTGCGTTGATTATCTAGCATAATTTAGAGCAGCTTATTGCATGCACTAAGTTATACCCACAGTCAACGTCTCCAAGGAGAGCTTAGAGACCATCAAAGCACAGGGAAGCCCTGGCTGTGCTCCCTTTCCCCTCACCAGTGCATCCTTTCCCTTTATATGCTGACTACATGAAGGTGGGGTGGCAGGGATCTTTGAACCACTAAAGGATCCTGTTTTGCTGGGGTGATCCTCCCTTGGCTGGTTACACTGGATTCAGGACAATTTAGTTCTAGGGGCATGGTGTAAATTACCCTTAATATAAGGAAAAATCTAGGAGGATAACTCTACTGTGGGGATTTGCAGATTGAATGGAACAGTTTTGTAAATTAGGGAGAATTTACCTCTATTTTAATTCTGCTCTTTCACCTTGATGTGCTGGGAACTCAGAATGCACAGAATAGCAATGTTAGTGGAAGTCAAGCCCTCCAAACTCCTAAATAGTAAAGAAATCCCATCTTGTTTGTCTGTAATCCAATGGATCATATGACAGTTTTCTCAAAATGCTAAGGTCTTATGGTACCTATGTACATGTGTAGCAGGCATGCGTGAAAAGGATAACTTAAAAGACTACAGTATCTGACTTCGGCATGTCTTGACACTGGGAGGTGGCTGGACTGATTACATAAGCCTCTTACTAATGCAAATCCTTTGGCTTCTGTTCATTTCAGCAAGACTGAGCATGTACCAATGTGCTCGTATAACTCCTTTAAAACACACAAACTAGGGTGACCAAATGTCCCCAGTTTTATAGGGGCAGTCCTGATAATCAGGGTTTTGTCTTATATAGGCACCTATAACCCCCACCCCCGTCCTGATTTTTCACACTTGCTATCTGATCACACACACGCAAAAATTACAGTAAAAGGTCCATATGAGTCAACTGGATTTGCACTCAAAATCACCAAAATCTAGGATAATGAATCCAGTTCAGTTCCCACTGAATTAGAGGGAATATTGTCACTGATTTCAGTATGAGCAGGACCCCACCCTCAGAGATTGTCACTAATCAGAGATAGCAGAACCCACAACACATACTCTGTCTTTTAAAAACTGCAGGATTGTAGCTTGCTGCCCATTCAGATGTACTGTGAAAGTCTATTTAAGGTTTGAAGAACAAGAACTGACCTGAACACTAGAGAGTAACAGAGTGAATATTGTGGTATGTATTTCGAAGGTACGCTTCAGTATTAATTTGATAAAATCAGACTATACAGTATTTCAATGGTAGAGCCTTACAGTTCTTTTAGTAAGGGGTGGTAGAATGTAAAGAGTTTATCAAATGTCCCCAAATATACATTTATTCATTTTTAAGTGCACATGAAGCCAAATTCATCCCTCCTGTGATTACATTGAAACGAGTGGCGTGACAGCAGGGAAAATTTTGGTTGATTGTGTTATAGCATGGACTCAAAGAAGTAATCGGTTTACTATTTTGAGACATTGGTACTTACACAAGGGATTTTGGCAGCACTAGGAACTCAGGACTTGCCACACTGGATCAGTTTGATGAACCATTCAACACTGGTATCTCGTCTGCTACAATGGCTAGAACCAATGTTTCAGAGGAAGGTGCTTAGCCCTTGGCCTCAGTGGTACTGCATGGCAATGGGTTCCACAGGGTCATGCAGTGTTGAGCAAGAGTATTTTCTTGTCACAGTTTTAAAGATATTGCCTTCCAGTTTCATTGGGCTGTGTCTTGTTCTTGTGTGAAGAAAAAGGGTAACTAAGAAAAGCAGATGGGTTTTCTCAGAACACTCCTTATTATATCTTTATCAGTTCTTTTCTTATTTGTCTCCTCCCTAAATGTAGCAGTCCTAATCTCTCCTCATATGGAAATCTCTCCAGAAATCTCATTACTTTGGTGGCCCATCTACCTCTGAGCTCTTCCTATTTCTGTTCTGTTTGTTGGCACTCTCATATTCTCAGTACTATTTTTTGTCCATTCTTTACACACCCTAAGAACTTGTTTGCCTTTTTTAAAGAACTCTTCTGCGCGTTGAGCAGAGCCGTTCATTGAGCTGTTCACGGTGACACTAAGGGTATGTCTGTACTGCAATTAAAACCCTCTGGCTAGCCTGTGCCAGCTGATGCTGCTTGGGCTTAGAGGCAGTTTTAATTGCAGTGCAGATGTTCAGGATTGGGCTGGAGACTGGGCTCTAGGACCCTGTGAGGTGGGAGACTGCAGCCTGAGCCTAAACATCTACACTGCAATCAAACATACCCTGGGCCCAAGCCCGAATCAGGTGGCATGGGCTGGCCGTGGGTGTCTGTCTGTGATGTAGACGTACCCGCAGGGTACACAGCCTGTGGCAGAGAACCTCCCAGCCGTGGTTGGTAGACTTGGCTCAGTGGCATTCGTTCAGCACCCTAAAACCAGCTGTCAACAGAGCTTTGATGTTGCAGCTCAGGCTGGAGCCACTTCCCTGGCTTCAGAGCCTGAATTGCAGCCTGAAACAACTTCAAAGCTCTAGCCACACAGCTATTTTTAGAGCACTAGGCCGAGCCCACAAAGCAGTCTGCCAAGCCAGGTCGGAAGGCTTGATTCTGCAGGCCGTGTAGATGTACACAAGATCTTTCTCCCGAGAGCTGACAGTGAAGTTAGAGCCCAGGTGTGGATACGACTAGCTCAAACTATTCCATTCGATGTACTTCCCCCCATTTCCCAACACAGACGTTCATTTGGCATCATGCTGCCCAATGATGGGGCTTTTTTATGGCTCCCTGGAAGTGGTTGGGTTTTTTTGTTCTTTTACAGTTTTCTATAGGAGTGTCTGTCCTAAATAATTCTGCAAAGACACTAATTAAAATTTACCCCTACACAGTTTGTCAAACCCTTTCCTCATTCAAAGCCCTCCTAATGATTTATTCACAATGCCCACAAAAAGTGAGTAACAACAACTACTCACACAGCCAAGTTACTCCTGCCTCTGGATTTCCTAGTGCACTTCTGTGGTGTCTTGTAGGGTGTAATCTCTTCAGGGGAAGGACCATCTCATTCTGTGTCTAGAGCACATGACTGGTGCTTACAATAACAACTGCAGCTCACCAAACTGGTATATGTTCCAGCAGCAGGTTTCATTAGGAATTCTGCTGATGTGACTGAAATGCCACACCACAGACACATCTGTACATGCTCATGCTCATTTCCTCACCCTCATGTCACTTTGCCACCTGTCAAGAGTGAGGAACCCTGGTGGGCCAGGCCATATTCCACCTCAGTTCCACGGACCACCAGGGATAGTAGCTGGTGGCTCCTTCATGGAGCTGTAAGCACGAGTGTCTACCTGGCACAGTTCACCCCCATCCTGATACCTGGCCTTTCTGTGGTGTGAGGGAGAGCCTGGCACACATTTACCAGGAGTGCGCCAGGCTGCAGCCCCTGTTCCGGCTCCTCCAGAACCTCCTCCTGAGGTTCTGGCTGCACTTCTCCTCACACCTGTTCCTGTATGCACACCCCATCATCATGGCCCCACAAAGTTGCAGGACCTCCTTGTCAACTCCTCCTGGCACTGGCCAAGATGGCCATTCGCAACACTAAGCAGAGGACGTTGGCTGAGGAGGAGGTCTGCAGCTGTGGGGCCTATTTCCATTCCTCTGTCCAATCACGCATCCAGGCAGAGTTCCTTTGAGCAGCGTCTGCTGGCTCCTTAGACACCTTTGAGCAGTGGGTGCTGTCCAGGGTTCTCTGCTCGGTGTCCCTCTCAGGTTCCCTCCATTTAATCCTTTCATGTCTGTTCCTATTTTCTCATTTGTTGTCCTCTAAATTTAGTTAAGTCCTGGGAGAGGGGCTTTTAGCCATGTAGCACGTCCTAGAACTCAAATAGGACCCAGTTCATTGTATTTAAACAGATTAGCATATTTGTGCTGCTGATTATGCTAATTTAAAGAATGGAAGTCTATGGGCCTAATTCTGATTTCACTTATGCTGGTGCACGATTAAAATCAAAACATTTATTTAAAAGATAAACAAACAAACCCTATGTTTGCACAAAGTTTCATGCCAGCTTAAAAAAAAAAAAGAGGTTTCACCTTTTGAAGCCCTCTCTAATTCTTCATCCTTTGCCCTGGATGAGCCTCAGAAGTAGCATTCTGTAATATAATTAGTGTTAAATGGCAGAAGTTCTGAATTTTTTAGCTTTAAAAGGGATAAGAAACATTTCTAAGGCTATTTATGTCAGTTCTTATTCAGATTTATCTGTCCAGTTCCCATGAGCTGAAATCTTAAAGTTGGTTTCAGCATATTTCCTTAAATATTCTTAGCATGCTTTACTGATTCAGAGTTGTTTTTCCATTGTGCTGATCACAAATCATCAGACAGGAAAGCCCCTCTTTCCCTCTTACATGGGGGATGCGTTTGCAATCCCATCTGTCTTTATCATTCACTTGGGTGCAAGTATGATTTGAATAGAGAGCTTCAAACAAAGGCTTTTACAGCCTTTCAAAGGCAAAATAAGTGGATAAGGACTTGGTAACTGAAAAATTCAATGTGTTTGTCTTTGATCCATATTAGGAGAATCTCTCCAGGGTCCCAAGAGAGATTAGTCCATGTCACAGAATAGCTATACACTTTAGAATAAGCAGCTGCTCTTGTATCAGAGACTCCCAACTTTCAGTGAGAGAAAGCACTGATTCCCCCACTTTGGGTGGTCCCCACAGGTTCAGGTATCTAGGCATTGAATTGTGAGAAATCCCCAGAGTGATCTCTCACACAGTTTCCAGCTCAGGAAGAAGGAAATAGCCTTTTTTAAAAAGCTGTTTGGATAGTCAATACATACTTAAAATATTAATCAAGCAATATCAACAAAAAAGAGGTAAGGCTGGCAGTTTGACATTTTGGTGCCTCCCATATGGAGTATTAGGGTCAGTACAATTGTGGCAATCACCCAGGAGAAGTATTAATGATTTTATTTTTAAATAAAAGTGTCCTTGGCACTCTTAGTGAGAGTTTTCTACTCAGCCTTCCGTGGCCAAAAACAAAGGGAAAACTCTGAGAATTTTTAGTGGCATAAAAAGACATAAAAAACATACATTGCTCACATATCCCCTAATACAGCTTCACCTAAAATCCAAAGGAAACTGAGATGGTCACACAAATAAAGAATATCAAAATGAAATGTATAACCCTTAATCTGAGGAACAAATCTAATTCCCAGAAGACAGAGACAATTGATGTAACAAGTATAAACATCAAGGGTCAAATCCTGAAGCCTTACAGAGTTTTTAGTCAGTTCCAATTCAGACCCACTTCAGAATTTGGCACACCCACAAAAATAGTTCTATAAATTTATCTATTAAGAAACTTTTCATATTTTTATTTCACAAATATTACAATGTATTACAGGGTCATTTTCTTTTTTAAAAGACCAACTCCTATTCTTACCAGGGAGTAACCTCAGGCTCTTGTATATCATTCTCAAGAATTGCAGATTTATACCAGAGTCCTTTTGCTGTGGGGAAAGCTCCATCAGGTGTCCTTCCTCCTTGGTGGTCAGCCTGGAATGAGGTAGGCTGCTCCCTTTTATACCGGGGCAGCAATTGAAGCAGGCCCTGCACAGCTTGGAGGATGGACTTCTACAACCCAAGTGTGGGTTAACTCTTTCAGTGTGGGGTAAGCCCATCCCATTAGGCCTTCCTTTTGCCAACTTTAGTTCCAGGTGGAAAACTTCTCTCAGTTGCTGGATCAAGGACATACAAATATTTTATGGTTAATGAATGTCCTGTGGCAGTACATGCTTAAAATGCACAACTGCATTCCTCAAAATAAGGAGTCTCTCTGTCGTGTTAATCACTAGAACTTACACTGGTTTTTGTGTCTTTCCATAACTGTGTTAGCAAAAGTCAAATGCAACTGTTCAAGTATGCATGAGAGTTTTTCGGTACCTGTGTCCATTAAATCCTTGGCCTGTACGATAAAACTGCCAGTAAAGGAGGGAATAATGGCAATTGTAATGGTAGTTTTTCTGAGTTGGACACCTGTGCACTAGCAACTGGACTCTGACTACCAACAATTTACAGAGGCTGTTGCAAAGCCATTAGATGCTACTGACCTGTGCTAGATATTACAAGAAAGAAAAAACAACTACTCAGCCATATTTTCTGTAATACTTTACGTTTTTGGAGCCTTTATGGATCAGATAGTACAGTTTTGCCATTACAGAAAATTAGGAATAGCAATAGTATTACAGTAACTTCTGTTGTCCGCAGCAAAGATCAAGGTCCCATTATGCTAGGCCCTGTACAAATACACAGTAAGGGTATGTCTGCATTGCATTGTCACCTGGGATCTGACTCATGTTTGAGACCAATCCTCTCTGCTGTAGATGTACAAATCTTTGTTACTCAAATCAGCAAGCACTCCAGACCCAGGTACATGGATCCACCTGGGGAATTAGGTCCAGGTTTGAGTCCAACTGTGACTCAGGTCCAAACCCTGTCATTTTGCAATGTGGATGCAGCTCAAGCTGCAGACTGGACTGAGAAGGTCTGCATAGTGCAGTATGACTATGTTAGCGTGTTTATGAGATTTGGGTCCAGCAACCGTAGCACAAGTTTACAATGCTGTGTAATGCCCAAGCCCAAATCTGACAGACCTGTGTTTACTATACAGTTTAGACAGACGATAAGTGCCGAGGTACCATGAATGAAGAAGGGAAGATTTTAGCTGATATGTATTGTTAATTAATGGATGATAGGCAATATGTCGTTCAAAAAGAAGGTGAGTCATCTGGCCACATACATTAGTGGTGGAAACAAAAGCAAGATTGATATGATGATGGTGAGGAAATTTTAATGGAGTGAAGGTGTGAACTGCAAAGTGATACATACTTAGCAAGACTACAGCACAAGCCTCTTGTGGCAAATACTGCAGTTGAGCATTGGAAAAAGAGGGAACTAAGCCCAAAAGAAACAAGATTACAGTACAGGAAGTTATGAGCAAGTGCAGAAGAAAATTTTGTGCAAGTAGTACAAAAATGGTGTGTAAAGGAGAATAAGTGAACCCACTGACTGCAAATGAAAATGAATACAAAGAAGCAAATCAAGCTGCCAAGCAGCAGTGAAGAAGGCCAAAGAGAAGGTCTTAAATGACCTGAACTCCAAGCTTGTAAACTTCCCACAGCTGGCTGTCCAAGAGATCTATTGCAGTACAAAAATGAGACCCAAAGCAAAGGAGGAGGATATTGTAACACCATTTCCGAATGATGACCAGTCAACTTGACTTCACTGGTTCAGACACATACAGAAGATGAAAGAAGAGCCCCTAGTAAAGATGGGGGGGGAGGAAAGAGACCCCAAGGAAAGATGAAGAAATGATGGATTGATTGCATCAAAGATGGTAAGTAGGTGGACCTACTGCCACCTCAGACAGATGAGGATGGTAGATACTTAGCTGACAACCCAACCCCAGATAATGAGATAAGGGAAAGAAGAAGATACGTGCCTGCCCTGAAGGTCCTACACTATAAATAGACAAACAGCCAAAAGGTGGAAGAAAGGAGGTATTATCCACATTTTACAAGTGGGGAACTGAGGCACAGAGAGATTAGGCAACTCTCCCAAGGTCATAAAAACTGAATCTAGATTTCATAAGTCCTAGTTCAGTACTGTAACCGTACAACCATCCTTCTTACAAAGCTTTTCCAAAGCCAAACAATAGAAAGTTTTCCATCTTTTTTTACTTCCAGCACATTTACACATAAATATTCCCCTAAAGTGAGCTATATTACGCGTGTGATATTACAGCAGGAGTAGAGGCATCCTGGTTGACTTAATCTCATTACCTGGAACAAGCCCTGTGGCATCTACCAAAATGTTGCAGTGTGCAGTTCCCTCGCTTCACACTGGCTTTGGGGCATCATGGCCCTTGCCTCATCCAGCTTCTCCCTAGTCCTTTGCAGAATGTTTTAAATACACTGTATTAAAAAAATGCATAGAGGAAATGCAGTGCACCATTTCTTGGTTCTGCAAAACCCAGGAATCCCACGACATATACTTTAGTAGTTTGTCTATTAGCCAATTATTTGCATGCAGACAAAGCACTTCTCTAACAGAGAACAGTGCAACAGGGAGCTCAGGGACTGGCTGTGTTGGTGGCCTTTAGGAATGTGGCATGAGCTGGGATGTAAGTAAGATGAGAAGGAACATGCCTTGAGCTATAGTATGACTCTGTACCAATGCCAGTGTGCAGTGTGGACAGGGGTGTGTAGCAGGTCCTGAGTTTCTCTAATCCTCCACCCTCATTCCCACAATGCACTGAACCATTTTCTTTCCCACTGCTGGGCCAGCCACGATCTTGCCTAATTATTACTGTTAATGTTTGCAGCCTAAACACTGCTGCATTTAGCTAGTATTTTATGTGCTGTGTACCAGATAATAACCAGAGAGGACTCCATTCTTATCGTACTAAACTAAGGTGACTAGATGTCCTGATTTTATAGGGACAGTCCCGATATTCAGGACTTTGTCTTATACAAGCACCTATTAGCCTCACCACCAGCTGTCCCGATCTGGTCACCCTATACTCACTCACTATCTGGTCACCCTATACTAAACTGTCTCTATTACAGCAATTATTTGCCATACTGCTTCAAAAGCAGCTCATAAGTAACATAGGTGATGAATTTTTAAATTTATGGGATTTTACTTATCCATGCTGACAAAGAGGAAATTAAATTTGCAGCCTGCATGCTGCCCCAACCTAGATCCTCCCACTCGAAGGAGATTCACTCTAGTGGGGGTCTACTAAGCAGATGCACTTATCAACTCATCCTGAATGGATCCAGCACAGCCCAATGATAATGTGACACTGGCTAAAGGGAGAGGGGCATGGTCAGCTGAGTTACAGAAAGCATTGATTCCTCGATAGAGGTAGTAGTGTTGGCATAATATACTTAGACTTCTGTAAGGCATTTGACTTGGTATTGCATGACATTTTGATTAAAAAACTAGAATATAAAATTAACATGGCACACATTAAATGGATTTCAAACTGGCTAAAGGATGGGTCTCAACATGTAATTTTAAATGGAGAATTGTCATAAAGTGGGTCTATTTGCACTGGGATTACACAGGGGCTGGTTCTTGGCCCTATGCTATTCAACATTTTTATCAATGACCTGGAAGAAAACAAAATCTTCACAGATAAAGTTTGAAGATGACACAAAAATTGGGAGGTAAATAACAAAGAGGACAGGTTACAGATACAGTGAGATCTGGTCATTTGATAAACTGGGCACAAGCGAGCAATACACATTTTAATATGACTAAATGTAAATATATACATCTTGGAACAAAGATTGGGGAAATCTATCCTGGGAAGCAGTGACTCTGAAAAAGATTTGGGGTTTTTGGTGGATAATTGGCTGAACACAAGCTCCCAAGTGTGACACTGGCCGAAAAGACTAACATAAGCTTGGGATGCATAAAAGAGGGGACTCTTGAGAATGAGTAGAAAGGTTATTTCACCTCCATATTTGGCACTGGTGAGACAGCTGCTGTTCTGTCCAGTTCTGGCACCCACAATTTAAAAAGGATGTTGATAAATTGGAGAGGGTTCAGAGAAGAGCCATGAGAATGATAAAAGGATTAGAAAACATTTCTTATGGTGATAGACTCAAGTAGCTCAATCTATTTAGTTTAACAAAGAGAAGGTTAAGAGGTGCTTTATTACGGTCTGTAAATATCTACGTGGAAAACAAATATTTAATAATGGGCATTTCCATATAGCATAGGTATGTCAATCCAATGGCTACAAGTTGAAGCTAGACAAATTCATACTGGAAATAAGGCATACATTTTTGACGTTGAGAATAATTCGCTACTGGAACAATTTACCAAGGGTTGTGGTGGATTCTCCATTACTAACAATTTTAAATCAAGATTGGATGTTTTTCTAAAAGATATGCTCTAGGAATTATTTTGGGGATATTCTATGGTCTGCGGTCAGGAAATGATCACAGTAGTCTCTTCCGGCCTTGGAATCCATGATTCAGTGCATTCATCACTGACATGACCATGGTGCCTACTTTCTGGGCTGAAAGGACACCCTCAAATGGAACTCTGCAGTTGTCTTCTCCCTCTAAGACCTCCACCCTAGCAGACATTCAGCTGATGAAACCTCTCCCAGGGTCTACGCTTGAAAAATCTGGCTCCCAATTATTAACCCGACAACAACCTTTTACTTTTTACCTTTTGCCTTTTATTTTTATTTAAAAAATACATCTATCCTTCAGTCATGACTTTTTCAAGTTGAGGACTTGACAAAAGTTTTTTCTGCAGTTTTGTAGCAGAAGATATGCCAGAATGTTAGTGCCATAAACTCCTGGAGCCTTCTACATGTAGTGTACGGAGTTTGTATCCTCTGGGAAGACTGGTCTACAGCAGCGAAACTTTCTAAAAATTTCCGTGTGGTCTCAGCAAAGCTGAGATCCCTACTGTGTTCAAAGACCCTGTGACTGCAGCTATTTTTAACCCCATATCATTTGATCACGGTGCTTCTGAGACAATTTAATTGCTACACGTTGAAAATGGCTGCAACCATGGGAGTCTTACCTACACTGGGCCCCCCCAACATTGCATTTGCACTAGTTTCAGCAATACAGACATTTTTAGAAAATTCTAGTGCAGACAAGATGTTATAGGGCATAATATTTATATGTCCCAATACTCCCATAAAGTGCTTTTGAAAGAAAAAAGAAAGAAAAAAAGAATCTCTACCTTGATATATCAGACTGATGAAAATAATGAACAGGAGAATGTTGAACCACTGTTTTCCACTAGCCTGAGACTTACAAACAATCCTAAATTATTAGTGAGAGCCTTGTGTGGAAAAGCTGGGAAACCTGAAGCATGATAAACTTTAAGCTTGGTCTTGATGTTCTCATCACATAAAGCTCTGTCTCCTCAGCACACAGCATTCCATGAAGCAAGCCTCCGATGACAGGAGTAAAATCAGCACATACTAAAGTCAGAACACACCTAGAGAAAGACTGGATGCTGCGTTAGCTGCCTCATCCAAATTCTTCACAGCTGCTTGATTATTCTCAAATAGAGTGGCAACATAAAACCTCTCGGGTGTAGTTTACAAAGCGGATTTACTAAATCACTAACAACATAGAATCATTTCACCTCGCTATTGCCAGAGGAAGCACAACACAAAGAATATTTCTAATAAGTGACAGAGTTTAGAATTGCTTAACTGCCTTTTTATCCTCAACTTGAGCCTTATAAATAATAATCTATTTAAAAAAGACTTACAGGAGAAATTATACAAATAGAACAAGAACATTAATGAGCCCAATCCTGCTCTCACTGAAGTCAACAGAAGAGAACCTAGGAATTATATGTGAAAGGTCATTAATTCAGGTAAATACTGTTCAGTAAATCTTCATTCAAATAAGTTCTTTCCAGTTTTAATGTCACCTTTTCCCATGGAATAACAATGATCTTGATCAACTGGCCCAGTTTAAAGTGATGAGGAAATATTTTTTCATATTTTGATAAAAATGTATTTCAATTAGTTTCATTAACTATTTTCAAATTAATGAGTTGCAGCAATAATTGTCAAATATTGGTATTTCTAAAAAATACCCACCACCTATGTCAATCAGATCCCAATTCTATCTGATGAAATACAGGATTTGATAAATACAGAGATTTGGTCATTATAGTTACCTATTAATAAGGAGAAAGTGTGCCATAAAGGATAAAACATAAGCCCTTGAGTCAAAGGACCCGAGTTCTCTTCTTGGCCACTGACTTGATGGGTGCTCTTGAGCAAGACACTAGGAGTCTGGTACTATTCAATATTTTCATTAATGACTTGGATGATGGAGTGAAGAGTATGCTTATAAATTTTATGAATGACACCAAGCTGGGAAGGGTTGTTAGCACTATGGAGGACAGGATTAGAATTTAAAATGTCCTTGAACAATCAGAGAATTATTTGAAATGAACAAGGTGAAATTAATTAAAGATAAATGTAAAGTTCTACACTAAGAAAGGAAAAATCGAATGTGCGAATACATTTACACTGGATAAACTGAATTTGAGTCACCGTGATACAGTTGCAAAAAAATAAGCTAATAATCCTGGGATATATTAAAAAGAATGTCATATGTAAGACCCGGAAGTTAATTGTCTCCAGTCTACTTGGCATTGGTGAGACCTCAGTTCAGTTCTTGGCACTACACTTTAAAAAATATATGGAAAAATTGGAGAGGGTCCAGAGGAGAGAAACAAAAATGCAGTGGCATACCGACAGGGAGGCGGGAGGGAGCCATGCCCCCAGACACTGGCTTGGGGAGAGGGGAAACAGGCTCCTGCTGTTGCAGGAGGCCAGGAGCTGCTGGGCTTTGACATTCCTGGTGTCCTCACCAACCCCAGCTCAGACCTGCTGGAGACTGAGGGCTCCAGCTGCAAGGGAGCAAGAATCCACCTGGCTCCCTCTTCCCCCGCCCCCTGGCAACCCAGGGGCATCTGCCCCTGTCACTCCCACTCGCTGCCACACCCACCGCCCCCACAGCAGGGGGGGAGAGCGGGAAATGGGCCTGCAGATACGCACACACCCCTATGGGGCACTGCTGACAGGGAGCCACAAATGCAAATATTGGGCCCTAGGCGCCAGAGACCCAGGGTACACCACTGCAAAAATGATTAAAGGTTTAAAGAACCCGACATGAGGAAAGGTTTAAAAAACTGGACAAGTTTAGTCTTGAGGAAGAAAGATTGAGTGGGACCTGATAACTCTCTTCAAATACGTTAAGGGCTGCTATAAAAAAGGATGGTGATCAGTTGTTCTCCATGTCCACTGAAGATAGGAGTAGTAGTAATTGGGTTAATTTGCAATGAGGGAGATTTAGATTAGGTAGTAGGAAAATCTTTCTAACTAGAAGGGTAATTAAGCTCTGAAATAAGCTTCCAAGGGAGGTTGTGGAATCCCTATCAGTGGGGGTTTTAAGAACAGATTATATAAACACCTGTCAGGGATGGTCTAGGCATACTTGGTTTGGCCATAGCACAGGGGACGGGACCAGATGTCCCTTCCAGCCCTATATTTCTATGATATATTTAAAAATTACTCCAGATTTGGTATTTGAGCCTCCAACTTTAGAATTTTAAAGCCTAATTTTTCAAAAGTTCTGTGTGATTGAAACTGTGGACTAAGTCCATGGGAGTTACAGATTCTCAGTGCTTTTGAAAAGTCAGACCTTGGGTGTCTCATACTGAATGCCCAGTAAAGTGATGAATTAAAAAACCACTTGGTTTTTTTTTTAAATGTTGGCCTTGAAGTTTTAAGCCTCTTTGAAATCCTTAAGTTGAAGGCTGCAAAGCAGTGCAGAGTGTTACTTAGAATATTAATACTGAAAAAAGAATCAACAAAAATGACAATTATTGTTAAAACTAGAAACACAAAAAATGTTTGTGGTGTTCTGATGGTCCCAGCTCATTCTCTGACGCAAATCAGAGATAATGGAGTCCAGTTCAACCACTGATATGTGTGGGGGCACAACATCCATAGTTGGCTTTAGACATGTGCTGAGAGCCTAATCTCTTTCCATTTACTTGCATGGGTCCTTTTGAGAGCACGTCTCCCTCTTCAATCCGTGACAACATGCACCAAAGGCTCCCCAAACCACCACCACCTGCTTCCCTGCTATGACCCCCACTCCATGCTCCCCTACTCCATGTGACTGCTCACTCACTAGGTGCTCAAATCATCTCTGGTACGCCTCTAGTGAGAGATGCGCCAATCCCTTCCCCAGTGACAAAACTCTACAGCATTGCTAAGCACCAGGGTCCCACCAGCTGCTTGATCCTCCCCCACAAAGCATACTCTGCTATTTGCCATTTGTGCTCATGGGAGTTACTCAGATATATTGAAGGAAGACTAGATTGGGGGTGGTGGTGGTGGTGATTTCTCAATCTCAAAACTATGACAAGTGATTTTTAGGTGCACACTAAGCTTTGAGAGTATCCATAACTCAAGAAGATATTATAATGGATTTACTCCAAGCAAAGAATTCCTAGCTTTTAATTGTTATATGTATTTGTAAAAAAGGACTTGAATGGGGGTAAGGTCTAGTGGAAGCCATTATGTCACTTACCTTCAAGATCCCATTATGCTTGACTTCCTGTCTCTAGTCTGCACTAGTTCATTTTACAGTCAATGCGTCTACAGTGAGCTTCCTTGCAAACATTTAAAATATACAATACGAATACCTCCAGCCCATATGCCCAGGTTCTTGTTTTAATGGATCTTCACCACTGGCAAGATGGAACAATTGTTTTCAATCTAACAGTTAGGTACTTCAAACACAAGCAAATTTGTCAGTCATTTTAACTGTGTATCATTTTCAATGTTAAATTATTGCATGCAAACACCTCTGCTCTTTACCTTTTATTACAACCTCATTCCAGCTTGATGCCCATTCAGTCTTTGTCCTCTTTGCCAACAAGATGGACAGTTGTGATGCTATTTTTTCATGTTATGGACACCTGTCTATAGAAAGTGGACAGAGACTAACAATGTATCACACATGAGTAATATCAATGATTTAATATGTGCCAACCTGGACCAGAGTTGAAGCAGCGGCCCAGAAGTGAAATGTGCTATATCCCATTACCAGTTACTTAAACCATCCAGCCCACAGCTGTGCAATAGGGTGATCTGCTGATTAAAATTAAAAAATAGATAATACTGAACTTTTAAATAACCACATCCATCCCCCACTTAATTTTCTTCCCATTTCTCTACTCTAGCAATGGGATCAGCACATGGTGCTGCATTTATTCCTAAGTCCAGCACTTGGAGCTTGTGAACCCTTCCTAGGAATTGTTCCAAAAGTCTTGATGGTTTTCTTCACAAATCTATGTGCCGCCTTTAGCACCGCACCCAGCGTGAAGGCCCTTGGACTGCTTCCTTCTGAGTTTAATGAAGACTTTCCGAGAACTTGCCATAGCCTGTGCAGCATTCAGTGAAATCACACAGGCACGCATGCCATTGAGCAACAAGTTCAAAGCTAAAAACCTTATGTTCTTTGCTTGGTTTCTTACTCCCTTTTTTCCCAATAAAAATCTCAAATTTTATAAGATAGCAGAGCTTATAGAAGGACATGGAAAAGACATTATTATTACACAGAGTGTGGGTTTTTAAAAAGGAAAGCTAACAGCAAGTGCACTTTAAGAGTTAAGATAGAAATACCACTGATTTTTCAAAATAAATCAGATCACATTTCCCATGAGAGCCAGAGTCCCCTCCCCCATTAGCATTTCTTTTTCTTTCCTTCCCCTCTTCACGCCCCCACCCACATCTTTCTTTTTTTTTTAATTACAAAAAAAAGAAGTGCAAACACAAGGTCCCCTGAGGCACAAAGAAAGCAAATGAAACTTACTTTTACTTCAAACCCTCCAAGGTAAGTATCCATACATCAAAGTGAACTTGTCTTTGTTCTTTGTAAGTGAGAGCAAGCAGGCAAGTAATATTTGGATTGGTTAAATATCTGTATATATATTTCCTGAAGTGAATTTCATGTCCTTTCAGGAGGAAAGATGCAACACGGCTCACCTGGAACTTGTATAGCAGCACAAAAAAAAAAAGGAAACTCAGCTGGTGAAAAGAATGAAGTAGAGAAGGGATAATTGGTTTCTATCTCTGGGTCATGTGTGAGGAGGTAATGAGAGCGGGACATATTCCAATCTCATCTGCACTGTAAATCGAGAGTAGCTCTACTGAAGTCAATGGCACTAATAGCTAAGGAACTGATGTCAGAATTTAGACCAGTGAATTTTCCTATTTTTCCCATCAAGTCCCCAATCTTGCAGTCCTTGCAAAGGTAAAATTACCCAGTTGGTTCAAATACGAATTGGATCCTTATGAAGAATGTAGGACTTCTTTGTCTTAATTTTTATTTCTCTCTCTCACTCTAGATTTGGAGGTTATTCCATTGCTGACTAAAAAGTGAAATCTCCCTTAAGTTTTGTCAACACTAGTGACTGTATACATATCCATGCATGTGGCTGTGCCATACTCTCCATTGTCCACATCTTTACCCCAGAAGCATACCCCCATAGCAGCCACCGCTCTCCAGTCACCCGGCTCTGAAGGCAGGGCTACCACCAGCAGCAACACAAGAGTAAGCCTGGGCGGGAAGACAGGCTGTTACCTGTGCACACTAGGGCACCCCATCTTTACTCCAATCGTCAGGGCTTAAGGCATAACCCGGTGATGGCACCGCTACCATTCTCAATCTGTAGGGCTCTGGGCAAAGGCACCTACCCTTACCCAATTCATACTCTAGGGCTCAGGGTCACCCATTCCCAGTCTGTAGCGCTCTGCGTATAACCTGGTTAATTTAAGTACCAACCCTTCCCAATTCACAGGGCTCTGGGTGTCATCTCCTGCAGGCTTGCAGGGAAGAAGCCTTACACAGTAATATTCTTAATCTCTATCTATTAAATACCAAAAGCTGAATCCACACGCTAAGCATACAATGCTCACCTCTCCCAGTAAGGCAGACAAACTTCTCCTGGTTGTCAATCAGGATTAGATCATCTGGGGACTTCAGCTGCATAGGATGGTTGGCAAGCTGTTGCGGTCTGGCAGCTCTGATCGTGGGCTATGTCCTGGAGTTAGGTTCCAAAGAACTTCCTTTTGTACCTCATTTTATGTAGTTAAAACTTGGGTCCTGCTTAACCAATCATTTTAAACTAAAGTACTACCAAAACACCAATCCTAGCCCATTACAAAACAGTTCTTTAACCAATCATATCTCATCACCTTATTTGATTTAAATATTGCACAATTAATTATGCAAGACAGAAACAATCAAAGAAACAGACAGAAATCATTCAGATAAACAGCAGAGAAGTGGGAACCAAAGGACTAAACAATAAGAAGTGTAATTTTTACAACCACACTCTTGATAAGTGATTCCATGCCAGACAGAATGCTATCAAACAAAGCTTTCTTTAAACATCCTGAGATCTGTTTCTTTATCTGGTGGTAGAAGGTACTACTGAGGACAGGAACGCCTTCTTAACAGCCTGATATTGCATTCTTTGATGTAATTTAGATGGGGATGTGACCAAATGCTTCTTAGCTTCTGGCTGCTGTCCCTCCCAATATGGCTGCTGCTAATTAGCCAAAGAAGCAGCCTGAGACTTTACAGGGACGGCCCAGGGAGCAGCCCCTGGCCTGTGTCCCTGCCCACCGACGTGGAGGGTCTGGGGCTCCCACAGCCACCCAGGACCTGCACTCACTGCTCCCAGGAGGCTCTGCTGGCTCTGGAGCTGGTTTGCCCTACCTGGGAGGCCATTACCGGCTGCAAACAGTCAAAGGGGGGCAGGAAGCTGAGGAGCAGCCAAAGTCCTGGGGTTCCCGGCACCAGCAGCAACAGGAAGAGGAGAAGGGGGAGCACCACAGCCACCCGCACCATGACACCAGACAGCCCAGCAGCTGTCCCGCACTGCCTAGCTCCGGCTTCCAGCCTCCAACATGGCCAGGGGGGAGGCCTCGGGGGAGGAGAGGAGGAGGCAGGCCCAGCACTGACCAGTGAAGAGGAGCAAGGGAGTGGAGCCATGGAAAGGGATGGGGCCTCGTAGGAAGAGAGGCACAGCCCCACCCCGTTTTCTAGCTCACCGCAGCCTCCCCATTGGGAAATGGCTGGTGCCACTGCCACTGAATGGGTCCATGGAGCAGGAGGCACAGCACAGAGAATCGGGGCATTCCCTAATGGAGAAGCTGATTGAACTGGTGGACAAATAACTTCAAGGTCCACTTGCTGCCAAGGCCACTGATCCAGTCCGTGAACCATCCTCCTCTTCCAGGTGCCACCCAGGATGCTGCTGAGCCATAGGATCCTTTTTTTCCCCCCAAGGAAACTCCTCCCCTCCCCTCCTCTCCCCCCCCCCGGCCCCAGAGTGACCAGGAGACCAGGGAGCCTGCAGGAGTCCCATCACCTCACGCTCCCCCCAAAACCTCAAGCTGTGGGACTCCCTTGAGCATGTGGGATGGCAAGGATGAGCTGGCAGGAGTCCCAGAACCCCATCAAGTGCCCACCACCCAGATTCCTCACATGGCCAGGAGGAGGGCAAGACGACAATGCAGGGACAGCACCATGTGACACCCGGTGTTCCTGGTTGCATTCTCTTAGTTTTTTAAACATTTGTAATTGACCTTTCTTTTAAAAAATATTTCAAATTACATGTTCTAGTGAGTACTTCGAATCAATGTTATAGTCTCCTTGACTTGTGTGTGGCCCCGCCTGCCTACGTGTGATGAACTCAAGATATTTGGGATCGGGCCCCATGCACATGAAAGTAAATAGTGCACAACTGTCTGGTGCCATGATACTGCAAACACCTTTTTGTCTGTCCCTCACCCACCCCACTCCAGGTTCAGTACTATCCCAAGTCCCAAGGATACATGGGAGGGATGGGGGAAGTGCAGTTAGCGTTATGTGCTTACAGAAAGCACTACCTGTTTTCAACACAGCAGAAGTCTAACATACAGAAAAGGCGTAGATGGGTTAGTTCACATGCAGAAAATGGAAACACAAATCTAGTAGCAATACAGGCAATGACTGCATCTGCCACTACCCTGTGCATAAATGGCCTTTCTTACTCTTCCTTCCCCGCTACCTTAACCAGTTTCAACTCTAGTAAAGATTAGAAACCAACAACAAAGTGCAGTTAGCACTGCTGACAATAAACAATTAAAATAAAAAGAATGGCTGCATACCTCTCCCAAGAAAATCTTCCGAAAACAGGTAAGAGATTAAGTGCTCCCAAAAACAGAAGGTTTGTAAACAAGTGTAAATACTGAAGTCCGAAACGTTGCACAATGACTGCATTACAACTTGGCTACCAACCTGCATGTCACAAAACCAGCCCTACAGTGATATAACAAGGCATCTCCACTACATTAATTGTCTTTTATGTGTGCAGTAACACAGGAATGAACAGTTAGTTAATGATCTTTGGCTATGGGGGAACAAAGCTCCCACAAAGTAATGTCGCCCCACAAGTATGTACCAAAGTTCCCATGTGCATTTCCAGCATGTACAGGTGGGCAAGTGTCCCTTGGTACAGGTAGACATCATTCCCTGCCTCCCTGCTGTGCACACATATGGCATCCCTGATTTCCTGCACCCGATGGGAACCAGGGCCACTGTGCGTGTAGGTGGTATCCAGCTGCCTGTACAGTCTTTGTAAATCAGACTTGTCCTGAGGATTGTAAAGTAGAAGAATTTGCCGATGTTGTGACCTATATTTCTTAAGACAGATACCACCGCTCCAGAATGTGTGTCATTGTCAGCTCAATTTGCTGATAATAACTTGATAAAGTTCTTTGCAATACATTGAATGTAAAAGTGCATAAATACACACACACACCCAAATGCTGATCTACTAACTTCACCCCCACAAAATAAGCTTGACAGGAAGGAGTTACGGATGGACTTTTACACACCTTCTAAATGTCTGGATTTAAGCCAAATCATTACAGCTTAAAGATTTGTTTAAGGTAGAAGGTGAGGTGTGCAAACAGAAAGAAAATGCGCGCAAATGTATCTGCACAAATACCTGCTTGTGTTCATGAATGCAGGTTTGCGCTTGTATTTTTTGCACTTAGCCTGAGTTTCAACCATTTAAAAATGTGACCTTTCATTTCTCTTTAAACATTGTTTGTGTGTGGACTCTTTTAGGGTTTCCATAGAAAGAATTTACTGTTACTCAAAAGGAAGTTTGAACATGGTGATTTAGGGTTTGATCCAAAGCTTACTGGAATTAATGGCAATCTTTGTATTGACTTCAATGGACTTTGTATCATGCTTATAAAGATGTTTCCTCCCTACCTATAAGGCCAGAGTGAGGCAAGGGCTGTAGCACAGGAAGTGTATTTCTTTATCACAGTATGTATTTCTTTATTACATTGGCTAACTTGCTGGATTTCTGATAAATGTTACAAGTGGAAGAAAGAAATAAATTAAAGGGAAACATTTCCTTTCTGAAAAATGAAATACTTAATAAAACAGAGAATTAGATTCAGGGAAATAGGTTTGTGCATGTTAACATACTTGCTTCTAAAAATACAAAATGAGAAAGATAGCGTATAAACTTCAGGAAGAAACAAGACTGTATTTGACTGGAAACATGATATACTGCATACTCCATGCAGGATAGGAGATGCTACAGGTGCTCAGCTAAATAAATAAAATAAAAGAGTCATGCAAAATCCAGCATCCATGGTAGAGTGCAAGATAAACTGTCTTAAGGCAACCTGAATTTGTGTTCAATTATTTTAATTTCTCAGGCTCTTTGGAATATACAGAGTTCCCAGCATTAACAGAAACTTTTTGGATAACTGCAAAATGAGTGTTCTGATTTTGTTTTGCTTTGCAAGCTCACAACACAGGGACACCTTTGTATTTGTTGAAAAATCAGCCCTTTAAGGCCCTAATTCTGCAAGGAACTTAAGCACAAACCTAGCTTTAAGCATGTGAGCAATTCCCCATTCCATGCTTAAGTGCCTTGCTGAACTGAGGCCTGTCTGCAAACTCTGTTTTAGATTGTCAGCTCTTTGGGGAAGGCACCATCATTTACCTGAACATAAATGTTAATAAATTATAATTATAACTGTGAGGGGGAAAGTGGAGTTCTCATGTGAGTGCAAAAAAGGCTGAAAAAGCTAATCAAGCAGAGCAGTTCTTATAAGTCACAGTGAGTGGGAATTGGGAGTCTATAGGGTTTTCCCATGCAGTCGAGCCTAAAACCAGTGTCAAAGTCTAAGCATGACACTCATGAAGTAAGATAGATGCAGAACAGTAGAGCAAAGGGCAAGACAAACAATGGAGGGCAAGACTGAAGTTTAGTGAAGCTCCACTAAAAGAGGGGTTTAATTGTATGGGACCTAGGGATCTCACACTTGTTTTATACCATTGTAAATCCAATTGACTTCATGGATTTACACCACTGTGAGAACACAATTAACAACATGTTTCTGAGAGAGAAATTTCAACAGATTTACCTTGGCTGTGCTGCAGAATGCTAGGTGAGGAGAGTATTCCTGGCCATGGATAAAACCAGATGATTAAAAAATGTGTAACACAGCTATGCAGTTACATTGTAGGCTTAAAGGGCCAGATTCTTTGCTATATCCTTCTTTGTGCTCACCATGGATGAAAATCAGTGCCAAAACATCTCAAGTTGGGCATGCAAAACCAAGGCTCCTTTTGAAAATGCTGGCGCTCAAGACATCTCTTATGCCCTTGAAATGGTTCACAAGATTATTTCATGGATATTTTGATGGCTTTCTAGGTTGGGTTTAAATCTCTCTTCATAATTTTGTTGTCATTGAGAAAGATTATTGGCCAGATTTGCAGCTGTTGTAAATTGGGAGTCAGACCATTGACTTCAATGAGGCTATGCTGATTTACACAAGATGAAAATCTAGCCCCACATTCTTCTATGGCCAACTCACACTCATTCGCCTTATTTCTGAAGGAATAACTTGGAACCACTCCTGGTGAGCACAAAAATCTATTTCAGGCAGTATATGTGAATTCAAGTCTGGGAGACTCCTTTGTCATTCTGGCACTACTGCCAACTTTACTGGCTCTCTCTTCAGATCTTTTGTAGTTGGGCTTAAAATTTGATTTGTTGTGCTCACCTGCCATGGATTCTCAATAAGTTTCCCCTCTCTGTAGATGTTTGAGCGCTGATCATTCAAAACACTGAAATCATGCAGGCCTTCAACATCAAACCAGATCCATTCCCACCTGGAAGCAGATTTTAAGCTTGATACCACTTGCCTTATTTGCCCAGAACTTCCACTGAGGGTTCTGGGTGTACAAGGCATTTCAATATCTAGCCATGTCCACCATTCAAAGTACTTACACATATATTCATATAAAAGTTTTATAATGTTGAGAGTTATATTTAAAGTATGAAAAGGGATGTGCGTCCATGTATGAAACCCCTGCTTTACAACTAAAGCAATGGCTCCCCAGAGAGGGGCTCACAAAAAAAGTTCTTCCCAGCTGCCTGGATATGTGACCTAGCAGAAAACATTAAGTTTTCCTTATCAAAACAAGATACAAGATTAGAATCATTAAATTTTGCTCTCCTAAGACACTTATGCCATTCCTTGTATCTCCATAGTAACTGTCCAGGAAAGGTGCATTCATTCACAGCTCGGGCTGTCAGACAAAGGTTGGGAAAGGAAGAGGGGCTCCAGCTGTGAGCCCTATGTGAGGGACTCCAGCTGGCCGTGCCCCAATAAATGTCCCTCTTCACTCGTGGAAGTGCTCCTGGTGAAGACATGCACCGCCAACAGAAGGAACATAGTGTGGACATGAAGCACTGCTTTAATTACTGCCATGGCTGTACACTGACTTAAGTTAAGCTGTCTTAATTTTATAGTGTAGATGACAAGTCCTGAAATGAACACTCAGTAAAGGCCCTTACCTTACAATTAGCCAGTGTCCTAGGCTAAAGGAGATTCTAAGGGATTTGCATTCTTTTTACTGATAACTTGCTAAGCACTGACTGTATGATCACTACACTGACAGAAAAGCCAAGTGTAGGTTCTCACTGGAATTTTCCAAAGGAACAAAATGAACAGCCAAAGCCCAGCTAATATACAGTCAGACAGAGTATGTGTTATAACAAATCTGTATTTTCTCTATTTCCAGCTTTGCATATAGCAATTGCTGGCTTTTCTAGCCAGCTGCTCTCCTGCAGTAATGAAAAGTGATGCGTCTGTCCGGGAAACCCAGCATTAATCTGAGCTTGTATCCAGCAGTTGCCTGGGACTGAGTGATTGTAAATGTTCAGTGAATGGGCTAATTAGAGTTCCTGCTCGGTTCTGTAAAAAGGTAAATGCATCTTCCCCCTTTTTTGCTATGCGCCGGAGGAAAGTAGAACTTGTGCGTCACAGCACTGGGGGGGGGGAAATAAAGATCAAAGGAGAAATGCAATTTGCTATGACATTTTGTGAGCTGCATCTTTCCTCTGTGATCAGTTGCACTGAGGCTCACAACAGGGAGGGCTGGAAGAGGCAGTGGGGGAGGTGAAAGTGGGCACCTGGAAAGAAAAGCTTTGTCAGTGCCACAAATAGTCTTGAAGGAGTGGAACTAAAACTGAATTTGGCTTCATGGGTCACTCATTTGATACTTAAATATATTTGAATAAATAATTGTTGCTTTTTCACTTCCCTAGTAACTCATAGTCCAATATTGGTGGGGGGCAGGAGGAAGGTGGTGGTGGCAGTATACAAAATAAGCTCCACCTAGATGAGTTGCTAAAAAGAGGTGCCATTCACAGTAGTGTGAGCAGAGGTTCAAAGTCTGACCATGGGGCTGCTGGGCTCTGCTAAGTTCCTTGAGCTTGGCTCCTTCTCTCTTGGCTTGAAAATGCTATGAGGCTCTGTTGGGCTCCTTGGACTGGCTCCTGCTTAACTGGAGTGGAGGGGAAATAGGTGGCACTGACTTGTGACAACAAAATGAGACAGGAAATGGTGCAGATCTGTGACCCTCCCTCGGCTGTCCTCCATGAGGGATGAATTCTTAATGTTGACCTTTAAATCATCATTACTGAATACGGGAGCTAACATCTCATTGAGATGAATGAGGAAGTTCACACTTCTCAGGGCTCTGCTTCCAGGCTCTCTGCAGACTCATCTCTGCATCAGTTACATTCATTTTGCATTTTTGACATTTCCTTCACCAATATAAAAGACTTACTCTTTTTACAAGACAAAATGAAAATTAAGATTCTGAAGAACAAGACAGAAGCCTCAGAAGATTCCCTATATAAGAGTCTTCTGGCTGTTTCCAAGCCCAGATGATGGGGAAGAAAAAGAAAGAAAGGCAAAGAAAATAGTTGGCAAAGGGGGACAAGAGTTCTCTATGGCAGTGCCTACACCACGCTTCTAGTGAAAATGTCCCAGTGGTGCACTAGTACTTCCAGTAGGAGAACAAGTGTTGGCTGCATTTGTATCATAATGTTGTTTAACCATGCACATTGCAAAGACACAGAAACCAGTCTGTGCCAATGCTAACACAAGAGGAGCCACACCCGTGCTACAGCAATATTATGGACAAAGACAGAGGTAGCAGCAACGCGTTTTAGGTAAATGGATGCATTCACCATTCCTCGTTTTCTTCCCTTCGCTGCTTCCTGCTGATGCATTAGAGAAGCAAGGTGGTGGACTTGGACACCACCTTAGTAGTTTTGATTCCAGAGCAGAGGAAAAGATAATTGAGTCTAACACCAGTGGATTGTCAGTTAAATGCTTATTAACATTTGAGGTTTCCAAAAGAGAGTGAAAATGAAAACACCTACAGCATGTTGCAAGGACTACCCCATGCTTGAGGATAAAAATATACATTTTTTTTAACCAGTACTAAAGATTTTTGACTGTATGTCAAGACTTTTGGCCAGACCACATTGAAATGTAATATAAGTAGTTGTTGATGGGAATATAAAAAAAATCCAACCAAAATAAATGGCTAAACTTGAAGAAGTCCAGAAAAATGTTTTAACCTGTTTGATCTACAGCCTAAAGCTCAGATCTTGCCAGAGAAAATAGATTTACATTTTTAAAAAGGTCTGGGAGAGGGATAATGGAATAGCAGCACCATATCTTGTAAAACAAATGGTCCCATTTAATAGATATTTTGGATTAGTTTGGATCTACTTGGGGTGTTCAAGTTTCTGGGCTTCCATGGCGCCTAATCCTAATTCAGTAATGAAGAAATCTCCCCATCTAATGTATAGGACTCTCTCTGGTTCTAGCCCTTGACCCATGCAAATTCTTTGGTCTTTCTTATTTAGTTCCTGTTAGAAAGAAATATGGTTATCTTTGAGAACATGATGAGAATGATGGAGTTCAGGGAGTTCAGTAACTCCCCTATAAGGGGAAATGACCCCAGAGGCTTGCTGGCTGTTGGAAAAATGATAATCTCTAGACAGTATTAAAAGATGATTGGCTCAGTTATGCCTTCAGTTACATGAATGCAGCTCCCACTGAATTCACTATTGGAGCCAGATTCTGCTACCCTTATCTACAAGTGAATATTCACTTATTCTGTGAGTAGCCCCATAGAAATCTATTAGGAGTTTGTACTATATCAAATGGAGGCTTTCTACAGTAAATGGAGTAAGGAATACCCACCAGTGAGCTAAATTACTAACCTGATTCATGGCAGAAGCATCCTGTTTTAAACACATGGTCTGCAAAAAGTGTGAGCTGAGAGTGCAGTCAAAGAATACTCCTAGGGAAAGCTATGAGCTATGGGGTTGTGGTGCACACATTTCTCAATGAAAAAAATACAGATTGTGCCAATCTACTCCAGAGATCTCCACTCCAGTCAGTGCTGGGGTGGAGAGACACTGAAAAAAAAGAACCAGTATTTGCTTGTACAAGCCGGGTGTATTTTTAACTAAATTCCTCTTCAGAGTGCAGATGCAAAATCCATGACGTTCCACAGCTTCTGTACTATAACACACAATGGAGCATTTCACATCAGGATCTAAAAATATTATCTCTATTTCTTGATTTCAAATCACTTCAAAATTAAACAGTCTCTATCTATACTTCTCAAATCTGGGGGGAACCTACTAACTAATTTTAGTTGGGATGAAGTAAAGTTTCCATTAGACAGCTTGTCAAATCTTGAGTGAAGTGACTTAAAAGCTTTCCAGAAGGCAGCTCTAAATTTCCAAAGAAAATACTTGTGAAATTTCTGCCTGCAAATTCACAGTTTAAACTTTTATGATGCTTATTTCAATTGGCAGATTAATTGATTCCTTCCTTCAAAATTTAAAGCAAGAAAAAAAGAAAGAAAAAGTTGACCTCTTTGGCCCCAAGTAAGTGGGTTAAATAGAAGGAAGATACTGGATTGGTGTTGCAGTATGCTAGGAGATCTGTTCCTTTCCAGGGTAGATCACCCTGTCTCGAACTCCATTTGCCCTAGTTGAGATCATGATCACAGTTTACTGTGCGGTGATTGCCTGCCAGGCAGATGACACACTGTTTTGGTCGGGTGAAACAGATGTTGCGACTCTGCAAGCTCCACCTTTCTCTGATTTAAAGCTGATGCCATCAAACAATTCCAGAGTGGAGTAAAGCCAAATGTCATCTTACATATTATGCGGCTTTAACCTAGGAAGAAAACCAATGTTAGTGGGTGTGGGCAGTACTGTTTATTTCTAGAAGACTAAATTACACAGAATCCCTTCAGAAAAACACATGACAGGAAAGACCTGGCCTTGAGTATATCACAGAACTGTCAATGAAAGATTATGGAAACAAGTCTGTAGGAGAGTTTTGCATGAAAATAGGTAAAAAAGAGAAATTTAGCCAGGGTTCTGCTGAAATCATTTTTAATTGAGCTGTTGAACTCAATTTTCCACTAACCCACTTAAAGATTTACAAGATTAGCAGTATAATAAATTGCCATAAAAATTAAAATACCATAAGACTAAATCACCAGGACTTGGCACTCCCATTTTAGGTTTCCAAATAAGGATCATCTGATTAATTGACTTTTGAAGCAAAAAGGACTGAATCAGAAAACCCAAAACTTGTAGGAAGAGACCCCATAGTGAGAGATTTCCACTGTAAATCAACAAGAATTTCAATGCAATGTTACATATTTAGCATATTCTAGCATAAGCACACAAATAATTTGTCTTATTCCATTGCTTTGGATTTACTGTGAGTTTCCCACCTCCCTCCAGATTCAGGTGACCAATAAAAGGACAAAAACACAAATCCCTACCTAGAATCCTATTCAGACTAGTACAAAAAAAAAAAAAAATCCAGGCTCTACTTGACCTGTGGTTGTTACAGTCGAAAGCCTTAGTCAATGAAGTCCGTGTCAGTGGCAGTCAAATAAAGGACTTCCTCATCTGTTGGTTCACTTGAAATGAGAAACAATCCAAAAAATAAACTCTGGGTGCACCTCCCTCTGCAACAGGGTAACACCAGGGAAAATCCTATTGAAATGACATCTGCTGCAATATCGTCATTCCACACTGACGGAGCGCCACCTTCTCCTGCATTCAATCTCTTGGCCTCTCTGAAAAGTACAGTTATGCTGAGCCATGTTTATGATGCTAATTAAGGGAAAGCAATAGCATCATTTGGATGTCAGAAGACTACTCTTGCCTGTGGTCACTAGTGGCCCAACCACTGAGACCCCAAGCAGTGCCAATCCAGCTTTTTTTTTTTTTTTAAATAAAATAAAATAACCCGAAGCTTATAAGTGAGTGGTGGGAACCTCATGGCAAGGGCGGAGAATTGCAAGAACCTCCTGGCAAGAATAAAGCAGGACAGAAGGACCTTGTTCCCCTAGACAATTCTCAGACTTCTAAAAATACACCTGGCTGACACATTATCTGTAGCTTCCCAGATACTGTGAGCACTGTGGATGGAATGCACATAACCTGGCTGCTATAACATCGTTGTCAACAGGTATAGTGACACATGAGATGATTCGAATAACTAAGCCCATTTGATTTTGCTGATATTAAATGTTGGGATCATCTTCTCCAAGGCAATCCCCTCTGTCTGATGTCATAGAGGCTAATACGTCAAACAGGACTCTAGATAAGGTCTGACAAGTTTCCTATGGTGTAAGAATGTCTCCTCTTTTATTCGACTGTAAGATATACTTCAGCTAGTAGTGAAGGAACAAAGAGCTTTGTTAAATTCCTTCTGCCTCAAAGATGTTTTCTAGTATTAATAATATTGCTTACATCTTATATAGCACTTTTCATCGGTAGATCTCAAAGCAATTTACACAGTTACTAGAAGAGTCACTTTACACTTGAGTAGTGCCGTTCATTCTAGATGATACCAAAACGTTTTACAGATAGCATAAATTGGGAAAAATGACCCACAGTGCAGGCTGTCTGAACTATCAGCGCTGTACAACAGTTTCTTTTCATTAGGCGTATAGAATACACTGTCTGCCAATAAAGCCATGGGACTCATTTTAAACCGATAGAAGGTCATTATTAACTTTGGAAATTGCCCAGGGCAGTGAGACAAACACCTCTGCACCCATGACCACAATTACTCATGGCCTCCAATCATGTAATACAACTAATCCGGAAGATGAAGCCCCTGGCAGCACAGTGTCTGCTAATACTATGCGGGTCAATGGTTCAATGCTGACTCAGAGGGAAGACTGAATCACCAATTCTACCTCTTACAACATCTGGGATTTCCTCTGAGGTCTCCCATCCAAGTATGAACAAGACCTGGCCTTGTTCAGTTTATGAATTATGATCACAGCCCAAGGTAACATGGCTGCGGGTTTTAAAAAGAGTGCATGAGGGGCTGCAGAGACCTTTTAAATATATATTGCACTTTGCAGAAAGAACTTGTCCTCCAGAATTTACTATCAACTCTGAAGACACCAGGATTATTTGAAGTGAGATTGATTTATGGAGATGGAGTTTATGCCACAATAATACTACTTTGTATTTATATAATTTCACCCTAAGATTTCAGTGTACTTTACAGCCATTCATTACAAGAGACAATACATCTCTGATATTATACCCATTTTACAGATGGGTGAGTTGAGCCAAGGAAAGGTTAATTAATTTGCCTAATGCCATATATCCTGACTTCCAATTCCCTTGCTCTAACCATTACAAAACACTGCCTCTCTTATGTCATCTTCGCTACTTGCAGTATATTTGCATTCAGTAACAGAGGGAAAGAAGAGAATTGACAAAAGTAAAGTCCCATTTACAAAAATGACTAAGGAGCCCAAGTACCACTGACTTTCAGTGAATGTTAGGCTCCTAAGAGCCTCAGTTGCTTTGGAAAATAGGATTTAGTAATCTAAGGTATGTAGGCACCTTTCAAAATTTTACACAAATTCAACACCTTTAATACACAGAGTACTCCAACCTGATCTACAAAAGAACAAAGATATAATTATATTATTTGCTTTGCAACCATAAAAGTCAGCATGGAAATTTTCCATGGATATCACTCATTTTCCTTTTTTCAGTTTTATTTTGAAATGTAAATAACCCTTATGTTCCATATATTTGCAATTTTTTCCCTAGATAAACTACATGGGTGCTCTGTGATATTTACAAGTGCTGTTGTTTTTATTAACTTCTAGAGAACTCTACTTTGCATTTGGTTATGGAAGATATAGCACCATTTCACAGAAAAAGTCTTCTTTTTTATAGACTAAATTTCTCAGGGCAGGGAGTATCATAATTTATATTAATAAATGTAAGTAAATGATAAATAAACCTTTCTGGATAACTATAAATCTCCACTGTATGTAAACCATCTTTGAATAAACTAAATATAACTGATATTCTGCCAAGATCCATCTTAGACAGCATTTCATACTGGTTAAAATCCCCATAAAACAGGCTTTAAAATTAAAAAGGCCCTGATCCAAAGATCACTGATGTTAATGGAAACACTCCTATTGACTTACAGGCTTTGGATGAGGCCCAAAGTGAACATACAGTAACTGTAATCCATGAAAGCAATTGAAGCCAATAGGAATACTTACTCATGCTTGAAGTTAAGCATGTGCTTAAATACTTTGCTAGGTCAAGGCCACACTGAATTGGTGGATCTCAGCAGTGCCTACATTTGCACTTGCTAAAATCTAGACAACTCACATATAAAGGTGCCACTGGTCCAAGCAAATGCAGAACCATCCACATCAATAATGACAGATTCTGTACCAGATTTCAGCTGGGAAACTGAACATAACTAAACCTTGTCCATTTATTGCTTAGCTCTTAAACGATCTAGACCTACATGCCCCGGAGAACAGAGATAACTTTCCACTCTTATAGAACAGTAGATATGCTCTGGCTGTTGTACGTACTGTATATAATTATGTTAGGTCAATTTGATAATATGAATAAGGTGAACATAGTTTCTACAGGATCACATGCAGAATACAATTGCTTTAATAAATATTGTGTCCATTAGTCAATGCATGACCCAGTCTTGCCTGTGGCAGCTGGAGATCCTTTCACCAATTGCCCTGTTGTCCAAAATGGCAAGTCAACTCCTGTCTTTCAGATAATACTATACAGAAAATTCACCTTTAATTATAATGATTGATGTTACCACTATTACCTAATCGTTAGTGCTTGGACTATAACTTACATCTGTCTAGGGACTCTAGGGCATAGACCTACACATTAGCTTCTTACTCCTTGGTGCCCTGACAGCCCTACATATTTATTTTACACAAACTATAACAGTTGTATGGGGGGTTTATTATATCAAGTAATGAATTATAGGAGGGGGACGATTACGTTCATCCTTCTTCTGTTTCCATCACTTTTTAAATCCTTTTATGACTCCACCAGGAAACACAGGTGACTCAAAATTGGTATAGTGGGCTTCACATCTATACGCTGTGGTTCAACGCCTGCTGCATGGATAAAGCTCTGACTTTCCAATAATAAATTATTGTGGCTTTGTTAGTTAGCTGCTACATCAAGTTAAAAGATTAAGAAGTATATTCCATAGCTAGCATTTGGAAAGTCAGAGCTTTTCTACATGCTGCCATGGTTTGTTTCACTGAGTGTAAATTATGTTAATAGCATAAAGTCACTTGCATACCCAAATAAGAAGTCTAGACTTTGTGGATGTATATAAGTAATGCAAACATAACATTCATCGGCACAATTTCCTCACCACTGTATTTTGAATTAACTTTACATTCACTTGTCTAGTGGTATATTATAAATAGATGGAAACCATATGTGATTCTAGGCTATCCTCCCTTGTGCTTAAGTGTTAAAGACACAATATTCCATACATAGAGGCTTTTTGTTATCCTCATTCCCATAAAGGTCAATAGTTCTCTCAGCTTCGAAATGGTTAGTACTGTTTATGTTATCCACATCTATTGTTCCAGAAAGAGAATGAGTTTGTTTATGATCTGTTCAATGTTCACATGAAGCCCCAGATGGTAGAGGTGTAAAATGAAGTGTTACTAATGTGCTAATGTACCAGCATTTCACTAAATGCTAAACTTAAAAGACGGTTACTTATCTTCCGTAACTATTGTTCTTCGACAATTCACTCTTTGGGAACCAGGGTGCCACGGTACCTCTCGGTGCCGGCAAACAGTATCAAGAAGATTCGGGCAGACGCATTATAGCCGGCTTCCCTGAGACACCACCGAATGCTTCTTCAGCACCAGTGGTCTGGTGTCCAGAGCACTTGTGCACCTGGGAGGGGATGGTGGTGCTGTGCCCTCCATCAGGTCTCGGCCACTTCAAAGGTCTTCGGCGTGGAGGAAAACTACAGGTCCTCCTCATGGCAGGGAGTCCACAGATATCGATCTCAATGGACCCCTTTCTTGGGCTGGAGTCGACAGCACCATGGCTGGGGTACTTGAGTAGCTTGGCGTAGGTTGCATTACACTCAAGACTCCTTGCGCCCTGCTGTTTCGGGCACTGACGAGCACCCCCCATTCTGTCTTCCTCTGCTTCTTCCAAGATACAGGTAAATGGGACCAGTCCCATGTCCATGAGGAATCTTTCAGTGCCAGTGACCCATGATGATGCCAAGAGTCTCTGGCTCAGAGTCCTTCCTCAGTGCTGTCTCTCTCCTGGATGCCAATGTACTCAGCACCAAAGCCAACGTACTGGGTGTCGGTTCCACTAGGCCCCATGTTGGTCAGAGAGCCTCCTCCATAAGGATGAATTTCAATCTATGGCTTCTCTCCATTTTTTGTTCTTGGGCAAAAATCCCTAAAGATCTTCCAACAATCCCTTTGATGGGTCTCCCGTAGGCACTTAAGGCAGGTGGTATGGGGATTGCTCCTGGGCATGGGCTTTTTACAAACCCCACATGGTTTAAAACCAAGGGATCAAGGCATGTCTCATCCTCAAAAAGGAGGAATCTTGACCCTGATAAACGGAGTCCTAATTAGCTATACTAATAAAAACTATACTATAAAAACTACAATTTAGACTATTAACAAGAACTATCCAGAGAAGAAAACCGCTAGAGAAAAGCACTTGCAAAGCAAGAATGAATGGACATTCCAGTAATCATCACAGGTGGTAAGAAGGAACTGAGGAAGCGGGGGTGAGCAGGCCCTATATAAGATGCCGTGAAGGTGCGACTCCAGGGAGCTCTAGAGCCGACCCTACAGATACCACTAGGGGAAAAACCTTCCGGTGACTGTGCACGCAGGGTGCACACATCTACCTGAAATCAATATGAACAAGCACTTGAAGAAGGGAATATTTTGTGTGACTCTAAAAAGCTCTCACATTTACAGATGTGGCATTTACTGAGCTCCAGTAAAATACACCTGTAATTACATATTGCTAGACTAAGTATACACTATATACGAGGGTAAAGATCTAGTCTATCTACGTTTTTCTACCCTAGTTATCACTGTAGTATCTGAGCACCTTCTGTTAATGGATTAAGCAACACACCTAACATCTGTCACATGTTTGTTCTCTCATCACACAAAACTACTTTTTCCTCATTATCAATTGGAGGCCAAAGAGGTAGGTATGAACCAAAGGATAAGCAAACTGAACAGGAATAAGCTCTGGCATAACTCTATTAACCAAAATGTAGTTGCACCAGAGATTAATTTGGTCCCACAATCTTGATTATATTCTAATTTTGTGTTTTACCTTAGCCAATCAATGGCCAAAACAAATGGAAAGCCATCCATTTTATTTTTGCAAACAAATTATACAGCATCCTTGCGCATTGACTGGTCTCAAGTCAATGCAGTCACCAGCTGGAGAAGTCAAGCTATCTTGTATAATGGCACTTCTTGGGTACATTGTTTCCAGTGCAACAGCTGACTAAGATGTCCGAGCATGAACTGTTATTCTGCATATCTGCAGAGAGAGAATCTTTACCAACTGAAGATATTCCAGCTTGCAATATGTCCATGTATTACAACCAGATGAGAAGAAAAATACTTTCTTCCCCCTTTTAAGCCTCTCACTCTGTTTACTGGGGCTTTCTGATCCAGTACATCCCACGTGTGTGTGGTGTCCATCCACCTCTCTCTATACACACACAGCAAATATGGTAACTCAGACAATGAGTGGTAACATAACACTCTGATGTTTTCCCATGGCCACGGTAGCACAACCCTGGTCCAAATACAGAAGTGATGTGAGAGGTGGTGTGATATGAAAGGATTATATGTATCTAGTTGAATCGGCCTCTGCGTGGTGGGAGTCATATTTGTTTATGCCAGTGAATCTTTGTATCATAAATGTTACTATTGTATATGCTTGTTCACTCCAAATGTATCAATTTGTAATAAGAAGTTACTATGTATAACACATGAAAGGAGCCTCTCCCTCTGCTGACAGAGTGAGAGTATTTTAACATATGAGAGGGGTCTTTCCCCTTTGTTGTTAAAGTAAGAAGTTTCTGTTGATAAGGAATTTCTACCTTTTCCTTTGTTGCTTTTGGAAGGAGTTTCTATCTGTTATTGAAGCCCTAAAAAGATTAGAAAAGAATGTGCAGGGTCTGGGATGGGAGCCCTGGCCAGGTTCCCATCACAGCCCCCTGCATGAGAACCAGATATCCATCAGATGATCTGCACACAGTCACTATGCTTGTTTGTTCCACTCTATAAAAGCTGGACCCACTTGCAGCGACTTTGGAGACCTCACCTATGGGTGGACGCACCGCGTAGGGCTTCCCAATTGCCGGGACGGGCTCTCCAAATCCTCGCTGCAACCGGGGCTCCCCAGCGACTGTGGATCTGGATGATGGTAATGTATTAACAGGGCAATTGGTGATGTATCTTTCTTAATCACTATAGTTGATTTTATGTAGTAATGATCAGGTGCATTACCCTACTTATTCTTTCTATTGCTTATGTATATATTTCATTTCCTGTAATATTTAGAAAGAGATAGTAAAGCAACCTTGTTCTTTCTACTGGTGTCTGTGTTCTTTCTGCCAACCCTGTCAATTAGCAGAACATGGTGTCAGTTACATATTGATAAGTGAGAGTAAGACAGTTGAAGACTGTAAGTCAGAAGTCAGAGAGCTGGAAGAAAGAGCTGAGTGGGGTTTTCTTTGCCTGCACCTTCTTCCACCAACTTGTTAGCTGCTAAACTTTCTGCTAAACTTCTCTATTTTGACACCTCCCCAGCGGTGCGTGGAGGGGGAAGACATTTGCTTCAATTCCCTTAGGTACGAATAGGCCAAACTTAAAGATGATGTGCAAGTGGGTACTAGTTACACAGAAGCAAGCTGTTAACATACAGCTTCCTCACCACTCCTCAGTATGTAAGATAAACCATCTTAGACTCACTTCAGTTCAAGCCACTGTATGCATCACAGTAAAGCAGAGTTACAGCTGCTGTGTTCGTGCCTCTCATCCACCAGTTTTCGCTTGTTCTGTCTATATATCAACTCACCAAAACTTACACACCCCAAAAAGAAAAGAACTAACATCACTGATTCACAAAGACAACTGCTGTGTTATTGCATTATAAAAAAACATAGAAATAGCCAACATTTTTCTTTAATTCTAAAATCACTTAAATGTAGAGAAAAAATAAGAGAAGAAATAGACAAACACATGCCTTTTGACAAAATATATCACCTAAAAAGAAAACATTTGCACTGGAAACAGGGTTCCAACACACAGTATGGCTCACCCAATCAGGGAATGGAAATACACTCAATCAAAACTAACTGCAAGCACTCCAATTTTGAATACTCCCCTAGAGTTGCTCTCAAACAATCTACAGACCAATTCTTTACACAGATTGTTTAGTGAACAATTTCAAATAGCAAATAATTCATTTTATTTTCTTTGAGCTGGTAGTTCAACTTTGAGGTGCAACAAGCATATAATATAGCAGAAAGAAGCAATGTAACCTTCCATTTTGACTGATGAAAAATGCACTGCTGAAAACAATGGATATCAAAGTAATTCTTAGTTATGGATATCAAAGTAATTCTTAGTTAGAATTTGTAGAATGCATTTAAAATTTATATCTGGATGTTTTTTGTACAACAGTTTCAGTATAGCTCCTTCTATAGAAGTCTAATGTTTTAAGGGCATAAGGGCTTTTTGTTACAACTAAAGTGATGAAAACGGAATCACTTATAGTTTTGTGAGCAAAGGTACTTCTGAATTATATCAGAGACAAACAGAGAATGGAGAACAAAGAGTTGAGCTGTTTCAAAATACAAATCTAAAACTTTTGTCTGAAACTTTACTTACTTTACTACACATAAATAAAACTGCTTCCCAGTGCTTTTCTCCACAAAGCTGACCGTATTGTTTTGTGGTTTGTACCAGATGAATCATTCCTTTTGTTCTGTAGAGACTGGATATAGGAGTGTATCCACAGCTCTGTTCTCTTCTAAGATCCCACATTCAAAGTGAGTGTAGGAAATATTGCTCTGCAATTGAAACCTTAATCCTCAGCAAGAACAGCTATGCATAACAAAAATAAAACAGATAAGTAAAAATAAAGTATTTGAAATTATTTCAGATAATGGTCTAATTAACACAAAGTAAAAGCAAGAAACAACATATCTGTCTTGTCCTCAGAGGAAATCTCTTCTTGCCTCAGAAAGCACATAAACCAAAAGGTTCATAAATAACCCAAGACTAAGACTAAGAGGGTTTTCAGAAGGTTTGGTGGTCAAGATCATACTTTAAGACTATTTCAGACTGACATAGGCAACAGAATTGTGACTGAAACATGCATACATAGGTCTTCGCTAATCCTCTTCAAATAAGACAGCTTTGGACATAATCACGTGGTAGATTCAGCACCACTTGGAGTCTTTCAAGTGTGCAGGGAGGTCTTCCCAAGTTATACCCACTAGTTATCAGGCTCAATAATGTTCACTTACTTAGTAGGAAAGAATAATTTCCTTCCATTGCACAAATTATTGGTTGAGAATCTATGGCCTGTGGTATGCAGTGTGGTCCCGTCTTGCCCAGAGAGCGATGATTCTATGCATCATTCCAAATAGGAAGGCTCATGTTTGCGTATTATATATTAGGCTTTTAATGCTGAAAAAGAACTGCTTTTCCAGAGGCGATCAATATATTTTCTCAACGTGGCACATAGCCTTCAATGTTGCATATGCAGTTAGCTACTCCAACTGGATCCAAGTTTACATAAGAAACATTAGAAATGAGTTATACATACAGAGGCCTGAGTTTCACAAATGCAGAGCCCCTTCTGCTCACACTGATTTCAAATGGAGTTATGAGTGCTCAGCAACTTAGGCATCTAGTGATTAGCAGTGGCTGCAATAATCAACCACTTTCACATTTCTGTCTGAATTGATTCAAGTAATTTCAATATGTACATTAATACCCTATGTCAATATATACATTAATGTGATATAGTCTTTTTAAAATTGTATTTAGACTGTATTGCTGTTAAAATTATAAGCTATCTTATTTCTAAAACCACACTGATGTCCAAAATCCAGTTGCTTCCTAAACAGCATATGGAAATTTAGGGGGAGTAATGACTGGACATATTAGACCTACTAAAAAAATAAGTAAGTTACACAGCTGTTCCAGTGTTAACAGTTTCATTATCAGCTGATCATTTACTATCCTTTAGCCAACTAATAATTCTACCATGACACAGCTGTCACTGAAGAGGAGAATTTGGACAATGTGAACTTGCAGCATTCACACATCATAGTGAACACAGCTCAGAACACTTGTATCTTCTGGTGCACTTCATTCAGCTTTATCAGGATCCTTAACTCAAAGCTTAACTTCAAGCTTTTACTGCTGCTGAATGGGAGCAAACAGAACCCACCTGCTCTGGCTACATCATGGGAAGAGCTCTGTACCTCTACACAGCAGGTGATGTTTCCATCCCCCATGCAGAAGCAGACTTGAGAAACTTTTTCCCACAGGGCCTCCCAACACGGAGACACTGCAATAGGAACTGATGTACCCAAAAAGTTTTGTAAATGCACGTTTTCAAATAATTTCAATACTCCAACTCTATTTCTACATTGTAAACTCCACACTTTTCTTATGATTTTGTGGGGAATGGGTTGACCCTTATGGAAAAGTACTACAGGATTTAATAGAAAACATTTCACTAGAGATTTTTGAACCATCCTAACAATTTCATACATAATATCCCTTCTCTAAGTTCAATTAGAGGATTCAAGAAGTCCACACAAAAGGAGAAAATTCTCTATTAAATTTTACTGACTGGAGTAGTTTCTATAGACCTCTAAACATGTCTATAGGACCGAATTGATTTAATCTCTATTGAATTCTGCAGGGATTTAATATAAAGGGTAGGCTCCCCGGCATCATAGGAACAAAGGTATTATACTGAATAGCAGTGAACTAGAGCATGGATTAAAGAGTAGAAAAACATACATAAAACAGAAAGAACTTTTCTGAAGCAGGGAGTTCAGCAATGATGTTGGCAAGTTAAGGTAGTACTCCGAGTTACCCAGGCTTTTGTCACCCCCAGATTGCCTTACTGTAACATACTCTTGACATGGGGCTATTTCAGAATACTCAGAAGCTGTCGTTGGTGCAGAATGTGACACCCTAATTACTTAGCTGCGTTGGTGAGAAGAGTGCGTTACATCAACGCTCCCATGACTACATTCAGAGCCAGTGCTACACATAAGTAGACTAAGCAATTACTTGGCGTCTGAACAGTTCAAGGGGCCCCCTATGCACTTTTAAAGTACGGTAAGTGCAGGAGGAGGGGAGCAAAAATATTCCTGTTTAGGGCTAGCACTGACCCTGACTACATTATCTCCCTCTAGTCACTTCCAAGTGCATTTCCAGGCATTGATGTTGATCAAAGGTCCTATATTTTGAGTCTCTACCTGTGCTCTGACCTCTGAGGCTTTATCTATACACCAGGAAAAAATATAAGCTGATTTAGTAAACCAGTGCAAACCCCTATGTGGCCATTCTTATTTTGATTTAAGAGTATTTTATCTCAATTTAGCAGTTTTGTAATAGAATTAAGATAAAAGGAAATAATCCCAGTTTAATCAAATAAGAGTGTCCACAAACTTTACTTTGGTTTAATCACACTGATTTAAATCACCACTAAATTCAACTGGTGCAACTTTCTCATGTAGGCAAGACTTAACCATTGAAGTCAGCTGGGGCACTTGAACCAACAATCCCTATATTGAAATGTTTGGAAGCAGCTGGCAGGGTGTTTTCAGGGGAGAGCCTTGTATTCTGGAATTTGCGTCTCCCAATAATTCATAAGAGCTCCCATCAGCTGACTTTCAGGGCAGCATGCATAGCTCATCTGCACGTGCAAGCTTTTGGCTGATTTTTTTTTGGGGTGGGGTGGGGAGGGGAGAGACTTTAGGCTTTTCTTTTGTGAACTATGTTTCTTAAAGTCTCTGTGCCTTGAGAAACAGTGAAGGATGCATTTTTAATCAATTGAAAGATGCATAAATAATACAGTTGACTAGCAATGGTGACTCTAGGCAACCACCAGGCACATTTCCTTACCAAATTGTTTTAATCTCTTTAGGGAGGGGTTAAGCAGTGTGGAACAGTGGCAGGACAGAAACTGCAACTTTGCTTGAGAAAGTACTAGCTGGCTGCAGGTTAAAACAAAAAGCTGATTTACTGGAGCCGTGAAAGCAAGGTTGCATTTCTGCATGTGTATATAAACTTTACTACTCCTTATAACCATTTTTTAAAAATGTATTTGTTCTTAGCAATAATAGAATTTGTGGGTATGAAAGGGTAAAGCCTACCTTCCTCAATACCCATGAAGAACCCTTGCCACAATGGGAGCAGTGCGGTTTTGCATCGTGGAGGTTCGGTATGGCTAGGACGCTGGGAGCTTGCTGACCACTAGACAGTCACCTTCCCATAGGGAACACAATTAGAGAGGCTGCTGCAGTTGTCTGGTACAGAAGTTGGGAAGAGCAGAGAATTTCCTTCCCCCATATCAAAAACTACTTGGGGTTGGCACTGTAGACGGGATTTCTCTTTCTGCAAATAAAAAACCCAAACTCTAAAAGAATATCCTTCAATCTCTGTTTACCCATTTCTCTCCCAAAAGGAGTCTAGCCATTCTTAACTACTCAAAAGCTAGGGCCAGTACTGTGAAAACAGTACCAGCAAATGAAGTGCTACACTGTGCATCTGGTGAGAAGACAACTATCTATAGTGCATAATTGAGATCCAGATTTTCAAAGGTATTTAGGTACCTAAAAATGCATATAAATACTTTAAAAATCTGGCCTTAAGCACTTAAAAGGAAACATCCTGTTTTCAAGATGGAATTGAATATATTATTTCCATGTTTTATGTTTCAAAGAATGTGGAGTGAACTGGAAATTCATCATTTACTAACTGGAAGGCAGAATAAGTTATATGAATATTTTGTATGTATTCTAACACAACACTGATAAAATTCAACAACCCCCCCTTATTTTACTTTGGCATTTTACACATTATAGTTCACATTTATAAACATATAAAGGCAAAATAATGAAAAATATTTGGAATCAAAACTAGCATCACAATATGTTTAGTTGAGGATCTTCAATTAGTTTAATCTTGGTACTACTTTTATAATAGTATTGAACTGACAATATGCAGTTTTACAATTCATTGTATCAAATAATATTAAGTCTTAAATGATTAGGTTCAGGGTGTATAAACATAATAATTTATTAGCTTTCATTCATAAGAAACAATCTTTTTAACTGTGAATTATTTTTTAACCACAGCAGCAAATAGTCAAAAAGGAAACAATAGAAAGCATTCAATAAAAAACAAAGCAAGCATCAGTGTGAACTTGTCCCTTTAAACTAGTGCTTTAGCACTAAAGCAGCAGCATCAGAAACAAAACATATGACTTGGTAAACCATGGCATAGCTGTCAAGTTATTTCTATGTCATCACGTTAGCTAAGGATACACTGATAGAATTTTATACAAGAAAACTTGTATAAAAGAAAACTTTTGTTTTGAAAACTACAGAGAAAAACATTAGCTGTAGAAACAGAGCTCATTGAATTTAAAGGCATCCTTTAAAAAAGCGTGTCCTATAGCGATGGTAATTTTATACTCTTGTTTTATGTCTTTGTGAAACATAACATACACTACTGAAACCAATAGCTTGCAAATCAGCAGGAATCAACTTAGCTATTTTTGATCAGTGATCCGCTGTAAGCTGAGTTTCATGTAGGAATTTTTATTGCGTATTTCTATCACTGCATCCCTGACAAGCTCAATGAACATCTGAGGCCACAGCTTCTGCAAAGACTCATTTTTCATATTGATGTCAGCAGCTTCTTTCACTAAGTCTTGCATGTATGTCTGGCAAAATTTCTTTCTTTCCTTGATTTCCTGGATGGGAGAACCATTATAGATTACATAAAACAGAAGAAAACGACTAAATAACAGTAATGTTTTATTAAAAGGGGCCAAAAGAACTTTAATGAATCAACAAAAATAGAGATTTGCACAAAAACAGAACACTCCATGCTTTTCTCTAGCACACAATTTAATTTCCAATTGTACAGCCAGTTTGTTTTTAAGTGAATAGGGCCACAGATTCAAACTTTATAACTATTTACTAATGACACACAAATTGTTTTATCTGAAATTCCATTTGGAAGTAACAATGTTAACTTTCTCTAACAGAATTGGATTTTTTGTTGTTATGAGGGATAGGCGTGATAGCATATTATAAAAACTAATACATTTTAGGTTATTTATTTTTAAATCTAGGCACTGCAAACACAATGACATAAAAGTATCCGTTTTCCTAGATAAGATTCCAAACAGCAGCAAAGCAAACTACTGTAGGGAGAAATAAATCATACCTGCCAGATTTTCTTTGATGTGTGCATCCTGTAAAAGTAGGCTTGGA
Organism: Mesoclemmys tuberculata; assembly: GCA_007922155.1. NCBI lineage: Eukaryota > Metazoa > Chordata > Testudines > Chelidae > Mesoclemmys > Mesoclemmys tuberculata. The sequence goes on from ML675621.1 coordinate 1,430,683, forward strand.
GGGACTAAGTTTTTATCAGTAAATGTCAGTAAACATCAATTTCATCTTTTCCGTTGATAATAATAAAAGTTCACAGGTAGGCAAAATAAGCAAAATGCTGCTTGAAAACTTATTAGAGATTGATTTAAGGATATTTACTTTGTATATTTTGAAATGCGATGTTGACAATATGTTTTAACAATTATAGAGCTTTAACTTTTTTAATCTCAACATCTACTGTCAGTAAACAATTATTGTCTGCCCCGCCTATAATTTCCCACAACTGTGAAAATTTAAATCAATAGAAATAAAAAAAAATGCTAACAACCCACAATTTCACTCAACTATGAAAATGTAAATAAAAAAATTGAAACAAGTCCTTAAAATAAACATCAATATTTCCACTGAAGTTATAAAAAAAAACATTGAATTCTGCCATACCTATGTACAACATACAGTAACCACTCTACAAAAGTCATCTGAACCTCTAGAAACTAACTTCATGACAAAGAAAATACATTCTGAGTAACTACTGGCACCATGTTTTAGTCATTCTTCAATTATACTAATTCCTTTTATGGAAGATTTCCATAAAGTGCCATAACAAGTTGTTCTTTGAATAGTTATACTGGTGCTAAATACCTAATCCATCTGATTTACATTATTGTTAAAAACATTAGGTCATGCCATGGTCCATGAAAACAATACATACTATTTTTTATGCAAGACGAAAGAGAGCAAATGCTTTCCAGATGCATAGTTTGAAAATGTACTAATCAATAAACCTAATCTATTATCGTCAGTAATTAGGTCTGACTTGATCACATTTATTATGTTATTTTATTGTTAATGGGAAGCAGAAATTGGCAGTTATTGCCTATCTTACTTTTCCCTTGTGACAACCAGTAAAATTGGCAGCCACAAATGGAATACTATAATGAAGGACTAGGTGTGAATTACTACACTGGTAACAACAACAAAAAAAAGCGCAACATATATTTTTTTTGTAATCACATGAGCATCAAAGTACTATTTTATTAAAGTCCTCTGATTATGGTAAACTGCAAACAACAGTGCCTCACTGGTTTACATCAATTCTTTCAATTACCTTTAATTAAAATAGCCACCACTACTCCTTCTTTCAAGACTAAAGTGCTTTGCTATTTTTCCTCTCCCCCATTCACACCTCCACGCTATATCTTTTTTGAGATGAGGTGACCAAAACTCAATGCAATAATCAAGCTGAGTATGTACTATTGATTTACTTAACGGCATGGTGATGGGATTTATACACCCCATAAACCTGAAGGGTAAGCAAAAGACAAATGCGGACACTAGAATGTATCCCAGTAGAGACTGGTGATAGCTGCTATTAAAGGTTGTCCTCTCAAAAGGAAGAGGGGGCTGGCTCAGGGAAAAGAAGTTTTTTCCCTGGCCTAAGAACAGGAGTTTGCAGACAGAAAAGCACACCTAGGATGGACTTGGCTGAAATAAGACAATCTGTCATGTTATTACTATTTAATTTTGGGCTGCATTAAGCCTATTATGAGTTTATTTTCCTCTACTTAGATTTAAATGAATATTGTCATAGCTCTATTCTATATTGAACAATACTAAACCCAGTATTGATCCATAAGGCACTCCACTGTTAACTTTTTCCCAAGCTGAGAAATGACTACTATTACTCTGTGTTTCCTATTTCAGTCTTGTTCTAACATTATCACTCCACATGATAAATAGGTCTCTAACAGTCTCCTGGGAGGCACTGTATTAAAATCTTCTGTTTAAATTAAAGGATTCTAACATTGCGAGAAATGACTATACCCTTATAAAAGCAGTGCTCATTTACCATCATCATATTCTATTATTCTAGGTACTTCTTTAATTCCACCTTACATGGTACCAAAAATAGATGAGAAAATCAAAGTAAGGCTACACTTGCATATTCCATGTACAAATCCTGCATCCTGAATGTGTGATCCAGGCATGTTTGCCAGTAAGGGTAACACCCTTTTTTAGGGGTACAGTGCTGATTGCCCTACAGTCTGGCATAGCTGCTATTTTTATATCAGTAAGATGTTTGATTATGCAGTTGAAAAATAAATGTAAATATGATGAACAGTGATATGTAAAAACTAAGATTCTAAAGACCATCACTAAAATTGACATATAATAAAATTTCATGGGTGATCTTTGTACACAGAGCTAGAAGAAGGATAAGTTAAAAGGACTGTATGATGACAGTTCCTTAAAATATGCTTAAGTCTCCATTTTCAAACTGTGTATTGCAGTTCTGATTAGAGAAACTGACACACTGAATTTGCCCCTAGGAGTTATAAATGAGTGTTCAGAAACCTAAGTGGCAGCATCCAGAACTGAGAATCCAGAGAGGGAGCTCGGAAGCAGAGCAGAGCTAGAGAAAGAGTTTCGGGGGGCAGGAGGAATGCCAAAGATTGCCCTTGGCTGAAATCAGTGGGAACCATGCCAGCACATCTGAAAGCAGAAATTGGTCTATACTGTATCTTATAATACATTTATTTAGTGTTAACTGTGTCCACCTATAGATTTTTCATAGCACAATAGCTAAAATATTAATATTAGTCATTGGGTCCCAAGAAAGCCTGGAAGTACTCTGTAAACTACTTAAGTTGGTGAAAGTGAATAATGTTATTTCAGTTAAATAAAATATATGAAAACAGATTAAAAATTACACAAGCCACCCAAAAGAAAAAAATTATATTTTGAATGTTTAAGACTATATGATCCACACAGGATCCTCAAATTAACTCACTTACCTCAAGCTTTTCTGCATGAAAGTCCCTTGTTGTGTAATTTAGTGTTGCTTGACTTGTATTTTCTCCTCCAAGCCTTCTGCTGTCATTACTTTCTTCACTGACAACCCCAGATTTCTTTCCCCTTGCCTCTAGCAGATAACAAAATTGTTTCTTCCTGTAGAAAGACAGTAAAAAGATTTACAGATTTAATTATCAGAGACTTTATTAAAGTGCAGATGCTTTTCAGTAATTTTACATAGGGCCATTTTTGTTTTGCTTTGAACACAGAGTTTATGAGTTTTTGTTTTATTGCATCCTGCAGCCTTGATATGTAAGAAGCTCTCAGAGATATTCATCCGTTATTTTGTCCCAGAACAACTGCAGACTATTTATACAAATGCTTGTTCTGACACGTATCATAACAGATCTCCAAAACAGAAAAATTCTCACACCTTAAGAAAGGTACTTAAAGTACAAGTATCCACAGAAATTTAAAAATACCACCAAAATGTCTTTTCCACAAACTTTTAAACACCTTTTATTTTACCAAGTCAAAATTCAAAACTGTTAATTCTTGTATATTTCAACTATAAAACACTCATTATAATTATATGTTATTCAATAAGTACTGCCCAAAACATGGCACTGGAATCAGATAAACAGTACATGGATGGACGTCTTTAACCACATCCTATACCAGCTCCCTATTATCAGAAATGCATATTCATAGTACATTATATACCCAAGGATTTTGTTTAATTTGTATGACTACATTCTATTTGTGAATGAAGAAGAAAGCACTCAGGATTTCTGCAATGTACAGAAAAACCTATGTGTTCTTTAGCAATGTTATACAGTGGAATCTGAGAAATACTTATTTTACTTATAAAGGGATTTTCATAAGAGTAAGATGTTGACCCATGTGGTCTGGACAAATTCTTAGTTAATTTAATTATATTTTGCCTACATAAACTCCTTGCGAAGTTTCAACTGGATATGACTGTATTTGCTTTCTGTCCTAAAACAATAACCTGTATCACTGTATATTGTTAAACAGATGCTGGGGAGGCTGCATTTCAGTGGTGAGTGAAGAAATCTGTATTTTTACATACCATTAGAGATCTCTCAAACTCTTATATCTCTTTTAATTACTTTGATACCTCTCTAGCGAGGCTTAAAAAATGTTTGTAAAGTACTTTAAAACCTCAGAGGAAGCAATAAAAGTGTAAAGAATTATTTGTATATTGTAAATGTGAAAACAGTAACACATGATGAATAGACCTTCAGCAAATAAATGTAGGCAAACCTGCTTGTGACAGAAATGCTGTAGAGCAGTGGAACAAAACAAAAAACAATTAAGTACAAGTGTTTTTTTTCCAAAACAAAACATTTGTCACATTTTAAGTAAGCAATAAATATTTGGTTATAATTAAGCCAAAAAATCTCTGCAGGATGGAGGAATGGGGGCATCAGCAGAACAGTTGCCCCACTCATGACAGGGACAGTTCAGGTGGCCATCTACTAAAACCTCGTAATGGGTAAGTTGTAGGGGACAGGGATGGAGGCAGCACTTTACAGGACACGCGCAGTGCATGGGAGACCAAGATTCCATGTGAGCTCAGCACAGGAAGAACTGGAATGTTATAGGTATGTAGCAGGTTGCAAGACAGGAGCACTGGAGGGGGTGGAACTAGTTGGACTGGTTGCACCTGTGCAAACATTAAGAAATCTTCAGTGTAAGTGTCCTAAGGAGATTTGGACCTGTTAAGGTCCAAACAGTACCATGTTTCATGCCCCTGCACTTCCATGAATGTCCAAGAGAAGAGCTCAGTAGGGCAGATCATAGCCAGCACTTACACTGTGGAACTTGTAAAGGTTCACACAAGGGCAATCACCCCTAGCATACCCTAACTCCATCCCACTCATACACTTATTCTCCTATAATCCTCTGCTGATCCCCAGCATGTTGGCTTCCTATCCTCATCCCCTGCAGTCTCCTCTTTTTCACATTGCCCTGTGTGTCTTCCATCCACCCTCTGTCAATTTCTTGCCCCAGGCAATTTAAACATTTTAAAATTAGATGTTTAGATTTCCAAACATAAAAAAATAAAATAATATAAAAGTGCACCAGAATAGAGCACATGAGGAGCCTGGACGGAATAATTGTTAAGATAATACGAGCATTGGCTTTGGTGGAACAAGGGAGAAGGGGCAGGAAATCTCATTCTCCCTCCACATTGGTCTCCACGCTCCCCCACAAGACTGGGGAAGGCATCCGTTGTCAGGAAGGGTATGGAGTACTACTTCCCATCTGGGTTCACCCCAGTCTCCCTGCTCTGAGACTAGATCAAGCAGAGTTCAGATCAGAGCGGATGCTCTGTAGTTGCACCTGCTGGGTAGCATCCATTAAGTGTCCTAAACCAACCAGACTTGCAGTCTTTCCTGTGTGGTCCCTGATGAAGAACTGTGAACAGTTTTTATAACTTGTAAAATGCAGAAAGTAACATCAAACTTGGCTTTGGCCTTAACCTTAGACAACCACAAGCCAATATGAAGTCTACTTTTGCTCTTCCACATAATGTTATAATACCCAAAATGCTTTGATTGTGGAAGTAATTAATGTTCATCTGAATGAACGGAGGGTAAGCCTGTAAGAATTTCTAGTTCACACGTAGAGAACAGGATCTTTGACATTATGAGCCACTGAAATGCAAAGTGTCATCTCCTCTATGCTTGTTTTCTGTATCACCCTAGAAGTTCATTGCACATATCAATTTGTGATTGTGCTTTTTGTATTTTTTTCTATTAACTATTTTATTTTATCCAAAAAATATAGCAAGTTCTTTTTGAAATAACTGATTGATGAATCTTACCTAACCAAAAGGGGAGGTGAACTGATTTAACTGTTAACTTAATTCTTAACACACTTCTATAAACACAATTATGGTAAAATATCATTTCTATGGCTATGAGGGTTCCTTCTTAAACTATATAAAATAACTTTTACCTGGATTCTCCAAGTAGTGAAAGCAGGCGATATTGGGGTAACTCAGAGGATGCTACATACGCAAGAATGCCAAAGAGCCTTTCAGCCATTACTAAATCATTCTGAGTAACCTGTAAAAAAGTAGGAATGGGAAAATTTCAAAAATAGTAAAATTTGATCATGCTCAGAATTGACCAACATAAATCAAATTAATTAAAATATGTGCGATAAAACACTGCATACCCAAGATATTTCATGCATATTTAAGGAAAGGAAAGAATGTATATCAGTGACTATTTCAAAACTTAATTTACTTTTATTGGCACCTTAAATATAGTCAAAGAGCAATCAAACAAATCACTTTTGCTTGGTTTACTTATTATTTTCTACCAACTTTGGAAACTTCAATGCATACAATATGATAGTCTATGTTCCATCATACTGCTCATTAAATGACCTGTTCTTCAAACCTGAGCATTCCAGCCCACACAGATTAATTCTTTACCATGTTGTAAAGGAATATTAGAAAAGTTTCTGATCAAGCTGTGAGGCAGAAGTGAAAGGTCTCTGAGCATTTAAATGATAGAATGAAAGATATTAAATGAAAGATAAGCCATAATAATGAAAGATAAGCCATGGTCTCTCTGACTTTGGCAGCACTATGGGGCAGTCTTTACAGAAAGATTTAATTTTTTTCTATAAGAGCTAACTGGCTGGCCCTTCCCGGTCCAGTAAGATTAATTCTTCTCCATAATACCTTACTTTCCTAAACATGAACTATACTGTTGCTCCAGCATAGTTACAGAGCTGCTGATGAAATGACACCATGCACTTCAAACATCCGTCTTCAAAGTCCAATTCTTTTTAACGCCAAACTCTCCAATGATGCCCACCCCCAAGACATCCAAATAAAATCTATTCAATTTCAAATAAAAAATTAGCAAAAATAATTCCCCTTATCTGATGTCTTCTTTCCCTGCACTGTGTTATGTTACTGTAAATTCCCCAAGACAGTCAATGTGTGCTATATGCAAATATTAAATAAGAATGCTAATCTTTAGTGACACCTCTAGTGTGTTCTTTGTACCATTCACTACCAAAGGGTGTAATGGTAACAGCACCCTGGGAAGTACAGATGCATTATCAGTGCTCTTTACTACAGTGTAGTTAGTATCTCAAGAAAGCAAGCAAACAGTACTCAATTAATCTACTCTGTCACATGCAAACTACGCATCTTTGCTGCTAAACATTTTGTAAAGTTCCACAATTTAAATTAAACATGCACTGGTCTGTTATGCAGTCCTGGGGTTTGTCTAGATCAGGGAAATTTACACCGGTGAAACTACATTAAAAGATGGTTGGGCACTTCACAGCCAGCCCACCTAGCAGGGGGAGGCCTGGCAGTAGAGACCCTTTATTATGGGGGCTATCCCTGGTTAGCACACAGCTGTCTCTCAAGTATGGGTTGGTTTGCTGATAAGTTTCATGGTTTTCCTTTCAAAACTGAGTTTGTTGACTGAGTATACTGGAAGGCCTAATTACTCAGACTTTTTCTGAGAAGGTGTGGAATGAGCAGGGAGGATTTTTTTTTTAAATTTATTGTTGTTTTACGCTGAAGAACTTTTCAAAATTTAAAAATGTTTGTATTTTAAACGATACAGTAAATGTTGCATGGAGATACAGCATAAGACATACATAGTATAAACTGAAAAACAAGCTTTTAAAATCCATACTCAGTCTTAAAAATCCCAACCTTTTAATAAGCATCTTTTACAAGAGTTCATGATCAGTCCTTTTTTTTCAAAAAAGCCCAAGTAGTACAGTATGATGTTATTTCAAAATGTTTTCCTAGGATTATTTATGTTTAACTAAGAAAAAGTCCATACAAAGATATTATTAGAAGTTTAATGGCTTGTTTTCTTTTTAAGGTATTGTACAACTAAAAGGAGGCATTTTTACTTTCTGGTTTCCTCCCTGTGGGACCTTTTAGTTCAGTTTAGCTCTTTAACCCTCTCTTCCTATGTTGCATGATTAATATGTACTGGATAAAGAGGAAAAATAAAGTAAATCTTAGAGTTCACATTTCCATATACTTTATTAGTTATCAGATAGAGTCAATTTAAAACAAATGATAATGGCCAATTTAAAATACTAGACATTTAATTTACTATTTCTCCAAAGATTTATACAATATAATTATTTAATTTCTGGTGGATATTTTGTTAATGAGAAATATGGAAAAACAAATGCAGCTCCTGCAATTTAGCTTCCTTAACCTTTAATACTAACCTCACCCATAAAGTTGCTGAAAAATTTAGATCCATGGGTTCAACTTTTTGGAATTACACTCCACACTGCTCAAATCACTATTATCCTGAACTTGGTGTAATTATTTATTTAATTATTTGTATTAAAATGCAAAGTGAAGAGTCAGTCCTGCAAGGTGTTGAGCATCCTTGCCATGATCTCACAAAACACTTCAGCACATACTTAACTGTAAAAACCTGAATAGTCTCATTGAAGTCAATGGAACTAATCTCATGTTTAAATTTAAGTACGAATTTAAGTGTTGTATCAGGACTATAGTTCTCGGCATTTTGCTTGATTGAGTCCTGGGTGCAGGAGAGGTGTAAAATTTATCCAGATCAGATGGTAGCTTTGTACTCCTAAAAAAACTTCCTCTTACCTCAATTCCATTTATCTTCTGCAGATTAAAATGGTTGAGTCTAAACAGTACATAGTATTTCCACAGAGTAAAGTTGACAACTGGATTTCCCTGAGGATCAACTGTCAACTGTTCAATGCGACGCACCTGTGCTAATGCATTAAATTGCTGAAACATGACAATATTTGTCTCCTTAAACTTCAGGTGCTGTAACAAAACAAAAAAAAGACACACAAACTATGTTAAACTTTCTGAGGAAGACAGATAATTATGAGGGAACACAACTATCTTATAGACATAAAGCTCAGTGTTAAATCAGCTCTATTCAATGGTACTTAAATTCTTAGACATGACTAACCAGCTCTTTGGCCCATCTAAACAATTGGGCTCATCTGGTGTGTAGAGCTTTTAATATCTATTTAAAACAAAGTAGCATATGAAGCATTCCATCTTTAAAAAGAAGTCCACTCCCTTATGTATTCAAGAAATTAGAATAAAAACTGGAAAATAAAACAGGAGATCTCAGTGATATAGTACCCTCCGATGGTCTCCTATTGGGAAAACCTTAGCACTTACAATCTTCTTCATTTGAAAGAATAAGGGCACACTCATAGCTACCCTGTCTTCTTAATGAAGAAAATGATGAAAATTCATCAAGGGAGTATTAAAGAACATAAAAATACAAACAAATCAATACCTAAGGTAAGTTTTCAGAAAAGTGTGACCATAACTTTTCCAAGTAAGTATAATCCTATAATGTCATGGTCACTTAAGTCAGATACTTCACATTATTTTTTTTTTTTATTAAGTTACAGGTGTATAGGACCCAAATCTCAAGGTTTTTGGATGATTGGTTTAGCACACATATTCCTTATGTCATTTTTGTGATTCCTTGCGTTTAAACTGGGCCAGTAACAATAATCCCACACTCTTCTGCAGAAGTGTTGCATCAACAAGGTTTGGTTAGACTTTGTATAGAAAGAAAAGTGTGGTATATTTCTACACTGTAAGCAAGGAAATAAGCATGACATATTTTGAGTTATGTAGTGTCTGATTGCTTCCTGATTGTAACCGCTGTACAGGTCATGGAATCACGAAGTTCTGCTGCTTCTTCCAACACTGCTCCAAAAGCACTCATGGAAGGAGGTCATAATGATCCAGATAGAAGAATGAGGTTTTGGGGGATTAGAACTTCTGCTGGGATTTTGCAGTCCTAGCTGGACATACCAATCCTGTGCAGAAGCAAGTATGCTCAATTAAGCTCAGAGCCTTAAAGAAGAAAAAAAAAAGGCTGGGGTATCTTTTTGAGAAGAAGTGACCAGAAACCAAGGCAGGGAGCTCTGACCTGACCTGTTTATACTGTTCTAGTTAGTTTTATGTTACTTGTTTTGAGTTTACAGACCCACATTGCCTGGAGGGAATGTGGCCAGAGACATTGCACATTTATGTTTTTTTGCCTGAGAATGAACTGCAGAACTCCAGAGAGCTCTTTGCTTAATTAGCACCACCTCTGACCTCTCTGTCTCCAGCTGCTCAGACCCTGGTCTTGCTACACAAACAAATACTTCTTGATACATGGAAATCATGGATCAACAATGTAAAAATACTGTATTTCCATCTCACAATTTAGCAACCCTTTTCTTTTTTATAAAGGGCCAAAAAAAATGTTTGTGTCAGAAATAAATTTCCAACCTATGAGAAATCCCTTAATTTTTTTTTGAGAATTCTGACTAAAGCCGTTTGCTCAATCAAGAAGGCCTTATCAAGTACAATATAGACTAATAACCCAAATTCATATACATAAGTGATAAGCCAAAAACTCAAGGCTACTTTACTAAATTAAGGTGTTAATAAAGATCATCCAAATATTCGGTAGCTATTTAGACTGCTGAAGTCTCAGAGAAAACTCTTACCACAGAATTAGGAAATTTAATCTTCAGTTTTGATAGCACTTGAACAATTTCATCAAATTCTATGAACATAAAGGAGACTGTGGTGACAGTTCCAGATGTCTGAACGCTCCAGTTTCGATCCAGGGATTCCAGAGCTCCAGAACCATAAAAGTAAAGAGTGTCTCCCTCCACTTCGACTAAGTGAGAATCTAGGACAGATAAGCCTTGTACAGCATTGCTCAATATTGTATCAAGAGACCTGTTAAGAGAAACAAACAGATACAATATAAAAGAGAAGATACCTTTTTGGGCATTTGAATATTAATATTCTAGAAGTCCTACACTTTACCAAAGCCTAATCTCTCAAAAATATCCACTAATTTTGGGTGTCCATCTTGCGACACCTAGAGTCTGATTTTTAGAGATGCTATAGGCTGGCAGTTCCCACTGCTATCAAATAATGTTGTGGATGCATAGTATTGCTGGAACTGGGCACCCAAAATCTGGGGCACCCAAAATTAGCAATCACTTTAAAATTCTGGCTTAGATGTTTGACTATTTTGTGCTGGTGTTGATTGCCACAAACAGAACTTCAGTATGTGCACTTGCTCAAATGACTTCAGGGAACAAAACTAAGGGTTTGATCCTGTAACACACATAATTTTTCATGCAACAAATTCCATTAAAGTTCCACAGATAAGGAGTGTTGCTGATGGGAATGCTGAAGCCCTTTCTCCTGAAGCCCTTGTTACGCTGCCTCCCAAAGTCCTGCCTCTGTTGTGGTGGTTGGAAGTGGCTCAAAGGCTGGGGATTAAAGTGCTTTTGGGATAGGAGTAGTGTGTGGAGGCCCAGAGACTTTAAGATGACACAAAAGTCCTTCAGACTATGACGTCGCATATCTGTTTGGTCAGAAAAGAGGGAGCTACCCTCAAAACAGAAAGTCCTGCACTGTCACCTGTATCTCGTAGGGCAGGCCTAATGATCGGAGCCAGGAATTACACCTTATCACCACAGCTGTGGCCATGGCGTGTGCTGCCACATCCGCAGCATCCATGGTGGTCTGGAGGGATGCCTTGGTTATGGCCTTGCCTTCCTTCACCAATACTGCAAACAACTCCCTAGGCTCCGATGGTAGGAGTTCCTTAAAACTTAGACATGGCTGTTCAGGAGTTGAAGTCGTAGCAATTTAAGAGGGCCTGGTGGTTCAATATTCTCAACTGGAGGCTCCCCTATGGAATACATCTTCCTTCCAAGCAGATCCAATTTCCTGGCTTCCTTAGCCTTGGGAGATGGACTGTTACCCTTGTCACTCTTAACTGTTGGCTGCAGCCACAACCAGGGACCCTGGAGGAAGATGTGTGTACAAGTACTCTTAGCCTTTCACGGGCACAAAGTACTTCTTCTTGACCTGTTTCACTGTGGGCTGAAGGGATGCGGGAAATTGCCACAAAGTCTTCATTGGCTTTGAGATGGCCTCATTGAGGGGTAAGGCCATCCCTGTTGAGCTGGAAGGTGTCAATATGTCCACCAATGGCAGGGCACAATTTCCTCAATTTCCTCCACCTTCCGGCCGAGGTTTTGGGTTATTCTCTTTAAGAGCTCCTAGTGGGCTTTGTAATCATCCTGTACAGGGGCTATGGATATACCCGCCACCGCCTTGCCCAGGGAGAAGGACAAGGAGGCCAGGACTGTGCCAGGGTCCTGGGGCTCCTCCAGTGTTGTAAGGCCCCCACAGGGGTACCACGGACCTCTGTTACCTTCTCTCCTGGCACTGAGCCCCTCTCCGATGGAGGAAGGGGCACTCTCACCTCCAAGGGGCATGAATACAAGTGACCCCTGTGGGAGCCTTGAAAGGCCTGGGTTGTCCACAGAGCCCATGCTGGCCACTGAGGAGGCATCTGCCATTGGGTGCAGGATCATGTAGGCAGGACATGCCTTTGGGATGTTGCCTCATATCTCTGGCCTGCTCAGTACTCGCTCCATTGTGATCCCTGTGAGGCCACCTGGGACACTGAATCAGAGGAGTCACTTCTGGGTGACCAGGGTGCTGCTGTGCCACTTGGTGCCATGAATCAGTGCTGCGATGCTGAGCGGTGCCATGATGCCGAATGGTGCCATAATGTTAGAGGTGCCACGATGGGGAGTGGTGCCGGGAGTTTGGCCAGTGTCGGGATCATGACCTGTGCCATCCTGGCAATTGTTTTCATGGTGTCAAGGCTCATGAGGCCGGGCGAGATGGGGGTTGGTGCCTTGCTATCATTGCCAGCTTGCTCAGGGCAGGAACCAGCCATGAAGCAGCCTCATGTGTTGGAGATGCCCCTTGTGGGCCCTGGCCCAAATGAGAGACCTATCAACTGATCTGAGATGGGAATTGAGGTCTTTCTCCTCAATTAAAACTACTCACTACATCTAGTAGAAGCCAAATTAAAACCAGGAGAAGCCAATGAATGGTAACAAAACTGTGCTTTCTGTACACTTTTGGGGTATGTCTACACTGCAGTTTTATAGCCCCACAAACAAGCCTGTGAGCCAAAATCAGCTGACAGAGCCACAGGTGTTTTAGTGCAGTGTAGACATTATAGCTAAGGCTGGAGCTGCGCTCTGGGACCCCGCCCTCTTGCTTGCCAGCTATGGGTGTTTCATTGCAGTGTAGGAATACACCAAAGAGGTTTGGTGACCATTTATTTTGTTTTTCAATTAGTTTTGAGATTGTAGCAGGAGCCTGTTCTACTTGCACTAAAATCTTTCCACCATCATAACACACATCATAAGGGGGAGTGTAAGGGGCTCCCTTGATAATCTCACATTATAAGATATAACAATGTCTCATGATTATTCTGCATCATATTATATTGAAATGGGAACATAACGTGAGTTCTCAATAATCTTCCATAGTAACATATTTTAAGAGACACTGGGTCTTAAGTTCATCTTATATTTGTAATGGACTCTGAATCACATGTAAAACAATACATATACAGTGTTAGTAAATGCAACTTGTGCACTTGCACACAGTTAAGTTTCAGTTTCTGAAGTCTGTTTCATTTTTCAAAATATGAAAAGACAGAAGATCACAGTAGCAAACTGTGGGGAAAGTTGAATTTTTAATCATGAAAGCAATTTTAAAATTGAATAGATTAAAAAGCAGGTAATTTTTGTAGTTCTGTGGCTACATAACTAACAAAGTTTATGTACAAAACATACTGGGATGCTTTGAAAATATATACATCCACTATTTTTGCAAGGCATACCTGGAACATTATATTGGTACCTTCATTTGAACAGATGTGCTATACAAATATAGAATACTGCTGATGGATACATATGTTTGACCTATTTATATCTGCCCAATCAATTCACACTATTTTTTCTTTTAAAACCTCTTGTACCCAGGCTGACTTCTAGGCCCGTATAACAACAAATGTTGTTACAGAGGGTGCTCTGGCAAAACATTAATGAAAGCAGTGGAATTAGGACAACACAATACATGTTTTGTTGTACAATGAAATAATTTTTGTTAGGAGTACCAGAGTTAGACACATCACTACTCTAACTCTGCCTTGACAATCTATCATCTTCGGAAATATTCTGAGTAAAAAGATATAATACAGATACCAATATAAAGGAGCTCAACTTTAGGTTTAAAACCTGCATGGCACATGATACAACTCACTATTATTTTTAAAGACTGATTTTTAATAATCAAAGTTTTTAATTTAACAATAGTAGACAAGTTCAACTGTCCCTTTGAGATTTTTATTGAAGGACCTGGATGCAAATATTTACAATAAAGAGTGAACAAATATGTGAACATAAATTTATTAGTAGCAATCAGGAATAGTATTTAATGCCCAGACATTCATGCATATCCAACTAACATTCAGAAGCAAAATAAGTCATGTAGACCTTTTTAATTTTGATACAATATTTTAATACTCTGATCAGTTTAACATTTCTCTGATTTTTACTGATAGAAGCTACCAAATGCATCAAAGTGGAAATGTAGAAGAAAAAGCAGCCTAAAGTAAGCACTCTTAACTTAATGAGGACACTATTCAGCAGAATAAGACATGGACTCTCAAATGAGAAAATGCTTTGAGTGACTGGGGATAAGGACATAAGTAGCTGAAAGGATGGAAAATGGAAGATTTTCTGAAGTTCTGTTCAAGAATTCCTTCTGATAACTAAGCTTAGGAAAAGCCCATCACACACACATTGCCTTTGACCACTTCTGTTTTGCAGGAAGTGCAATTCAGATCCTGGACAAAACCAGACTGGTATTTCTCTAGTCATACAACAAAATATACAACCTGTCACCATATATATAATGCATAGCATCATACCTGAAACTTTTACCCTCTTCCATTTACATAGAACATAGCCAAACACATAGCTCTGGCCTAATCTTCTTGAGAGACAGTATGGCAAAATGGATGAGATGGATTTTCTTCATAACTGTGTCAGAAATGATCTTATCCAAACTTATAGATGCTGAGATATTTCATCTATAAAACTTGGGAAGAATACCTAAGCTTTATTAAATACGAGTGGGAAGTGCATAAAGTGATTCAAAACATTTAGAAAAAGAGGCAAGAATTGAACTCACTGTGTCCTGACTTCCAGCACAGTGCACTCTCTCCTTGGCTAAAGAGTATTTTTGAAAGGGCACTTTCTCTACATGCTAAAAAAACAGCACTTTTGTCTGGCATTTTTCTTTTCAGTTAAGTAGAAATTTTTTTTTTTTTTTTTGCAGAGAAGGTCTAAAAGATTTTGGAATGGGTGGAGTTAATGTTTACACAGACACTTCCCCAAGAAAAGGATTTCTCCATCCAAGAGGCTGTAACTAGGTTGAGAGAAGAATCTTCCACCGATCTAGCTGCACCCACAGTGCAGGCTAAGATGACTTAAATGCACCATGTAGGGTGCAAAATTTTTCACAGCCCAAAGTGATGTACCTAGATCAATCTAAATGTTAATTGTACACCAGGCCTATAAGAGCATTATCCAGTCATCACTTTAGATGAAGGAATTATGCAGCCTTTTAAACTTTCAGAATGCAAAAACTTGAACAAAAGTGATTGCCAGAACAACAGGGGAAAAGAGAATGACTGGAAGGATTAGTGTTTCTCATGTTTATTAAATATAAAACTTTAGCTAGGAAATATACTTCCAAAAAATACATGTATACCTGTTTTCTTCAGAAAATACATATGCAGTACTGCCATTAATCTGACAGGAGTCACTGTCGTCTTTATCTTGATTTGAAGAAGTCACAAGGGCAACTCGATTCTGCTGAATCTCCCATTGACGAGCAATGTTGCCAATTGTCAATCGTTTCTTTTCCTGAAACATGAACAACCACACAAAATTATCTAAATTATACAGTACTTGTATATGGGTTTGTACCAGAAGAATACATTCCGCAGTCAAACACGATTGGAGAGATGGGAAGTAGTGGGATGCTTACTCAACCTCCGCTCCCAGTGCTTGCAGGCTGGACGGGCTATGATCTAGCCCAAAATTATCCTTCCAAAAACTGAAGCCTCATCATTGAAAGTGTAACACAACCACTAACTAATCCTCAAATAATATAGCCTGGAGGGGGAGAACTCTTGCTCTGCTTTAGCAGAGAAGGATAAATTGTGTCTCCCAAGTTCCCCCTTCCCTTTAACTTCTCTGCAGCAGTAATTTACATATTGACTTTTTCCTGAAGTTGTAGAATTTGGCAAGGGATTAACTTCGAAAGCTGTCCCCATTTTTTAATTTTGTCAAAGGATTATTCCAAGAACAGCACTCATATGACATACAGTTCCTGACAAATTATTAGGGAAGACATTTCAAGAATCCAGATGATATTTTATATTAAATATTTGATGATGTATATTCATGAAACTCAAGCCAATTGTCTGTGTATTGGCCTTTTAATACACTCAGCTTTCTGTGTGGAGCTCATTCACTGTGCGGTTTAAATATAAGGTGACTTTTGATTTTAGTAGCTCATGGACCTACACCTGAACTGTTCTCAGATTAAAACTTTAAACAATATAAATGTTATCAAAATGTAAATGAATTGCTTGTTTTAGTTCAGTTGATTTTGCTGAATCAAATCTAACTGTTACAGTGCTTCTTAGTGAAACTTGAATAGATATACTTTGCTATATAAAAGGAAAAACTGCAAAGAACGAAGTACAAAACACCATCTCTTTCTATAGAACATTGAGGTTATGACATTGACAAAAGCCAGAAATGTCAAACATTAGTTAACAATATTCCATACTAATTCATGCTGCTGTTAGTTAAATTGGAAAAGATGGGGATGAATGTGAAAGTTGTAA
>ML675621.1:1459701-1481603 GCA_007922155.1 Mesoclemmys tuberculata
GATGATCATATTGGTCCCTTCTGACCTATGAGTCTATGAGTCAATGATTTAACTACTTCACTCAGTAACAAATAAAGAAAGAAAGCAAAGGGTCTTTTCTGTAGACAATTGACTAAACAATGTTAATTATATTTCTCAGATTACATTACTACTTACTAATGTTCAAGAAACTACTTATTTGTCCCTAAATACAAGCATTTGGTAAGGTTTAATTCTTGCATCAGGACAATTAAATAGAGCCATATTAGGGTTAAATGTTCCTTGTTTACTGAAGTCCAAATATTCTCATAGCACAGTATTTTTAGAACACATTTTCCAAGTAACAAAGAAATGTTCACTATGACGTAAAAAGCGAAGAGGTTCTCCGATACAAACATTTGGGAACTATATTTAGAACTTATTTTTATTTACTTCACATCCCCGTGGGGTGATTGTACGAAAATATCTTCCAAAACCAGAAAAGAGGAGCCTGGGGGAGAGGGCTTTCTCCTCTAAAATACAAAGATTCTGTTAGAAATAACAGATTCAGAATTTTTCAGTCTTTAGGATATCAGTAAAAGAGGCAAAACTTTTATTGGGAATATTTAACTGTTTAGTCTGCTTTTGGAGCTAGGAACTATGGCAAAGCTTTTTAAAATATAGGTATTGTACTTAACAGATTTTGTTGGAAGGGTAAATTGCGTACGTGGTGCACTGCCCACATGTTTCTGGCTTAGAAGGAGTAGATTTTTATCAATAAATGACGATAAAGGTCAATTTCACCATACACACACAAATCAGTGAAAAATAATTTCACAGATAATAATAAAAATTCACATATAGTTGAAGTAAGAAAAATGCTCTTAAGAATTTATTAGAGTTTGATTTAAGGATATTTACTTTGTGTATTTTGACGTGATGTTAAGCACTTGTGTTTTAACAGTTATAAAGCCCTAGGGGAAACAGCACCAGCTGAGTCCTCCACACAGAGAACCCACGCTTGCTGCCCTGGGCCACTTCCTACCTATCTGCTCCTTCAGCTCGGGGCACAGTCCCCTATGGTCCAAAGAATTAAGAGTTTAACAGAGTTCAAATAAGTAGAGCCTCTCAGGAGCTGCCGGTTTAAAAAAAAAAAAAGAGGAGAAGGGGAGGCGAATTGGAGAAAGCACTGCTGGTGAGGCTCACCAGCACCATGGTCCCATCTCATGCTCAGCCTTCAGTGTGGCTTTCAAGAGAAGGGCCTGCCTTTCCTCCAGTCTGTTGGCTGTCTACTCGTCTAGTCAGAGCATGCTCTGTAGGCCTAGAGGGACGGGGCGACCTGGGCCCAGTATCATCCTTTGGCCCAGTATGGGGTTTGTATACCCCACCACACACAGTCATATTTCCTGCAACTGTGAAAATTTAAATAGATAAAAACTAAAAAATGCTTAAAACCAAATCAATATTAGCCATCAAAATTATTTAAAAAAATTGAATTTTGCCAAGCCAACCAATAAAGCTGCACCACATTCAATTCAAGTTTCAACATGTTTTCTACATAGAAGGCAACCAATATCTGCAAACTGTTGTAAAAATAATAGCTTCAATTTACAGTTCTTTTCTCAACAGTAGATGCCAGAGAAAGGCCCTTTTCCTGATAATAAAAAAAACTTACAAAGTGTGTCATCCAAAAAGGTTCAGTTCATTTTATCAACTGAAGTTTGATAGGGAAAAGAGCTAAAGCCTGTCCCTTGGATGTGATTTATCACCAAGTGAAATAATTTGAAAGGTTTGTTTTTCTTAACTAGAACTGGTCTCCTAGTGTGGACAAGACATATACATTTGCAGCCTCAGGGTAACATTTTCACAATCCATACAGGATTTAGGAGCCTAAGTCTCCATTTTAAAAAGTGACTAGGAGCCTAAGGAAACAGGATTTAGGTGCTTTTGAAAATGTTATCCCCCTTACCCTCTGCTCTCAATTCAGTGAAAACCTTTGCCAGCAGAGGTGACAAGACAAACAGAAATGAAAGGGAATGTGCAATAACACCACCCACTAAAAATAATTTTCAGACAAACAGCTTCAACTCTCTTTCAGAAAAAATGGAGGAATTTCTAGCTAGAAAAGAGCAAGGACCAGGTCTACCTATTAATTCTGCAAGGTAAAAGCAAGACTGGGGAATTCAGGATTCTCTGGTGGGATGTAGAAAAAAATAAAATAAAATCCATATAGCATTTTAGCCTCTTCACCACAGGAAGGTAGATAATCACCTTTCCTGTTAGCATAAAGTAAACTCATGCACAAGAAACAACAGATTAGACATCGCCCAGAAAAGTATCTGTGCAACGTGCTGCTGCCAATCACAGTATTGCCAGCTCAACTTTATCATGAGTTTCATGATACAGTACTTGGTATTTTTCTTAAAGACCTAATTCCTGAAGTCACATGTATGAGAAACTCAGCTTTAAATTTAAAAAAAAAAAAAGTAACTGTGTAGTCCTCCTGGTTGAGATTTTTTTTTTTAAATGTGAGCATTTAATACTTTGAGTTTTAAGCCAACTATGGGACAAAAAGCTGCCAGAGATCAGACATACCAGAGCTGAGGAACTCAACAAGGATGTGGGCATAATTAGTTAAAGTAATTAACAGAGGGCTTGCTTTTTTTGAGAGGTGATAACTCACCAGTGCAGTGGTTGTGAGGACATGTACTCTTGCTTAAATCTGCAAAAGGAAGCCAGGAAGAATTGGGATGGAGTAGATTCTAGGCAGAAGCATTACACTGAAGCAAACAGTCCATAGTTTTAGTAATAATATATTTTCCTTATTGTAATAACATTTTTTGGTCAATGTTTAGAAGAGAACACCTCTGGTATTCTTTACCACTGTCACATGACAGTTGTCACAGTATGGGGAAAAATATTTTAAAATTGTTTAATAAAAATAAAAGTGTTAGAGTTAAGCAAGAAAAATAATATTCATGGGTAGAGTTGAACAAAAACAAGTTACAATATTGTAATGTCCAAGTTAAATCTGCATTCAAAGATAGATGTAAGGTGGAAGTTTTTCGATATACAACCCAATTTGCCAATTTTAATGCTTACAGTATTTGACAAATACTTTTTCAGAAAGTTCCTCACCGTGATTCTCTTCATATCTAGCTGTCGGAGCTGCATCATATGATGGAGAACAGTGTTCTTGTACCATGTCTCCTGAGCTATCGGATTGCCATCAAGGGTGATATCAGACAGGGATGATGAATCAGCAAGACACAGAATGCTGTCAAAACTGCACACAAAAAAGGGAATTGCTTTTAATCCAACTGAGAAAACTATTTTCTTCATAAAGATATAAAAGCTACAGGAAAGTTCTCTAAATGCTAAATTGTTCTTACATCAGAAGTGTGTTACACATTAATATGAATTTTTCTTGCTTTCTTCTTCTCTATCACTAATTTTTTAGGAATTGAGAGATTTTTGAAACAGGATCTCTGAACATGACAAGACTATATTTCAACAAGACACTTAAAAATATAAATAAGGAGCTGCAATAAAAGTATCCCTGTTCAATTAATTTCATGACTTGGTAACACTAATGCTCTTCATCTTATATCTTTGTATATTGGTTGATGTCAAAAAAAATAATAAAAAGAAAAGAAAAGGAATTACAAGATGTATTTACTATTTCTAGCATGATGTTAGCCATTTATGCAGGAGATACTCTCTCTTTGAAGGAACAGAAAACTGAAGTGCATAACCACTTGCAGGCATTATAACCCCCAAAATAAGAATGATCATAATTTTCCTGGCTAAATTTCACTTTGAATTCTTCATTCTGCCTAGCTAAATTTTCCCATCACCAGCGCTATGAGATGTTATTTTTCTTAATTTACTGTCCTAAAAACATTATATAGAAAGTCTCAGCATTGCTAAACATCTGCTATACTTCACTTTAGTGGAAGCTGATTCTGTGATGGGTGAAGGGATTCCTTTTTACTTTGTTCACACAGTAAGAAATTAATTCAGGATCCCTGTACCATAAAATATACATTATTCCTTTATTTTGTTAAGCATCTTTTTTCTGATACTTCATAATGTGCAAGAACATGTACTACTCAAATATTTTGTAAAAAATTCTTAGTAATATGAAACCTTACTACAGTGCTAATCTATTTATATATTTAGAGCAAAGACCACTGATGTTTGTGTGTATTATAAAATGTGCAGTTTAGTGAAGGTCTGTTCATCTTTCATGTTTCTGACTATATCAGAAGTTGGTGGATATTTTTTTTAGATACCATTAGTTATAGATGAGCCTATGCTGGTCAGCACCCGAAGGACATTTGCAATCTTATCATCTTACATAGAATTATAAATCTGCTGTGTAAAACTATGGTTTCCAAAATTTCACTGCAACTTGGTTATGTGCTGGTGTAGATAAATGACAAATACTATATAAAAATGCAAGAAGATTCCTCTGAGGAGTGGAGAGAGAGATTCAAGAGTCTTCTTCTAATCCTTCAAAAAGAAAAAACAGACTGTGGAAAAATCCAAAATGTACTAAGACAAACATCATAAAAAATGGTAAAAAATTTCTATGTGAAGGTATAAAATCATGGTTCTTCTTAAGTCTGCATGTGGAAGACCCCTCCACACAGAAAAAGGGCTCTGGTGCCTCAGTACTATTCCCCTTCATCCTCCTAGAGGGCAACAAAAAATATTGTGCACCCTACAGAAGCTGCAGGTGACCTTACAAATATGGCTTCATTGGACCCACTGGAGACCAGAGCCATAGGAGATCTAAAACCATCCATGCAGATGGCTGGCCTCTTGCAAATCCTGAGTGAGACATCATATCAGGAGTGCCATACCACCCCAGAACAGTGCAGCAAAATGTCCATAAGGAAATCCTCACAGAGCTTCTGTGCATGAAAAATCCCTTCCTTTAGTTTTTGCAACTGTTTAAGTCATGATTCTTTAATATACACAAAGTGCTATGATTTAATTATCAGCCCATGGCAATCATGCCACATAACCATAGAAATCCATAGTATTAAAGCACCACGTTATTATCTAATAATCATGCAATTAATACTAATCACCACAGTATAAGTGGTGTGAGTATCTTCTGTATTACATACTTCCTCTTTTGATAAACTTTAAAAAGTATTTTCTCCTTCCACTCACTAGTTTTATGAGTAAATACTTGGTTCAGTGCCGCATTTTCCATCTTTATCAATTGACAGCTTGATCTACCTTAATGTTTAAATCCAAAGGACACATATAACTAGACTGCAAATATGTCTACATTTCATACAGCAAGAACTACTTTGATATGCTGTCCTTCGTGACTCACAAGATCAAAAGAAAAGCTACTTTTTTATCCCAGGATACATGTTTCTAATTACACTATATTAAGTCTTGCCGATTTAATACATTTTGCAAAGACAAATGTTAGTATAAAAAATTAATCATTGGGAAAAACAGGTTTCACATACTGATATGTTGCTGAAAAATATAATAACGAACTAAATAAAAGGTGCACTCAGGGATGAATGGCACTATGTATTAAAAGTTTTACTCAAGCCCAGTGTGCTAATGAAACTCATGCTGGTGCAATTATTTGAGAAATGATATACGCAATGAAAAATAAAGGAGAAATGACTATTTGTGTTTGTTAACAATTACATTTTGCACTTTTATAACGTCTTCCTTCTGAGGGATTCAAAGTGTTTTGCAAAATAAATGACGGCACCTGTCCTTATTACATTTTCTATCACATTTCTGTGTAACAACAAAATAATGGGTATAGCACCTAGAAACTATAAACCCATGTGATGGAGCACAATAAAAACTAAACGAAGGAGTTACTTGACAAAATGGTAAAGTAGCAACCTTTCACATCTAATTATATTTTAATGAAGGGAAACTGATCAGCTAAAAGCTTTAAATACCTAAGGTGAAAGCCTGGCCCTCCTAAAAATCAGTGGAAGTTTTGCTACTGACTTCAACAGAGCCAGTATTTCACCCTTATTCTTCATAATTGCATTCCAGAGCATAAAATGACTGGAAAATAGATTCTGAACATACATATACTTTTTTCCAAAAAATGTGGGAATTTTTCCCCAAAAAAGGAGGGAATGATAGTACTTCTACTAAAAAAACAGCACACAGACTATCACATATCAGATTAAACTTTTTTTTCCCCTCTCCAATTAGAGTAGAATTTTATAGCAATTTAGGTCAGCGGAACTGAAGTGCCAGTGGAGACGCATACTTTAGGGGGTTGACATAAGTGGTGTTATGTCGACCTCCACTGTCAGTGTAGACCGGGCCTAAGGAACCAGATAGGGAAATTGCTCCTTTTCTCCAAAACCGTCATCTGAAGGGGTCACACACACACTACCTGTCTCTGCACTGCTAAATAAATATGATGATTTACAGTATGCAGAATAAAATACAATTCTGGTCTTGAAAAGTTTACAACCATTGGCAAATTAATGTACGTCTCCATGACACAGAATAAAAAAAATAACCTTACTAGTTTCCATATTAAGAAATACCAGTAGTAACCACCTCTCTTTCTGAGCTCTAGTGGCACAAGTTAAATAATTTCTGTTCTGAAGAAAAAATAATTTCTCAAAGTTTTGCCTCATACCAATCAAGATAAGAAGTCTGGGTAATTCAATAAGAGTCCAAAAATATATTTTTTTGTTCTGTGTTTGTACAGTACCTAGCACAATGGTGTTCTTGTCCCTGACTGGGTGCTACAACAATACAAATAAATAATAAATAATAGGTTATAAGGAACCATCAAGCTGTGTTGTGATAATTGGGCCTACAAATTTACCCTAATTGTGAGCTCAACTGTAAAAAGTATACGAAAGTTCATAAGATGTCACAATAACCTATAACAGCAAGAGTTGATGGGAAATGGTACAAAAGGGACAGAAATAAAAAAAAAAAAAAGGCCTACTGATATAACTCAAGGCCTGCTAACATCATGATTGATAAACAGGAAAAATGGGGAACCAGAACCAGTCAACCATAATTGGTGTGTCAGAATCTAAGTCTAATTGGTGGACAAAACAATGAGGGAATGAGCTTTTCCACCCACCATTCTCATGGTGGGTCCTTAAAGAAAGACTTTGGGGAGAAAAACTGTCTACTGAGCTTCACCATCATAGCTGCCAATCTCATCATCTCTTGGAACTCAGGACCTTCATCATCCTGATCCTGAGAGTCTAGTCCTGACCAGATCAAGTCAGAGAGAGGGACCCAATGACATTGCCACCTCTACTGGCTCCAACTGAATCCCAAATACCACCCTGGATTAACTGAATCAACAACAGCAACACCACCACCACCAGCTCATCTAATCCATCTTCTCTTTTCCCCAAAAGGAAAGTTATTACTCTTTTTAACACTGTCAAACATGGGGGGTGGAAGATTTTCTTTTAAAAACTCTCACCAGCTAAAGAGAAAGGGAACACGGGACGTTGTAAAAAAGAAAGCCTTATTTAACTAATACTTTACATTTCAAATGTTTTAAGTATTTTTCCTTTTTTTCTGTATCTTTAATAAAAGGTTATTATGATTCTTAATGGTGTGTTTGCCATGGTACTAAGCAGTTTGAGATCTTTACATACTGAACCCCCAAATCTTGTTTAATTTTGTTTTATGTTGGACAATGACTGGGTTATGTCAACACCTTTAGCCCATATATTCCATAATATTATACTAATATAGAAGGTGTGAATGCTATCAGTTTGCCTGATTGCTAAATCCTTGCAGGCTGAGGACAGAAATAAGACACTATTTCTTTGTTCCAGTCCCCACCAGTTCTTGGTAGATTTTGGTTTTAACTTGTATCTTAATGACATGAATACTTGGAAACTCCTCTACAAATAGATTTCTTCAAAGGAACAGTGGAATTCTGGAGCCTCCTCTGAAAATGAAGAGAAGGAGAATGTCTCATTAATAGTAAGACCATGACAGCTTGAAATATATGCCCTCATCTGTAACGAGACATATTACAAAGTCATTCCAATTCATACATGTCAATGTGCATCAATATATGATGCAACAGCTCTTGCTGCCATGTGACAAGCACCAAACAATGTTCCAGTGTGAACTTTGCTATGTCAAAACAACTCATTCTGAATTAGTCTTTTAAAATGTTCAACAGCTCCTTGGGAAATGGTCTGATTTAATATAAAGACCATATTATTGATTAGACACAGACTTCATCTTATGAAGTGATTTTTTTTTTTAATCAAAGCGTCTGATTAACTGAATCTAAGGAAACCAAGCTGTGAATACAGCCAGACTTTTGCAACATACCTTGCTGCTTCTGCTAGCAAGTTATCATTGGGCACTTGTGGTTAAGTGCTTTAGACGACTGCATAATAAGTGTTGTCATTTGTCTGAAACATTTTTATCTTTTCACTCACATACACGCCAAGTTATTTCTAGAAAAATATATTTTCAAAATTTATCACAAGGCATATAGTAAATCTAAATAAATAAATAAATAAATAGTGAGAGTATATACAAAGGGTAGTGGAAACTTTCATATTTGCAGGTCTTATTATGGCAATGCTCATTCATGTTAAAATTGTGTCTAAGCTCCCATTAAACGTGCCAATTTTCAGTTTAAACATCTTGTTCAATTCAAACTGCAACAGACAAAATATTGGTACATAATTGGTCATAAAAAAGAAATTTCTTTAATTATTTCCCAAAAACTAACGTCAGTTACATAACACAAAATGCACATTCGGTGCTGTTTCACCTCCTCCGTGAAATGTTGTTGTCCAATGGCATGCTAACATTTCAAAATATCAACAAGCCAAATGCTACTACCACTAATGTGTTATAGTGGTGATTGGTATGTACAGCATTAAGTGGGTCCAAACATAATGTTCATATAGTGGAAAAATGCAAATGTCATCTTTTTTAATTGATTTCAACTCTATACCAAGAATCAAGCTAAAGATTATATATTTGAAAGATAATGTTTAAGATATATATATCCTACTTGGGCCAAATTCTAAGACTGAGATCTACACATATAGCTGTGTACACACACTGTTCACTGTGGCCCCACTGAATAAATTATAAAAGCAAGCAAGATATTTGTTTGAAAATCAGCTATGGATTATGTAAACAAACAACTAGATTTTCCAAGTTTCATTTTAGGCCCTTTTCTCTCCTTGTACACTGCAAATATAACAACATTATAATTTTGTATAAAACACTATGGGAGAGAAGACAGAGCTGGAAGAGTTACTTAGTCAGTTACATAAAATCATAAAGTAATTCCTGCTGACTGCAGCAATACTTCCTGGTCACAGGGGAACTAGAACTCCAACTGCCAGGCTAGGACATTTGTTGGCAGAACAGAGACTAAAAGCAGGTCTGAAATTTGGGAAGAGAACATCACTCAACAGAAATAAAATACTAATCTAGATCTGCTACTATCCGAGTTTAAAACATGAAGCAGAGGCATGTTCAAGATCTTTAATTTAACATTGTAGAAGCTCATATTTGATTTTTAAACTTTTGTAGTACCCAGTAATTTTAGGGTAAATGCTGCAAGACTGCATTAAGAACATAAGGCTCATAAACAAATACACTGGAGGTCTTCGCAAGGAATAAAATACAGGTCAGCATAAAATACTCTAACTTACTAGTATAATAAAAACTTGTGTTAATTAGCACATAAATCTTTCCCATGATCCATCTCTACAAAGAGAATAAGTACAGCAAAAACATCATGGTCTTTCAAGCAATGAAGGAAGACAGTACATTTTCTAGGTCTCTAATAAAATTGTTTGATTCTGTTAAATATAGAGCTATGAAGAAATCTATGACGATTATGGGATATGAGCAACCACAAGTCCCTAAGGAAAACAGTGCATGCAGTACTTTTTAAAATAAAGCTTTTAAAATTTTGAGATGACTATAAAAACAGAGTTCAATATGGTTTGAAAATACAATAAGAAGCCAGATGAAGATGACAATTGTTTCTATACACTTATAACGAAACGTTCATCAATTCTTAAAATAACAGAAGCATCGCTGAGAAAGCTGAGTTACTATGTTTTGATGGCCTACTTTGAAAAAGGTGACACAATAATGAATACAGATTGCAGCTTTAGGTAACAGAAGATGTTTGGAACGAAATACAAATTAAAAATAATCTAGTCACATCAATTAAACAGATTTTCATTCCATCTTTTATATTAAGATGAATGTATACAGTGGACTGTGTGTTAAATGTAACCTTATATATTGTTAAACATATATTTAAATTAACACTAAAATTATACATTATTTACAATAATATTTTCTATTTTCAGAACTATAAACTCTATGGCCATATTTAAACAGTATAGTAGAATTTTCATAAATATACTGTACATTTAAAGGATGAGGGTTTAGAGAACTTTGGTTTCATACATTTTGTATAATCCAGACATTGTATATTTCTTCTTCAATCTGCCATATTAGAAAAATGTAACCCTCTACAAAGTATTCCAATTTTAACTTAATATAGCTGCAATGTTATACTTAAGTTACAGATAAGAAGCAAACTGGTAGCCCCCTTACCTAGATATATTGTTAAAGCTGAGAAACAGATGTTGGAGGCAGGGCAAAGTATCCACATCTTTCTAGAAAAAAAGAGAAACATACATTCAGCAGCTGAAAGAGAACATATTTTTAACCTTTCTATTGTCCTGGTGATGAAATATGCTCATTTCTATTTTCTGTAACCTTGCTGCAACACTGATTTGTACAGAACATGCAGCTCTATTCCTTTCTGGTGCAGACTCCAAGGGAGTGTTTCAGTGCAGATATCTACTCTGCAGAACAAGCTGTACCACTTGCAAGGTAAATAGCATTAAAGAAAATGAGACTGCTGCTAACCTCTTTTAACAGGCTTTGAGGAAAAGAGCCAAGGTGCTTGCCTCAGCATTTAAGCTTCAGAGCAAGCTTACTGTTATCAACTGCATAAAAATAAATCTGATTTTTGACCATGCTGCATTAAAGCTTAAAAAGTGCAAACTCATAAATTAGCTTCCAAATGGCAGTACAGTCAGCAAAAGCACAGAATTCTTACTTAAGTCTATCAACCAACCCACTATCTTTTAAATTCTATAAACATCTATACCCTAGGCACAAAAAACAACATATAGACTGACTCTGGAGTCTAATCTTCCAAAAGGTATATATTTGAACAATTTAAAATTGTTACTAGCACAGCAGTGAAATTGACAGCCCCCCTCCACCGCTCTAAGGGGACACAGTCTAAACTGACACTGTGCCACCCTACCTCTGACAACAAAAGCCCTACACCTTTTGTCGAGCTTGGTCAGTTCACGCCCTATTGCAGACCCAGGAGATTCTCTGATAGTGTGTTTGCGGATCAGTGACCATACCAAAATGGGTTAATGCTGACCTGAGCTGCTACTGTTCACAAAGGGTGGGAAGCCTCCATTTTCAGTAGAATGAACTGCAGATTGTTGGGATAGAAAGGACTAAGGAAGTTGTCACATGGACCACAGTCAAGCAGGGCTGCATCTACACTGCAAAGCAATAGGGTTTGGATCCAGAGTCCCAGCTTAACTCAGGCTTGGACCCTCTAGCCCTACATGGTCCTGGATTAGCACAACTGCAGTGTAGACACAAGGGGCGGGGTTAGGCATGAGACCAGATTCAAGCATTCGCTTATGATACAATGTAGATATACCCACGGAGTCCCCGAGAACTCCACATACAAACCCACCAGTTCTGGTGATGGGCTTAGCCCTCCAGTCAAGTCACAAACAAACTTATCTCCTTCTGGGGTAGCAGAACTCCATTCAAATGCCAACAAACAAATACATTTATTTTGCCCTTCAGTACCCGCTGGGCCCTATACTCATCCTCTGCCAAAGATACCTTTGAGAGTCTTTCTGGCTCTGAGATAGAGCACTCCGCCCCCATGCTGTTTCCCCTGGAGTACATTCTCATCTTCTGCTGGGCTCCATTCTTTGCATCCTTCCTTGCTCTAGTGTAGAGTACTAGGCTCCAGGTCAGTTTTCCTGAGTTATCCAGCCTCCTGCAGACCCAGGCACAGGGCCTTCCATAAGAGCCTACCCTCTCCCTGTGGTTCCACATCAAGATTGATCTCTCAGCCTTCTTATGAGGCTATTAAAAATAATTTCCCTAATAATTTACTCAGGGTTGTCATGACTCAGTTTTCACAAAAACAATCCTTTGTTAGTCCAAAGGCAATTTGAAGTTGATTACACCCAAAATACAAATATAAGTATATACACACTTACGCGCAACATCCTAGAATCAATACAGTTATAAAGATTGGCCAAAGTACTTACAACAGGATCAGGCCCAGGAGATGCCGCACTGGAGTCACAGCATGATGGGAGGGTAAGAAAAAGCTACAACAAAGAAACTCCTAAAAACCTTGTCTCTGATACACTACAAGTGATAGCCTTGCTGGTTATCAGACCTTAGCCAAAGCCAGATGAAAGCGTTTTAGGGATGTATATTGACCTTTTGCCCAGGCTAGACAAGACTAATGGCTTGACTCCCTTCTCAAGGTTTTCTTATCTTATTTTGCCATATTTCTTCCCAGCTACTGGGTTAAGCATTTCTTTTTAAATAAACCATATATAACGAATTATTTACTGCATCTGGTGCCCAACTAAGCAAGTTTTCTTTATTTCTATTACCTCATCCCAAATCTTAAATAAGATAATGCTGGTATTTCACAGGTCACAACAAGTTTAACACAAACAGCTCTTCTTTCACATGATATTCTTTTTGGTCACATGCTTTGGGCCTATCACTTAGGCTAATATTCAAACTCAATTTAAAAACCACAGTTCAGCCTGGCCCATTTTAGGCCTATATTTCCACAGAGGCCCATGTGTCCATCAAGTGATCATCTAACCCCTGTAATCTCACCCTCTGAGGTTGGAAAGGTGCTAATTAATTATGGTACAAGTAGACTGGCCCCATCTCCCATTAAAGGGGCTTGCGACAGAAGGGCATAGTATTAAAAAATATACTGCTTTTATTAACTAGTCAACACCTCCTAGTACTCAATTTTTAATATCTTTGAATTAAAACAGACCAAAGAGTAAGTACCTTTACTAAAATTTACTATGATCCAGGATTTACCTGAATTGAGCATGATACTTTAACCAAGTCAAAGTAGATTGAGACCAAGAACTTATTTCACAGATACTATAGCCCAAACATATTAATTTTTTAAAATTTCAAATATTAACTATATGGGTATAATTTACAGAAACAATAATATATAAATAACCTATTATACACTAGTCAACCATTGTTTCCATGTCATTGCTTCAAGGAACAAAGAAACAATTATAGACAGACAATTTGGCATACTACATTAACAGTTTGACATCCAGAAGTTTCAAGAAAATATTTCTTGAGGAAAAGACAGGAGGGACTAAGCATGAAGTTAAGCAGTAATATGACATGGGGAAATTTGATTAAAATAAAATCAACATTTTTGTTGTTGTTCTAGATATTTGTTTGTTTTCTATCATTCAGTGAAGGATATTAAAAAACAAATACATCATCAAAAACTTGCAAAAGATGCTGGATAAAATCTTGGCACTGACAAAACTTCAAGGTAATTCAGACCTACTTTTAAAAAAAGGTCTAGGTGCACTAAAAGTTGTAATTTACTTGGAAAAGTTGATTCCATCAACTTGGAAAAAACAGTCAACATTCATACAGTAAAAGCTCAAATCACTTTCAAGGAAGAAGTTCCATTTGCATGTCATATATGACCAGAGAGAAACAGATACAGAATTCTGCTGGTTTCAAGTATTATTAAAGAGACTGAATTTAAATGTGCCAAATGGCCCATTTTCTCAAATCTCAGCTCAGCCACACAGAATAAGAAGGGGCTTTGCTATTATGAAGAAAAGCAAAAAAACCCAACTAAACAAAACCGGAAAGAGAAGCGGATGCCTCCATTTTCCATTCAGCAAAATTGACAGTTCACCTTTGACAGAAAATCAGATACCAGTGGCCAGCTTAGTTGACATGATCTAAAGGCACAGCTCAAGGTAAGAGCTCTAATAAAGAAGAAATGAGAACAAGACTCATTGCATATATTAACCTCTCCTTTATTGTGTTCTATTTGTTTCTTCGCAAGCAGGGCAATATCTTGTTCTAGGTATTTAGCAAAACAGCATTCTTTTATACAAAGTGTTCTTGTTACGTATTATGAGTCTGTTATAATTACTTTAGATTAAGGTTATATAGTAAGAAACTGAAACAATGTCTTTAGCAGAAACAGCTCTTTCATTATTGCTCAAGGACTTTCTTACTGACTCACAAAATGTTGGACGCCGATATAATTGTGTGTTTCGTGCAAAATGGCCTTTTCCTATTGAAAGTATTAGCTAATTTTAAGTGAAACTGCAAGTTTAAAATAGTATTTTTGGACTTTGTCATATAAAAAAGGGAGGGTACTACCAAAAATGGCAGATACCATCAATAGCCATGATTTTTAAATTTAGCGTGTCATCAGTATACTGCTTCCTATATCTTTAGATACCTACACAATCTATGCACCAGAATTATGTAGCTTCTTCAAAATGTCCTTACTTTTGGCACTTAATTAGTGCTTTAATTAACTTCACCGCTATAAGCGATCATTTAAATAAAACAGCCATGTGTTATTTTTAGTTTCATCCAGTTCACATAAAACTAAGCATAAACGCATCAAATCTAAGTCACAGGACAAATGGAAATAATATAGTTTTAGAAATGTGTAATGCCAGCATGATTCAAATCAAACAACATTACTGTATTTTGCTAACTTTTTTCGTGCGCGTATTTGGGACAACAATACTAATTGTGTTTTATCACTTACCATTGAGGTGATTTGGTTATGACGAAGGTTAAGTTCTGTTAGTGAATCCAGTCCAATAAGGTTTTCTACATTCCTTAAAAAATTTCTGGCAAGGTTTAACACTCTGAGTTCACTCAAATGATTTATATTTTCTATTTTAGCAATCTGTAATGAGAAGTATAATTAATAGCATGAATATTGTGCCTAGTTTACTTAGACACCTGTTACATATGTATTTTAAATCAATGTGGATAGATACTAATATTCTACATTAGTTAGGGTACATCTTCACTGACTGGGAAATTCACTGCTGTCAGATCGATCTATCTGGATCGATTGAGCAGTCAGTGAAGACCCGCTCAATCGATCCTGAAGTCAACACGTTAAAACCACCCCCTCAAGTCGCACAATGCAGTGAAGATGCCACGTAGAAGAGGAGTTATGAAGTAGACAGGAGCTACACAAGCTACTCATGTAGACTGCCACTGAATTTCAAGGTAAGTATAAACCAGGCCTTTCTTTTTTTAATAGTCTGATATTTATGTTTTAGGTTGCTTTCTGGATTTCCAACGGCCTACTAGAAATTACACTGTATTATCCACTTTAATAATGCTCTTTCTGGTCACAGAATGGTGTAGCCAAGTCAGCAGTCCTTATCCTTAATCATAAGAGATTGTGTGTTTCTGCTACATGGGTCAAATATGTGCTATTTCTTAAATTTTCTGTCTCAGAGCCTTACTTCAAGACAGCCTTGCAAATCCACTCACTTGCCTGAAGCAAAAATGGAGCTTCCTTGGGTGAATGTGACCCAGGCCACCAATTTCTGCAGAATGTAAGCTTTAACTGAATAAATAAGTCTATAGCTTATAATTGTGAAGAGAACCTTAAAAAAAGGTGAACAGAGTGCAATGAGGAAGTTAAATGGTAGCAAACAGCTGCTGCTGTTACATCACTGGATGTAAATGGGGCACTGCATTGACAGCCTCAGCAGCTGTATTAAAATGCAGGTCGTTCAAATGACTCCATCTTACTAAGCAATCCAGGTCAGTCTGTAAAACTGACTAGTCCCCATCACTGTTTACCACTCCACCAGTATTTGATGTCATATTTATATTGATACATATACTGATACCAGTATTGACAGAGATGATGAATAGTAGTGGGCCAAGAAAGGAGGTGAAACTAACCAGGTGTCCATCTGGTTAACTTTAGCAGATCTGCAGAAAGCTAGTGGAGGTGGGCCAACAGATCACATGGAGGGCGATCCAGTAAGAAGATGGTCAGCTGTCAACAAGACAAACGAGGCAACAGGGATGACCCGCTGAAAAGCCAGGTTCGGCAGCGGTGCTGGCACCAGGTTCTGCAAAGTCTCCCTGGCCCAACAAACCCCACAAATCCCCAGCTCTGCTTCGTAATACTGCTCCAACCAATCCTTTACTCTCTGTCTAGAATGCCTCCCCCTTCTCCTCACTCCCACTGCCCTCCCACCTGCTAGCACTGTCAGAAGGAGCCCCAAGCTGACAGACATAAGGTTTGCAACCTAGGGCTCGAATCTGGCAAATTTGAAGTAACCTATCACAGAAAGAGAAAGTGCTCCCATGACAAAGCTTCTCTGATAGCTCTAGAAGACAAAGCTTCTCTGATAGCTCTCGAGAAGCTTCTCTGATAGCTCTGGTTATAAGCCTCTCTCCCTTTCCCTGCCTCTGCTGTTGTTGATAAAGGCTGAGATGTGGCAGGAAGGGTCTGGAAGACAGGAAGGCTTTCAGCCAAGGTTAATGATTCTTTAAATGTTAAATTATTTACTATTATATGTCTGAATTGAGGACACTGGTGTGTATGCTATTCCAACAATTGTCTCAGGATTTATTTCTTGACAAAAAATTCCAGATGAAAAATATGTATAAAATCAATAGATAATAGAACCAAAAACATTGTTAACCATATTAAACATTTCCTAAATCAAATTCATTATAGTAACAAGAAAAAAATAGTAACAGGCTTCCCTTCAGTGATGTATAATAGTTTAATATTAGTCTTCTCTGAAGAAAGAAAAGATATTTTAGAAGCATAAGTAAAGATCAACTCTCACTATGTTGGGACACGAAAATAACAGCCAAGAAACTGAAGCCAACAGCAGCTAGTTAGCATAAGTGCACAGCTTTCTGCAAATTGCTGTCTAGCTATAACTACAGCCAACTGCAAAGCACAAGTTCTAAATGATCCTAGCTTCTATTGGTGCTGCAGAAATCTGGGTTCCATCAATAATTTACAGAGATGTTATTTATAACTTTTCTGAGTCATAAGCCTCTGTCAACAGTAACAGAATTCCTTCCCTTCTTCCTTTCACTCTTTTTTTTTTACATAAAGATATAAAGGCTAAAAGCAGGTGTTTTATTGCTAGGTAATAAGCCATTGCCTTTTCATTCTAGGCCATTACAAGTGATATTCCCTTTAACAAATGTATATACATATCTAAGTGCCTGTAGACTGTTTTCTACTGACCATAAACAAAGGTAATTGATAATCAGTTTTTCAAGCTTTTTTTTTGCATTAGGTTTTGAATAAGACTGGGAAATATCTTGCTTTTAAATAAATATACAAAAAAATACTACCCATATCTTCAAGTTGTTTCAGAGAATTATCGAATATTTGGGTAGTGAGAAAATTTGAAAAGCTCAGAGTCAACATAAAAATGCTTTAGAAAAGGCTTTTATGCAGCATATAACAATTCATTAATAATGAAATACCACAAAGATAGCATCATCTTATGACAGATATTTCTTGTGTAAATTCAAAAGAGGTCTCTGATCAAAAATCAGTTTGCATAGATTTTTGTCCTGGAGCTTTTAGCAAGGAAAGCATGGCATAGAATTAGATAATCAAGGAATACACAAAGCAATTCAAATAATAGTTTGATATTTTAATTTAAATATTATGGCATATAATCTGTGTTATGCAATAGGCCAAATTTTCCTGCAGTTACACGTGGGACAACTCCATTCATTTTGATGGTATAGCATTGGGTGTAACTGGATGAAATAATTTAGCCCAATATGTCCATAACTATAATACCTTTAGAGAGATTTAATGAAATACTGAAGAGCATACCTATCAGTTTAGTGAAAGGCTATTGCTTTGCCACACAAAGGATCAGAACAAGAGTTCAGTCACTCTCTTCACAGGGCTGCTCAGGCTTGGAAGCACATTGTTTAGAAATGAAATGTTGACCTGAAAGCAGTGTAGTTATACCCATGTCGGTTCCAGGATATTAGAGAGACAAGGTAGGTTAATATATTTCATTGAACCAACTTCTGTTGGCCAGAGAGACAAGCTTTTGACCTTACACTGACATTTTCTTCAGGTCTGGGAAAAGTACTCCCAGTGTCACAGCAAAATGCAAGGTGGAACAGATTGTTTAGCGTAAGTAGTTAGCACATATTGTACAGGACCATTCAAGGTAGTGTGGCCTGTTAACACCTCTGCACTCATAGTGCAAAAAAAGGGGATTAGTGGGTTACAGACTGATGTAGTAAACCATAAATCCAATGTCTCTGTTCAGTTATGATCTTTAGTATCTAGCAGAGTAATGAACAGACACACACATTTAAGCAACAAACAGAATCTTCAAGAAGGAAGGGAAACAAAGGAAGCTCAAACAGGTGAGAAAAAACAGCTAGGAACATCCTTCCCCACAGACTATTTCCTAGTGCCCAGATGTAAATGTTTTTCAAGAAAGGGACTAAAACCTATAAAAATGAGCTAACATCCCAAGGCACCTGTCTCTCTCTCCCTGCCTATCGCATTCACTGCACTTGAATTGACAAAATAAACATTTCACTGCGGGAGGGGTCCTGACCTACCAGGTCTGGTCAGTAAGAGTGCTAAAAAATGTGGTGAGAAACTTTCCTTGAATTTGTTAGTTTGTAACGTCAAGATTAATAAACATCTTATCTTTATTTTTCTTGTAATCATTACTGACTTTTATGCCTCGTTACTAGTACTCACTTAAAATTTCTCTCTGTAGTTAATAAACTTGTTTTACTGTTTTACCTAAGCCAGTATGTTTTAACTCAAGGGTCTCAATAACTCTTAAAATAATATGCTGGCATATTGTTCTCTTTAAGGAATAACAGACTTTACAAAATATTTTGTACCATCCAAGAGAGGGCTAGGCAACACAGGACATACATTTCTGGGGGCAAATCTGACACTGGGGATATGTTGAGGTCACCCTACAATGTAACCAAGGCTGATGACATCTAGAATGTAACCCAAGTATGGCTGGCAGGCTGCAGTTACACACAGACACTCAGGGTGTAGCTTGCATGCTAGAAAGCTGTTTGTAAGACACCCAGGTAGGAGCTATTTCAGCAAAACATTGTAAGGCACCCAAGGTACAGGGCTGGGGTGACATAGCTGCTCTTTAGTCTGGACTGGAGCATGGTATGTCACAAACCCCAATGAAGCTGCTTCAGTGGTAGCACAACAGCAAGAGCTCTTAAGAAAAAGCTTTCTCTGTTACATGCCCCTGAAGAGGTGAACTGTAAAGCCAGAGCACCCACAAGATTAGAGCCCTGGCAAGGGTTATGCTTAAACTACCGGGAAGTTAGGAGGAGGACATCAGCCCTGGTTCTGGGCATCTAGGGCAGCTGGGCTTCATGGTCCCATTTCCATGAAGGGATATGAAAGAACCTGTGCCCAGGAAGTGTGCCAGAGAGGCCAAGGAAAGAGGTACTGCTAGAGCCTATTTAGACAAAGGAAAGCTTAAGAGCACATGGGTCTAATGTGCTGGGATCCAAATGCAACTGACTGAGGAGTGTTCACACACAATTGTGTGTGACACTCAAGTTAATTGAAATTTCTGTAATAAGAGAAGCAGTAATCTCTATCATTCAGATCAGTAGGAATGGGAGTGGCCTTCCTTCTGGATCATTACAACATTCACAAAGGGATACGCACTAACAACCCTTTCCCCACCGATAACCCTCATCTTCCCTTGAAGTCAAGGGACCTTGTCAGATCTGGAATCCAGAATATTCACACATTGATTTTACATATTCAGGATAACCACAGGTTATTTTAAATAGTTCAGCTATTTAAACATTTTACATCATATATTTTACATTTTCCAAAAGTATTCTGTATCTGAATATTATTCTTACACACTTTTACACTGCATACATCAACATCTGCAGCATGAGCCAAACCTGGTTTATCTCGGTGTAGGTCATTAATGTATCACAACCACTTGAGGAAGACGGCAGCCAAAGTCAGCACTCAAACAACCTACTCAGAAAATTGGCTGGTTCAACCTGGGGTGTGAGCGCCTGGACGCTTAGAATATCAGCCTTGCACTCCGCTATCCAACAGCAGAGTATTGTGCTCCGGTCTGGTATCACCTGAGGATGGTTGATGAAGAGCTCAACAAAGCTATGCATATTACCAGGACTTTATGGGCATGCCATGACTACCGATACTTAGTAACACAGCACTGCCCCACATTTGCCATGAGAAGGCCTCTGTCACGCTGTTGGTCAAGATCAGTGAGAACAGAGACCTGCCACTGTATGCAGACTTTTTTAACCACCCACCAGTTCGCCTGTCTTCTAGATGCCCTTTATGGTCATTTATGCTACAGGCAGACATGACGGTGGAATCTGCTTGGTGCCATGAGTGGTCAACAACAACAATCATTAATCACTCTCTCGTCACTGATTCAACCATCTGTCTATCAGGTTCTGATCTGCCAAGGCACCTGGGGCATCTCAGAACAGATTTCGAATAGGACAGGGCAACTGTGCGGCCAGTCTCTTTCAATGGGGTTTTTTCTAATGATCCACAATGCAGCTGCAGTTAACTGCAGGCTATGTCACATATCACTGAGTGACCACTGACTTATCTCGATGGCGGGCTACCAGCTTGCTGATGATGATGCCTTTAAATGTCTGGGTACGTTGCGTATATGCTAATGACGACTGGATACATCAGAAAGTACTGAGAACATTACAGTTCCCCTTTCTTTCTCTCAAACATATCTATTATAATAATACTTTTTATTTAGACAGCCTCTTCATCAGAGTAAATAAAAGCAATATACATACATGATTACATATCTCTATTTTAGAGGAAGGGAAACTGATGCATTCTTCATGGGTTAAATGATTTGCTCAAGTCATATTGTAAATTCTTGGCAAACCTGGGAACATATCCTGGGTTTCCCAGAGCTCAAGCCACTGCACTAATCACAAACAATACTGCCTCCATGGATTATTCGCTGTATAAATTTGAATTACTGTACTTTATGCATGGGGTCATTCCTAAGATGAGGCTATAGTATATGCAATACTTTATTGGTTACTATAGCCATTTAAATTCTTCTACCATAAAATGACTGCATATTATTTTAGCTACATCACAACTATGTTGTGTTAGATGATTATGTTGTAGCTCTAACTGAATTGATCCTGTTATCTTTAGTTGTATGTATATTTAGTATGTTTAATTTTTACTTTTCATAAACTTCTGTAAATATAAGAAACTGGAAACCAAGATCCAAAATAAAATCATGTTATCTTTGATTAATTTAGATCTCTGTGAACTCACTAATGAAAGCAATTGTAAAATGATTAAATTTCCTTCATAAAAGCAAAACTACAGGAAAACATATAGGAAATGCAACATGCCTAAATTGGTTTCATTTGCAAGTGCTTTAAAATAACATGTACTTACTGTACAGTACCTGATTTCCATGAAGATCCAAAACATCAAGATTTTGCAAGTTCTCCAGATTTGAGATTTTCTTTATTCTGAAACATTTAAATGTTGACAACAATTATTTTCCATTTCAGATTAAATTATTTTCACATTTCTTCTACAAAAACATTTAACCTATCATCTATTCCTACCAAGTACAGCAAAACAAGAGGATAACTGTCACCAACCAAAATGAGTACATTTTTCTATAAAACTCATTCCCATTCAAGACATTTTAGGAATGCATCAGGCGTGGTATTTCCAGCAAGGAGAAGGAGGTGTTAGT
>ML675621.1:1486603-1506839 GCA_007922155.1 Mesoclemmys tuberculata
AGGTCAGACTAGATGATCATATTGGTCCCTTCTGACCTATGTTTCTAATGATATAGGTGTTGAGTAAAGGCTAAAGTCATAATACCAGGATGCTTCTGCTACTGGGAAAGAGGAAAAAATTACTTCTTAGGGAAAGATGCTATGTACCAATGTCTCTTGTGATTAACTGAGGAACACTGTCTTAGGAAGTTAGAAATGGCACTGCCAAGTGGTCACCATCAGAACCAATTCATTTAACAGGAATTCAAAATGAATTTAATAGTTATTCTGGGAGATATTAGTCAATTAGTAAATCAAGATATTATAACAAAAGATGGTCACTGAGTGCCACTGTTACAGGTTTCTGAGACACCTTCTCCCCCAACTGTGGCCTGTAACTATGTAATCATGTATTATTAACCTGTGGCTGTCTGTCAAGCATTCAGCATGGAAATACATTTAAAGTACAGGTCTGATTTTTCACTCAACAGGACACTTTCTTGCCAACACTCTAAAATAATACTGAAAGAACAGATTTTGTTTATGTTAGGACTTCATATAAGCTCTTCCCACAAAGCAGAACTGCATTTTCCCTGAAATTTTTCCTTTTGTGTTTTAATTTTAAATAAATATATTATGTCGTCTGTGAACTAGAGTGAAACTAGTCAATCCTTTAACCAATTTAAAAGGTATCTTTTAAGAGACCCTTTACTGTAGGTGATGCAGTGTGGAATCCAACTGTCTAAGGCTGGAATGAGGAGCATCAAGAGGGGGATTTAAAAGCATTGAGGAGCTTGGGTTCTTTTTCCCAAGCCCCAGACTGCTTTTCTGATTCCACTTCCTTTCCTTAAATGACTACCTTTCTATTCCAGAAGTACTGTTCTTGGAACAGAGTATTGCTGGCCTACCTCTAAAATCTTAAAGATCCTGTACACCTTTTTGCAGTCATTAAAAATCAACTACATCTTTTGGAATTCTTTGAGAATGTTCCATTTACCTATAATTCTGCAAATTCTAAAATAATATCTGAATCTGTTGCATCAAAGATAAAGTTTACCCAAATAACCCACTTCATTGTGAAACAGCCTCTGCACATATATTAAAGGCTCTAGGAAATGGATCTTCCATTATAATAGCAGGTCTGTGTTTACAGTGTATATCAAAAGAGACTGGTGCACCAACTTATTTGACACCACTTTGAAAGTGAACAGCTTACATCCATATCCATTTCACAGTGGCTGATATGAGAGCAAAGGCTAACTTACATATCGTTTCCCTTCTCTCCTTGGTTTACCATATATACATCCTAATCTTCCTTCTATTGCCACAATAGGTTGAGGTTTTTTTAATCCGCCCCCCCTTTTTATTTTCTATGATCTCTTGTTCTGCAAGATTTTAAGTGCTTCTTTCTCCTTCGTTATGATTGCTACATAACAATCTCTAGCCTCATGCCTCAACTCACCCATTACCAATACAATACCTGATAGAAGACACTAGTTCCAGCCATCGGACAAACTATACTCCCCCCCAAGCCAAAATTACTTTAAAAAGTTAGGCACTAACTGTAGGGTATCTTGCCGCTTTGAACAAATATATTCTTTCTTTAACCTTTAAAAACATTCAGTTCCACCCCTGGTTTTGCCACTATGGAATCTGTTGCTTAGCCTGCTCTAGAACATGATGAGACCTGAAGCAACAGTTCAAAATCCACATCATAATTCAGCCTTAAAACACTAAGTGCATTGACTAATGTATTACAGAAACATCCTAAAACTGCAGCTTTAGCAAATGGCATATAAAAGAGTTAATTTCAGAGTAACAACTTTAAATCTAAGATGCATTTGTACTATTTTTACAATATGTTACCTCACAGGGTAATTAAAAGAAAAGATACAGGACAAATGATGTCTATGATCTTCAGTATAAAAAATATGAAGTATACTACTAACTGGAACTAGAGCTAGCCGGTTGGTCTAGCTGCAGTGCAACACAATGCCACAATGGGGAAACGGGATGAAAGTCTGCGACCTATGCTCTTGCTTTTCTTCCTGACGGTCAACAGTAATACAGAACCAACATGCCTCAGTCCCAGAGGAGGGGGAACTGGAAAGGAAATATTTGCTCCATAGAAAACCCCACTGGCTGAAGTGGAACACTACTGGCTAAGAGCTGATCCCAGCCCTTGTCAGCTAAAAGGAAACCAATAGTGATGCAGGCTTTTGGGAGTTTGTAGGTACGGAAATTCTAGCAAGAAAAACACTGAGAATATCAGACTGAAGAACACTGGGCTTCTTGTAAGTAATACGGATGTCAAAGTAAAAGTAAAGGGAGATGATTTTTGTGGTTGGCAACATCTTGTCTCAAGCACATTCCACTCCTAGCCAAGACTTAACTCACAACCCTGAGGAGTTCCACTATTTTACAGCTTTTCTGGTCTAGTCCATTTGCTGAGATTCCAATCTTGTCACATTATTATATAGCCAACAGCATCACCTACTGTTAGACTGTATTAAACACCCCATATGTTACTCTTCAAGAACAAACTAGAAAAACTAGAACAAGATGAGAACAAAAAGGTTTTCTTTCTAGCCATTTATCAAATACAACTCTTCAGTAGCTCTCTCCAAACCAGACCTTTTATATACAGCATACTATTGCCAGCACTCTGAAGTTATAACTATTTGGAAACTTTGACCTTTTTATAGCACCCTTAAAATTATTGCTTTATGTAGTAATAAGCATCGTGCTTAAAATTCATAAGCGGAATATTTAATGTTACAAGGCAAAACGCTAGGTCCCCCAAAGGAACAAGAATAATACAATACATTCTGACAACAACTCCTTAGGGTGTTTTTAAATTAGAAAACAATTCATGTGGATAAACCACCTAAAATTTGCTTAATGATTCTTCCAATGCAAGTGATCAAGTACAGTCTTTTGCTGGAGATGGTTGATATGAATGACTTGAACAAACCCAGAGCCATGCCTATTGACTAAATAGGAGTACTCATATGAGTAAAGACTGCAGGATTTGGTCTACGTTTTTGTAAAGTTATGTTACTTGCTAGTTATATTTCCTACCACTACAGCAGAATCAGTGAACCAGTGGGAAAATCCACCATCCAGTCTATCTTCTGTCTTCCCATCTAAAGATGGGCTACTTGAGGGAAATATTTAAACAGGCTGGAAAGGATCATTTAACAGTCTGCTTTATGTACAGAAAGACAAAGGCCTTCATCTATAGCAGAGAAATGTGCAAAATATTATAATTACTTTTAGAGACAATCTTCAATGACAAGATTACATGGGCTCATTTGTACAGTTAAAGCAGGAAACTTCCATGGAAATATTGATAAAAATTTAATGTAAAAAAGAGTTTTACAAAAAGCACAGCAGAAAAAGATGGATGTAAGAATTGAAGCATGTATGCCTCCTGTAATGTCTTCAACATATACTTCTGTAATGTGATGAACTGATATGCAGGTTTAAAAAAAAAAAGGGAAAGCTTGATCACTGAAAATGGATGGTGTGAGATTAGAAGTGGCTAAATTCACCTGTGACTCTCAACCTCATTTTGGCTGACTAAAGCATAGGATACAATTATTATGGAAATAACTAACTGATGTTACAGGCAAGGAATAGATTATTAAACAGATGGCTCCCATTCTTGAATTAATGTGAACAAATGAAGAACTCACTCTCAAGACAAAATCTTTGGACTTTTTTTTAAAACTATTATTCTTAGTAATAATGGCAATTATCATAATTTTAGCCAATAGATAAGCTCTATTATGTTCCTCCAAAATATATAACAGTTAATGTGCAGACAGCTTGCCTAAGTTTTGGTTGTTTAAAAATATTTGAGGCAGGATTCTAATTTTTGTTTACATTAAGTTTTAATTGTTGTATTTTGTGTACCTGGATTTCAATATAATATTATTTGTCTTAATGTAATATTCTTAGAAAACTGCTGTACTTTGGACAGACTTTTTCATCACATTTGAAATCCTGATTGTGGGTATTACTATTACTACTCTTGCAAAATTAAATAAGTTTTAAAGAAAAAAATATAAAACCTGATCCTAATGAGGATGGGCCAGATTTATTGTTTATGGTCAAATTCCATCATCTTTGTTGAGTTATATCAAAAGGATGAATTTGCCCCAGTGAGATTTAAGAATGAACTTACAGATAAAACATAAAATAGATCAACAAAGTATCAATAAGTAAAAAACCTCCTTTTAATTGGTGTACACATGAATGTATCCATAACATCTTTGAAGGTCTTCTGCCTCTAGAAACAACTGCTCCTGGTCCAGAAAGAAAAGGGTTAAATTTGTTGCTCCTACGAGTTTTTCTGAATTTCTTTAAAACCATTAAGGGAAGATGAGGGGGAGGTAGATAAGATACCTGTATTTAAATTAGTGTTTCCATGGAAACTCCCTGGAATGGTCTTTATATAATCCAAGGTCCTTCTTTTCTATTTTCATTCCTTTCAAACAAAAACAATTTATCTTTATCTAGATTCCACCCTCATCAGTAAAATGAAAAAGAATCCCTGTCACAGGAGAAACAGGGATTTGATTTAAGATGAAGGGAGAAAGAGGAAAGAGAACTTTAGCAATCAAAAAGGAGCTTAAAGAATTGTTCCCAACTGTTTCCGATGGACAGATGTCAGCAGTTCCCAAACATAAAAAACATCAGAAGTTGGTGGCCAAGGATTTAGGAGAAGCTAAAAAACAAAAACACAGAACTCAGACTTCCAAGACCCTCAGCAAGCCTAGGATTTTGACTGTTTTTACTAGAACCTGAAATTTTGTCAAGATAAGGTTTTTTTTAAAGCAATCAAATACATCTTTCCCATTTATAATCAAATCACAGTCCTGAATGCCTCGTTCTCGTTTATTCCCTACCCTCACCACTATCTTATTCTTGGTCCTTTTTTCCCTGATGTTTGTCATTTGTGAACTTGTACTGAATTGTTCTAGACACTTCTTTTCCTAATTTTCAGTCTCTATAAAATTTAGTGCACTTTTCCATGGTTGCCTTTAATTTTGAGGTGTCTCTTTTTTCCTCCCTCTTTATTTTTCAGCATCTATGTCTTTCTGTGTCTTTTCTTTTTGTTTCTGGCTCATCCTACTTAGGAACACAGGAATTGCCATATTAGATCAGAACAAAGGTCCAAGTAGGCCAGTACCAAATATCAGACGCTTCAGAGGAAAGTGGAAAATCCTCATAATGGATATGCCATGGGAATATACTTTTATCTGCTACTTGTCTTCTCCATTCTGTCTTTTCTTCCACCCCATTTGTTTTTCCTGCTCTATTTCTCTTGCCACATTCTTCGCTTACATCTGCCACATCGCTTTCCCTTGATTTAAAAGTTGATTTTCTGCCCATCTGTATCTATTCTTATATCAAGCTCATCACTGTAGCATCTGAGCATTTTCCAGTAGTGGATTAAGCAACATGAGTACATATGTCATGCATTTGTTCTTTCATCCTTTTCCCAGGACCAGTAGCATGTTGAGTTTCTTGTCTTCATAGGGTTTAAGGTTGCGGGGAGAGAGGGACATTAAATATACATGATGCTGTGTATAAGGCAAAGAAATGTGCTTTGCACCTGGAGTGGAAGGTTGTGAGGTTTGTTATGGCCCTTGTTTCCTATGGGATATTGTTCCTGTGGGATATTGTTTAAAGCAGCCCTTTAACCTGAGGCAAGCCCTGACCCCTAAAATTATCTATAAATACTTTTGTGCTTTATAAGTGATTATATTAACTGGCCTGCGTCTATCCTTTTAACCTTATAAAAAGCTACCAAGAACGCTACTTCAGCACTCTTTCCATGCCTCATAACTAGAGCATGGTTTGTGGTTAAAACCGCCCAGCTCTGTCTCTGTCCTTTTAACCCTAATCTAAAATTGTAACTATAGGTAACTGATTTCCTCCATTCAGTGACCTTTCAGGCAACTTCTGGAAAAGCCCGCTTAACATCTAACCACAGGATGTTGAGCAGACACCTGCAAAGGGCAGCTTCCCTTTTGCCGTTGCTAGCTTAGTTGTTAGACTAATGAAAAACAAGGGTAAGGCCCACCTCGGAAAAGGGGTGTGAATATGGTTAAGTAGTGCTAACGAGCCAATCAATAATTGCTGATGTATGTATCTTTGAAAATATAGTGATGCTATGTATGAATATTCATGTAATCTTAAAAGGTATATTACGCTACGCCCCAGTACAATTGGGGCTCAGCCTTTGGAAGTGATTCCGCTGAGCCGGCTGGCGCCAATCAATAAACTGCTGTTTCCTCATTTCGGTGT
Source organism: Mesoclemmys tuberculata (assembly GCA_007922155.1). NCBI lineage: Eukaryota > Metazoa > Chordata > Testudines > Chelidae > Mesoclemmys > Mesoclemmys tuberculata. The sequence goes on from ML675621.1 coordinate 1,492,901, forward strand.
CCGTCTCGCAAGTGTTCCTAAGATCTTGCAACAAACCTTTTCTCTGTTCCTTGTCTCTCTCTGCAAGCCCCATTCCCTTACCATGATTTAGAAGTCCTACTCATTTCCTAATTAAAGGCCTCTACTCTCTCTTAAATTTCCAGGCAGAATAGGGAGTGACAATCGGAAGTTCTAACATATATATCCTACAGTACAGGAACACTTAATTTCAGGTTTCTGCACAGGCAAGCATCTTTGAGCTGTGTGAAAGTATTATGAATAGTGTTGCAGAAATTATCACTGGCAATATCAAGAAGAAAAAAGGCCCAAATTCAAGTGGAAAGATAGGCTCACTTAATCCTGCTTTATGCCTACAGCACATTTTACTGGTGAATATTAACCTAAACCTAAAGCTGCGAACTCTAGAGATCTTTGACGATTAATTATATCCTAAAGTAATTTTAGGTTCTTTAAAACATATTGTACAAATGCAATCTTGAATACATAGGTAAAATTTCCTATTTATTTATTAAATAATATGCTTAATATCTTATGGCCTTAACCTGATACACAAGAGACTTGTTGAGGTCTCTGAAGTTTCATCCTAAAGATTTCTATTAGGATTTTTGATAGCAAAACAATATTTCACTCCAAGGCAATTTAGTTGGTTGGTTTTGGTTTGGTTCTGGAAATAGGAAGTGCACAGTAAATACTTGAATGTCTGCTGATTTAGTACATATGCAATGTGTGTTTCACTCTATTAACACATAACAGAGCTGTAATGCCCGATGGCTGAAATACGATAGTGGCAGTCCAGAGCAGTGGTCAAGTATGTGCAGGTGGTAGGCAGCTAGGAGGTCAATCATTGTCAGAGGCGGTCCAAGGCACTGGTCAGCGTTCTCACAGTGTCACAGGAGATCCAATCCAGGAGGTAGGTCGGTGGGTTAGGGTGGTGAGGTGACAACTCCAGGTCAGGTGATACAGCAAAGCAGTCAGGCAAGACAGCAGGGCAATAAGATAAAGCTTATGCAAAAGTAGTGAGGCAAGGCAGTCTAAGCAGCAACCAGCAGGCAATGGCCTGTTGCTTAGACAGCTTCCTCTTCCTGCTGGGGTCTTTATATAGTGCAGGTATCCTATGAGAATGCTGTCTGCCCAGCCAGTCGGGGGTCAGGGCATGACTGCTGTGGGGCTACAGGCTTGAACACTAAGGTTGTTGTTCAAGAGTGGTGGTCCAGTGTACTATCATGGCATGGAGGTTAGGGACACCACCGAGTGACTCAGAGGAAGGAGTTCAATTCTGGGGTCGTGACAATAGCTAATCAAAAAAAAAGTATGAGCCCCGTGCAAGACCACAGGCAGATCATATGTAATTCTAAAGCTTCAGTAGACAAATACTAGAGTTAAAGAGTCTCTTATTTTATATGAAATATTTCATATTTCAAGACATATACTCCCTTCCTCAAAGGGCATAACCAATAAATGGCAATAGCAAACGTGAACAGATGTTTAAAAGATATTACTAAATAGAGCCCAAATCATAGTGATCTAAAAAAAATTCTTAAAAACAAACAAAAATGGTAATGCCCTACAGAGGAACAGAATCTTTCATTGCACAGCACACCCCTTTGTGTTACTATAGAACATAAAATATCACAAATTAGGACTAACTGTTTAGCCCACTCAGGCTTTAGTGATTTAGCATCAAACGTGTCAAGCCCTATTGTGTTAGTTAATTTCTTCTTGTTTAAGATACACTTTTCAGCAGGGCTATACTAGGGCAACCCATGTCCCAAGCACATCTCAGGCCCCAGTGTCTTTGTCCCCATGCCCCCACTCCCATGCTATAGTCCTCACCACCTCTTGGAGCAGTTGTGGCAGAAAGGTGGATAGCAGCATGGGATTCCTGTTTTCCCCCCACTTCAGGCTCTCTCCCATCCCAGAACAGGAGCTCCTGAAATTAACATCCCACTGAGATGCAGCTCACCTCTCTCAAAGCTTGTGTTTCAGGCTAACTGCAAACTCAGCCAGCTGTCACTGCACAAGCTATATTTGGGTCACATTTTCAAGTTTTTCTTTACAACCATGAGTGCCAGAAAACAGAGGGCTAGAAAATTATTTTTACATTTAAATGAATGCAGAGATTCTGTTATAACCACATAACTTCATGAGCTAGGAACTTAATCCAGCCTTTGTCATCAAAATTATGCAGCTAAACTAGTTTACTTTTTTTTTTTTTTTAAATGACCATTTTACTGAAAGTGTGCACGTCAACAGAAATTGCTAAAAATTCTTAAACAATATTCTGAATTTGTGCAATCCTTGCAATATCCATTGTCCTGTACTACAATATAAATGGTTAATATTTCAACTTTTAACTTATTTGTTACACCATCAACAGAACTGATAATCAGAAGCACTATCAGACTCAGGATTATTCAAATTATTTAGCTCTATTTACTAGTCTGAGCCTCCATATTTAAATGTAGTATAGTAGCCACACCATTGTATCAGAAAGCTATATTCACGTCTCGAAGCACAGTGGGAACAAATTCCAAAGCAGCCAACCTTAAATTCCACTGAAATATTTATTCTACCATCATGAAATACCTTTCATTCTCACCCTCCCTTACTCATACAAAAACCATGCGCATCTCATTGTTAAAAATACCTATTCATGTACAAGTTGTCATTATTATTTTGAAAAATTTTTAAACTATGCTCTCCAATCACTTTAACTCCATTCCTGTAGCCTCAGCAATCCTTCCTCCAATATATGCCAGGAAAGCAGGGACTCTCTAGCCAGCTTCTGAAGCTCCTTTCTGTGCTATTCTCTACTTGGCTTATACTTCTAACTCCTTTCTGAGCTCTTTTCTGTGCTATTCTCCACATGGCTTACACTTCTGACTTTTTCCACTCCGTAGCTGCAAGCTGGACTCCAGCTCTTGTTCCCCAACCCCCTACACTACCTGAAGGTATCAAACAATGCAGGGATTATGCACTGTAATCCAATTAATGCCCTCTTGTAAGGAAAGCCAGAGGCACCAGCAGGCAGTTCCTGGCAACACAAAGAAATAAAAGTTGTTTGACACCTGGCTGCAGACAAAATAGTAAATTCCAAGCAAAAATAACGAGTTCTGTGGCATCTTGGAAGAATGAAAAATCCCATTACCACGGGATCAGAAAGTCTATATTGGCCCTAACAGAGATGAAAAAACAATTTGTAGCTCTCATAATGTATGTGACAACCATAAATTTTAAAGAGAACAGATACGATGAAGGACACAGATATTACAGCATAAAATACATAGATCTATTCAAATTATTTTTACCTGTTCTTCCCCAACAGGAGGACACGTAGAGACCTCAGAGTTGAAAGCCCACTTATTTCCTCTATCTGATTATCATACAAATCTAAGAAAACAAGATGCTGCAGATTAGAAATATTCTGGATCCGAGTTATAAAGTTATGCTGGAAGTTCAACAGGCGAAGATGCTCTTCCCCATCAATAACTGGACAGACTGTCAGTTTTTGCCTGAAAAAGAAAGATCATAAGTAGTAATTTTGTAATACATCAGTATAAATTTTTTTAAATGTAAAGTAGGTGATAAAACAAACTCTCCATAGTAAGAATGAAATATATTTGAAAATATATTGTGCAAATGGGAATTATATCAAAGAATCCTAAGAGATCATTACAATTTTCAATATTCCATTTTGTTTTACTTTCTTCAGTGTTCTTTTAAAATCTGAACAACTCTGACAACAAAAGACACAGAATAAAGTCATTTCATTGCACTATACTGTTAAACTTCATTTATTTTAAGAACTGGTATAACTACAGGATGCAAACTTAATACCGTATATAAATTTTGCACCAATATGACCAGAGGTTTCAAAGTGTTTCGTAAAACCTTGTCTTTTAATCATCATTTATTTACTTGTTACTCAGCAGTGTTACTATAAAGTCATCATCTCAGTATCAGCTCCTTTATGACTACATGATTATCTTCCAACAGTCAGTGGGTGCCAAGGTCTTCCTGGATACCATATCAGCAGTCCACTTATACTAATGTCTATCAAAAACTATCCATTTACTTTTTTGGTGGGGTGGGTGGATTAATTGGTTTACTGAATTTTTACTTTATAAAACTAATAAATGAAACAATACATGTTAAATATGACAAGTACAAACAAAACAAAACTATACATAAAAGTAAATACAAATTGTGGATGTGGTACTGCAAAGGGTTACAACCCCTGACAGTTGCTTCCAGGAGGAATCCTACTGCAAGTCATTGCATGCTGGGATATAAACTTTTGCAGATAGGGGATTTATATGGTTTTAGTATTTCAAATTTAACACCTTTGCTTTTTTATTATTAGTCTAAAATTTACACCACTATACTTATGTAGCAAGATATGACATCAAAGCCATGATATGTTAGCCCAGAAATTCATAAAACCCCATAGACAAGTTAACAAGTGAAGGTGAAATCCTGGTCCTGCTAAAGTCAATAACAAAAATCCCATTGACCTCAATTGGGCCAGGGTCTTACCCTGAATGTGTAGATCATTTTTCTAATCCTATTACTAGTGAGGAACTTGACTTTTAAAAGAATTATACATCATTAATGCAGGACTTTATCACCCTTTACATGAAAAAAGAGCAGGATAGAATATTTTTATAATTTAAATATTGGGCTATCCATTTATAAAGGCATGTATTAGAGATGGAAGAATCAAAACAAATTTGCACTAGAGAAGTGAAAAAGTTAGCTTCTGATCAAAATTTATATAAATTAAGATTCTGCAAAATTCACAAATTCTACTGTGACTTGTCACCATTTTTTTTCAGACTGTTGAATGAAAGATTGTTACAGGACACTCTACTAGCTTTTAGCATTGGCTTCAATATGTACCTAGGGTTTTGACACTAGCTGGGGAGCTCATGTGCCTACTTTGACATGTTAACTCATGTTGTGACATGTTTTTTCTCTGGCATTTCAGCACCTGCCCTAGCACCTGCCCTCTATGTTTCAGCACAGTATTTTTCTTGTAACCCATACACAAATGCATGAATCAGCTTTCTCTGTGGAGCTTCCTAAGTGTTTTACTAAATATTTCTCCGTATACTGGTGCCTGAGCACAGGTGTTCCTACACCTCACATATCTGGCATTCAGACCGCTTGGTGCATCAGTGTCTGCTCCTTGTTACAGATACCAGAAAACATAATAATCAGTTTTAGTATTAATGTAAGCCAGAACATTTCTGATGCACCAGCAACAATTTTGGAGGAAAGTGGGGGTCTGGAATGTCTTGGAACGAATGAAGAAAGACAGACTGTTCAGCTACTTCAAAGACCATTACTATGGCAGAACAACTTCCAGGATGCATGACCATGTTCCTTGCATTGTCTGCCTCAAAGCTAATTGTGATCTACGTGCATGCTTTTCTTTTGGGACATCTCTTTCGCATCTTAACCAGAGGGAAAAAATTATCTATAAGGAAGAAGGGTATTGTTACAGTCAATGCATTGGACTAGGGCTCAGATTAGGGTTTAATTTTTGGCTTTGCTATAGACTTCCTATGTGACCTTGGGTAACCCACATAATCGCTCAATGCCTTGGCTCCTCATGTTAAAAAGGATAACCATGCTTCTCTACATCAGAGCAGTGTTGTGAGAAAAAAAATGTGGGTGGTACTCAGCCACCACAGTAATCGAGGCCAACATAAACCATGTCTTCATCTCTATTTGTTCACCATGTGGCAAAATGGGAGCCCAATTTTAACTGGGTTCTCTGGGCATTACTTTAATAATAGTAATTAATAATAATATAGGTAGTCTTTAGTTTAAAGATTTTTGCATGTCAGAATTCAGATTATAAAGCAAACTACACGAGTTAAAATGCAAATATTTGCCCATTCAAATATAACAAAAATTCTGTTAAACTTGACAGAAGAGTTAGCTCTGAAACCGAGACCAGGCATGAATGAAATATTTGTCGAAGTTACGTTTAAATTTTACATAGAAGTTTGTAGTATCATACTAGGGTGACATGAGTTAAAAAAAATCCTTCTGAAGTGCAGTCCACATTTTTCTCATATACACAACATATTTCTACCATTCTCAAATGTATCTTACCAGAACATTCCTTACCTTTCAAGACTCAGCCTATCGGAGTTCAGTATTTTCTCATCAGCAGTACGATGCAGAATGGGAAATGCTGTTATTGAAGAACTGCTCCCAAAATGAGTGTTATCTATTAGAAAATCGTACAAAAAATACTTGAACTAGAAATTTTAAAAGTTGTTTTATTAATTCTGCAGAATAAATGTGGAATATGTCTATGTGCCAAAAATTAAAAGATATGCATTAGTACACATGTGCGTTACAATTCCATCGTGGCACTTAATTGACTTTATCCAGTGTTCATACTAGAATGAATGTTTACCCATGTTACCCAATCTGAAATTTAACAGGAAGCCTGTGCAGAGTACAGTACAATACCGTACAGTGGTTCATACAGACAAATACAACATTTAGGGAAGAAGAAAAACACACTTTTTTAATGTCCTATTAATTTAAAGCTATTATTAATCATAATACAAAGCCATAAGGGAGCAGTAGCTAGTGCTTTCTGTTTAGCCACACATATTGGCAAATGGAGAAGCATAAGAAGTTGTAACCTATAACTTTTCCACAAGAAACATAATTGGAACAAAATGGCCTACTTGTCAACACAGACTAGTCTCCATGGTTACCTGAAATATTTGGACCAGTACCAGCACTATGACAGCCCTGTTGGAGTCTGTATTTTGTAGACGTATGAGCAGAAGAATCCCCAAATGCTGATAGACAGCCTGCACCTTGTTTCAATTCCAGACCAGAAAGGTCTGCCAGATTGGCTGCTACTGGAACATACACCTGCTTATTACGCACCAAAGGGCTCAATAATCTTCCATCTCCTAGAGGAGAAAAAAAAAATTACCACAAAGCTGCAGTTCATTGCACAATAAAATAAACTACACAAGATACCTAGAAATCAGTAATTTATTTGTACACAAAGCCATTACGTTAGAGTGTTTTGTTTATTTATATTCTTTTAAAAAGACTTGACATGCTGTGACAGAATACACTCCGGTATTCACACCCTACACACTACTGGAATAATCTTTGTACAAATATGCTTTGTAAGGCATCATCTGGATAATTTACTGGTCAGTATCATCTTGATAAAATGTGTGGTAACATTATATATGAAGTTATAAAATTTCCTTGTGTGATGTTATTTAACACATATTCCAAATCCCAGAGTCCTGCCCAAACTTGGCAAATTTACTGCTTAAATGCAAATTAAGCAGAGCACAAAGTCATTATGCAGGAAGGGAAACAAAGGAAGCTCAAACAGATGAAAAAACCCAGAGAGAACATCCTTCTACACCAGCGGTTCTCAACCTGTGGGTCGCGACCCAGGCGGGGGTCGAACGACCGAAACACAGGGGTCGCCTAAAGCCATCGGAAAATACATATTTCCAATGGCTTTAGCCGCTGAGAAGTCGCGCTACCATCTGTAGCAGCGCTATTCAGCTGGAACGCACACCGTTATGGATGCGCGTTCCAAACTGAATGCCTGCGCGCATGCGCAGACGTGATTGCATCATCCGTCCGGGGCCTAAGGGGCGGGGGAAGCGGGGGGAATGCTCCACAGTCCATAGCAGCGCATTACGTGTGTCCGGCGCTTGCCGACATCATCAGTGGGCGGACGCAGCAAGCGCCGGAGGACAGAAGCCTAGGAGGCGGAGAGCCAAGAGAGCCTGCGAGACAGCCTGCTGGTGTAAAAAAGGTTAATAATGTAAAAACAGTACACACACCATACACACAATACTGTGTAAGTGTAAGGTGCTTTGTGTGTAATTATTATACAGTACACAAAGCAGCTTACACTTACACAAAGCACCATACATTTACACAGTGTGAACTACATCGGTCTTATACTATAAGAGACCACTATAAGATGTAGTTCACACTGTTCTATATAGAAAACTTGCCACTAATCTGGAAAAAAACAGATCCATTAGTTAAGCATGTGAATACGGCCCCCTGGTCATAGTAACAGGTGTGTAATAGAAAACAACACAGGGAATAGTAAATAATAGGAAACTTTAACAAACTATTTAGACGCGACCATCTTTTATTTTTTCTTTAGCAAACCGTCTCATGACAATGGATCGTGTAGACAAGAATATTAGGAAAAGAAAATATACTGAGGATTTCTTGCAGTATGGTTTTACCTCAATAATTACAGCAGGAATTGAGAAACCACAATGTGTTATTTGTTGTGAAGTTCTCTCAGCTGAATCTATGAAGCCGAACAAACTAAAATGCCATTTTGATAGCAAGCACCCAAGCTTTGCTGGCAAGGATATCGACTATTTTAGAAGCAAAGCTGATGGACTCAAGAAATCTAGATTTGACACTGGTGGCCAGTACCACAAACACAATGTAGCAGCTGTTGAAGCATCATATTTGGTGGCACTCAGAATCGCCAGAGCTATGAAACCTCACACCATTGCTGAGGATTTACTGTTACCAGCTGTAAAAGACATAGTTCGAGTGATAATTGGAAATGAATATGTTCAGAAATTGAATGCAATTTCCTTATCTAACGACACTGTCCGCAGAAGAATAGAGGACATGTCTGCCGATATTCTTGATCAGGTGATCCAGGAAATTAAATCTGCACCACTACCAATATTCAGTATCCAGCTTGATGAATCTACAGACGTGGCAAACTGTGCACAGTTATTGGTTTACGCGAGGTATATTAATGATGGCGACTTTAAAGATGAGTTTCTTTTTTGCAAACCGCTTGAAACAACAACAACTGCACATGATGTTTTTGACGCAGTTGGTTCTTTTCTAAAAGCGCATAACATCTCCTGGGAAAAGGTTTGCGGTATTTGCACAGATGGTGCTCCTGCTATGCTAGGATGTCGCTCAGGATTTCAATGTTTGGTACAAAATGAATCGCCAAAAGCAATCGGAACACACTGTATGATACATCGCCAAATATTAGCGACTAAGACACTGCCGCAAGATTTACAAGAAGTAATGAAAAGCGTCATAACATGTGTCAATTTTGTTAAGTCGAGCGCCTTAAACAGTTGGCTGTTTTGGCAACTGTGCAACGAGCTAGATGCGCCAAACAATGCTCTGTTATTTCACACTGAAGTCAGATGGTTATCAAGAGGAAAAGTTTTAAAACGTGTCTTTGAGCTTCGTGATGAACTGAAAACATTTTTTAAACAGAAAGCAAGACTGCAATTCGAAGCACTTTTTAGCGATAAAACTGAGCTGCAGAAAATAGCTTACTTGGTGGACATCTTTGTCATCTTGAATGACTTAAATTTATCACTGCAAGGACCAAATGCAACATGCCTCGATTTGTCCGAAAAAATTAGATCATTCCAAATGAAACTTCAGCTTTGGAAAAATAAATGGGATAAAAATAAAATTTACATGTTTCCTATATTATCTGTCGTCTTTGAGGAACATGACATTGAGCCAGACAAAAAAATTATGATGATAACTTCTGTGAAAGAACACTTGCACATGCTTGCAGACGAAATTTCATCATACTTTCCTAATCTACCTGACACCCCATTTGCACTTGCCAGAAGTCCATTCACAGTGAAAGTTGAAGATGTTCCGGAGACAGCGCAAGAAGAGTTCATTGACCTAATTAACAATGATGCAGAGAGAACAGATTTCTCTACGATGCCACTGACAAAATTCTGGATTAAGTGTTTACAGTTATATCCTATTCTGTCTGAGACTATGCTGCGCCGCCTTCTTCCTTTTCCAACGACATATCTTTGCGAAACAGGGTTTTCCAGCTTGCTGGTAATCAAGTCTAAATACCGAAGTAGACTTGTTGTGGAAAATGATATTCGCTGTGCCCTTGCAAAGACCGCCCCAAGAATTTCTGAATTGGTAAGCAAGAAGCAACCACAACCATCTCACTAAATTTGGCAGCATACTGTTGCAAAATATTGCACTGTTGTTTACTGTTATATTACTGTTATTATATTTAAACCCATGCTATGCCATGGTGAAATGTTATTTATTGGAATTAGTAATAAATATTTCTCAACATATAATTAAATATTGTTTTTGTGATTAATCACGATGTTTAAATTATGTTTGATTTGTAGCAATGAGAATACATAATGCATATCAGGTATTTACATTCCGAATCATAACTGTAGCAAAATTACAGTTTTGAAGTAGCCACCAAAATTATTTTTTTGTTTGGGGTCACCGCAATATGAGGAACTGTATTGCGGGGTCACGGCATTAGAAAGGTTGAGAACCACTGTTCTACACAGACTCTTACTCCTAGTGCCCAGCTGGAAATATTTTCAAGAGACAGACTGAAACTAGAAGTAGAAGCAACAAACACCCCAAGACACCTCATCTCTCTCTCTGCCCACTGCATTCACTGTACCTGAAGCAACAAAGGAAGCATTTGGTGGACTCTGGGAGAGGGGTCCTGACCTACAGGGCTTGGTCAGTAAAACTGCTGAAAGCACATGGTGAGAAATTTTGCTTGAATCCGATATAGTTTGTTAAATTAGGTAATAGTAAACAGCTTATCTTTATTTTTTTTAATCATTTCTGACTTTTATACCTCATTACCAGTACTCACTTAAAATCTCTTTGTAGTTAATACACTTGTTTTATTGTTTTATCTAACCCAATGTGTTTAAATTGAAGTTCTGGGCAACTGCATTTGGGGTGACAAGTTGCATGCATATCATTCTCTGCAAAGAATAACAACTTAATATAATTTGTACTGTCAAGAAGAGGGCTGGGCAATACAGGAAATACATTTCTGGGGGGGAATCTAAGACTGGGGTGTATTGGGATCACCCTGCAATATAACCAAGGCTAGTCAGAGTGCTACCCAAGCATGGCTGGCAGGCTGCAGCTATACAGAGACATTCATGAAATGTCTGGCATATTGGAATGCTGTTTGTAAGTGGCGCAGGTGAGAGCTACTTCAACAAGGCATTGTCAAGCACCCAAGACTGCAAAGCAGTTACTCATTAATCTGGATTGTACCCTGGTGTATCACATATGCATAGAGTGATGCATGGAGACTTCAATGTCACTGTAATTAAACCAATCTTTTGTTCACACCAATCACAATTCCTGTAGGATTGCAAAGAGCAGCAACATGGCAAAGAACATATGGGATTTCATGGCTCCTTCCATACTCATTACACTTGGCAGTGAAATCTTATATGACTAAGGCTAAGATGTTTTGTTGTTTATAAAAATTCACTAGGAAAATGACCTTTATTTTCTTCCTACTGGCATTATTCTCCTCTTTAAGCAAGACTCTGATCTAGAAATGGTCTAGTCTTGTTCAGCCAAACACCATTTTTTTTCTTCTGGCACACAATTAAAAGTTACATAGTGCTCCAGAAAGAGCTATTCAACTGCTTCAATTACTGAAGTACTGCAACAGATTCAGGAGAAACAGTCTGAATGTTCTGAGCTCATGAACTTTCTGGGTACTGACAGAACAGGAGAGAATAATCATATACACACATCAGTTCAATATAACAAATTCACATACGGCGAACATTGATTATTTTCTTACTTTTGATATTTTGGTATTATCATGGTAGATGGTCCCCATATTTAATGTATTTCCCCAACCTTATTTAAAAAAACTATTAGCTCCCCAAAACTAGGATGGTAACTGTGTTAAACAGTCAGCTCCTCAGCTAAATAGCACATTAACAGAATATGATGTATCTGACACCTAGGTTTACTCCAAAATTTAATTCTATTCTCCCTGCAACTGTGCTCTGGTAACTAGACAGCGTTGCAAGTGACAAAATTCCTGATTTCAAAGTACTTAAAAAACATTTCAGAAGACTTAGAAATTACCTTCTTCCAAGATACTGGACTGACAGCCCAAAGTAAACATTTAAATTCTATCATTCAAACGTTAGCTACAGCACAGACTATGACAATGCAAAACTCCTTTTGTTGCCCTACTAACGTAATATTTTAAAAAGTGTCCATGCAATGATGGTCAATTTCTATGATTTTATAAATCAGGAGATGATTATTACATGAAAAACTATGTTACCCAAATTACTTACTGGTAAATAGCATTACATGGTAAAGCAGCAAACATTGACCAAGATTACATTATTAAAGAGAACTTGGAAACAAACAAAAATAAAAATAGAGCTAGTATACCCAGTGCTCATGCACCAAGATGAGAATACAGTCAAGTCTTTAGTATGCCAGAAATAATAATTATTTTTAAAGTGTGCTCAGTGTATGAAATAAGTTCATATTTGCTAGTCATACTTTAGCCTTTCTATAATTAATGCTATTAAACTAGAGAAGGGAAGACAGGTTAACCATTGTCTTCCAACTTTACCTTGTTTTCCTGAATTGTTTTTTTCCAGATCATGTTGTAAGAGCCTGTTGTGGAAAGACGACTGGTCTTTATTTATCCTGAATTCAAACTGCAACACAATGTTTAAAATAAGAAATGCATCAAACAAGATTTTTAAACACAAATATTGTTTTACAGTTATGCAAAAATTTGTATAAATTTGGTATACAGTTATTATAATTTACTTAAGGTAGATATTTCTTTTCTGGGGAATGACATTTATTAGCAGATTTACCCCAATCTTAGAATGTATTCATACCAATAAGGCAATAATACTCAGATTTCACTATGTAGTACCAGAAAGATTTCATGTGACAGGATTATTGAATAGGCATATTATAAATATCTAAAACAGATTAGATAAAATTATGTTCATGTAAAATATTTCATTATCAACAAGAAAATGAACAGAAGGTACAAACAATACTGCAGTTAGGTTGAGATTTTCAAAGCTGCCTCGAGAATTTGAACACCCACTTCCCATTAAATTTAATAGCTATTGGGTGTCTAAATTGTTTTGCTGACTTTAAGAATCTCAGCCAAAATACATAATTTATAAAATAGGTATCCACTAAAAGAATAATTCTATTGAAGATCAGCTTTTTTATTTTTTTTTAACATCAACTAAAGTATTCAGTAGAATACAATAGTCTACAGTGTCAAATCTTGCACATACAATGTACAGTATTTTCAGGATAATAGGCAGTACAGTAAAAAGAAACCATTTTCCTTTTATAATAATGAGCCCAACACATACTGGAGAGTGACACTGGAGGGAGAATCTGTTGCCACTCTTCCACCTTCTCAAGCATGTAGGTAAGAGGGTACAGAACAAGATGGGAATTAAGACTTGACTGCACCCTGACAATGCTCTGGCCAGCGTAACTAAACTGGGGAATATGCACTGTACCAGATAACAAACTCTCTGCCCAGGGCAGTAGGAAAAACAGAAGGTACGGCAACTTATTCTGGGTTCATAGCAAAGCAATAATTGAGCCCAATACTTTTATTTTATCCACCTATCCCTGACCACTGAAATAAGTCATTACAAAACAAATAAAATAAAATACTAAAAAAACCCAAAGTGGTGCTATTAAAAAAAAGAAACTCCTAACTCCAACAGTATTTTGGCATCTGTATTAACTAATACATTTGGATTATCTAATTTAATTATGTTTCAGTAATTAAAAAAATTATATTCAGATCTCACTGGTTTATTTCTCTCAGCCACTGATGAGGTTTGGAGAACCAGCTGAAGCCCACAATTGGTAACCTGCAAATTGAAAAAAGCACATTGCATTTTGCAAAAACTGACTGCTTTAAACAAAAGGCTAAATAAACCTTATTATTGAGGAATGTTCCCTGAATACAATAATTGATCCAATAAAGAAGGTGGTCTTAGATAAAATGGTCAAGAGAAAAGTATAATTGCGTGAAATTGCGAGCCCGTTAGCGAGAATTTTTAAGCAATCG
>ML675621.1:1511839-1581893 GCA_007922155.1 Mesoclemmys tuberculata
GTCCCTTCTGACCTATGAGTCTATGAGTCTATGAGTCTATATTCATTTATGGTAATCTGTACTAGCTGACCCACCCACGTCATACTTAAAGTTTTACAATCAAGCAGCATCTGGAGATTTGATCTACACTGCATGCATCTTTTCCCAGCATGTAGAGTATGTACTGAAGTAGCCCCACAGCACAGGTTTAAATGGCAGTGTAGAAGTGAAGCACATCTTAGGCAATTAGAGTAGCCTCATCTAAAGGGTGTGGCTATGTATGTTAATATATCTCCCACAATGTTTTCTACTCACCCAAGCTGTGCTTCCCCATCTACACTGCTATTTTTAGTCATGTGGTCTCCTGCTGCCTCACAGCTACTGCTAAAGATTGGCAATGGGGCTGCTGGAGCCTTCCCCTACCCCAGGAAAAGATTTGGGCAATGGGGAGACTGGCTGACTCCCCCCCCCACAGAGCCTTTCACACTGACACATGTAGCTATACACCGCTGTATAGCTGCAGTTTGCAGTTCAGTAAGCTGCATATCTACCCATACCCTATGCCCCACAGAAAGTGGTATGTTCCACAGCTATAGCCTTAGTCAACAAAGCACCAAGAAACATCTTGAAATAACCACTTTCTTTTTTGCCTTCATAAGTAGCTACAATAGATCTATTTTAAATGACAAAGTATCCCTCTTGGACTTCTTTTTTTAAAGGGACAGATGCCAGGTTTTTTTTAAAGTTTGTTATTTACATTACAAAGCATAAAGCTAAGGCTCCAAAACACTTATAAATAATCACAACTGTTTACTAGAAATGTACAAAGCAGCTCACACACCCAGGGGCCTCAGTGAACATTATGAAACATTTTAAAGACTAACACATTTAATTTTTGCAGGCATAAGCTTTCGTGGGCTGTAACCCACTTCCTCAGGTGCCGGGAATAGAAGGGTATAGAGACCAACACAGCTACCCCTCTGGAACTTTTCATTATGAAACACACACAGGTAAAAATACATCCTCTCCCAGTTCATAATCACTGGCGAATTTTAGGACCTCACTGGGTTGCAGTGTTCCCTGAAACACATGCAGGGGGGGGACAGACAAGCTGCATCCAAAGGCAACCAAAGAGCCCTTGTGCCTACCTGTGCAATGCCCCGTCTGCAAAAGAAACAATGCAAACACCACTTGGCACAGAGCCGGGCACGGACACATGCACAGGCCTCACGAAGGGGCAGGTATCGCACGTCCAGCGCAGGCAGTGCCTGCCCCGCTGCCCTCCCCCGGCTGCGTGTTGCAGGTGCGGAGCGCGCGGAGCAGCCCCGGGAGGGCGCGGACACCGTGTGACACGGGGCCCCTCCTCCCAGCGCAGCTGGGGCCGGATACGGCCTCGCAGGGGGCAGCAGGCCTGGCCACGGGAGGGGGCGCAGGCTGAGAGGAGGGCGGGGGACCCCGGTCTCGGAAGGGGTACAGACCCACGGGGCGGCGCGGCGGGCGGACGGACAGACGGACGTGTGGGGGGGGACACCAGGGAAGCCGGTGGGCGCGGATGGCTGCAAAGCTCCCGGTGCAGGGAACATGCGACGGGCCCCGCACCCGGCACTGGGGGGCCCCGCACCCGGCACTGGGGGGCCCCGCCCCGCCCCGCCCCGCCCTCCCGCGGCAGCGTACACTGCCCGCGCCGAGCGGTGACGGGCGGCTACTCCTCCGCCCTCCTCCCCGCGGCACCTACGGTGCTGGACGCGGCCCTGCCGCCGGGCCGGCCCTTGCTGGGCACCATGGGAACGAGTCTCCGCGACCGGCCGCCGTCTCCGACCGGAAATCACTCCCGCGTGACCATGGCAACCACCACTTCCGGTCCAGTGCCGTGGCGCTCCGGGCGGGGACCGCGGGGCGGTGGCTGGGCCGGGCCGGGCAAGTGCGGCGACAACCTGAGCTGAGCCCGGGCGGGGGGGAGCGAACGAGCGCCCCGGCCCCGCTCGCCCGTTCCGGGGAGGGGAGAAGCCGGGTCTCCCGGAAGCGGGGAAGGGCCCGGCCCGCATCAGCCGCCCCCGCGCCGCGTCCCCCCCGGAAGGAGCGGTGGGGGTTGCGGGAGCCGCGGGCCGGCTTCCCGCCATGCCGGCGCGGTGCGTGGCCGCCCGGTGCGGGAACACCACCGAGGGCGGGCGCTCGCTCTTCCGCTTCCCCCAGGACCGAGCCCTGCGGCGCCTCCGGGACCGGTTCGTGCGGGGCCACCGCGCCATCATCTGCTCGGCCCGCTTCGCCCCCGGCTGCCTCGACGCCTCGCCCGTGATCCAGCGCCGCTGGCGCTTCTCCCGGCGCCGTGCCCACCCTGCCGGCCGCTCGCTGCCGCCCGCCCCCGGCCTGGGGAGCCCGCGCGAGCCGCAGGTAACCGGCTCGGGGAGCGCTGGGAGCCGCTGGCCACGGTGCTGAGCGCCCTGCTGCGGGCCCGGCTCTCTGTGCTGCCCTCGCCGTGTCCCCTCAGGTGCCGTGGCCGTTCCTTTCCCGCCCGCCGATGGCGTCTCGTGGAGTAACCCCGACAGGCCCGGGGGGCTCGGACGTTATTCCCTTTGCCTGCCATTTGTCGCTCCGCAGGGGCCCAGCGGTACCAAGAAACAGGGCTTTTTAACCAGTGAAGCAGCGCAGGAGGCTGTGAAGGGGTCCCATAACCGCTGGCTGCCTGCAAAGGCGTGCGATAATGGTGCAAAGAGCTGCAGCTAGGGGTAACTGCTTGCCATTGTTACATGGCTTTGTTTCTTTAGGATGCGGCTGTTTCATTTGATTTCTGTTTAATGTGTTGCTGAAAGGTACAATAAAAGTGAAGGTCATCTGAAAAGCTTCTCAGAGTCCGTGACTAGGTGCCAAGTTGTAACTGATAACTCTTTTTAGGAGTTTGCAACCTGGAGATTATGGTCTCTTCATGTAAGAATGTGTGTGACTTTTAGTGGCTCTGTACTGGTAACTGTCATGTAGTTAACTTTAAAAACAAGTTTAAATGCTCCTGATGTGGTAGGTATGTTATCTGTGTAGAATAGGGTGTACCTCCCTCTTTGAAGCAAAATAAAAACATACTCCTTTGCTTGCTTTTTTATGAATTAAGTGTTAAGGAGATCTGGGATGGTAAAAGCAGCACATCAACAGCTTTACATTTAAAAGTTTATTTTAAAATCTTTTTATGCATCCACATTTGTACATACACTCAAAACAGCAGCTGCAATAAACCTTCACAAGTAAATTGAGCATTTAAAGTTGGAGAGTAACTACCTGTAGTCATTTTTATTTAAAAAAGTGGTAGGATGATTCTTAAAGGCCTTATCCAATTAAAAATGGCAGCAGTCATCACTGTTTTTCATGCAACAAGCCAACCTATCCAGAAAAAGCATGAACTTAATGAAGTCAAAGACCAGCCAGTCCTTCCTTACATAACCAGAACTGAGAAGGAAGTGCCCATTTGTAATAAGTTTGTAGATGTTCAGCAGACTTGCAGCCAGTGACAAACTGGTGCTGTCTAAAGACCTAGCTATAGGCTGCATTCAACAGGCTCTGTAGGGATCCGTCCATATGGATAAACTTGCAGGATCAAGGTCTAGTTTGTTTGGCACATGGTTACTGGTGTTCCTAATTACAATGCTCTGTGTAACACAGCACTAGAGTTCACAGAAACCTTTGTATAATGAAAGGCAAAAAAAGTTTCCTAAAATTCTGAGAAAAAAATCAGTGCTTTTGCTAAAAATAAAATCACTACTTAGTTAAGTTTGTACTGCATGAAACAGTAATACTTGTTTCATTTAGCTAGAAACTTGCACTTTTTTTGTATTTGATGTTCCAAAGGGGGAAGAGTCATACTCAATCATGTCACAAACAAGCTCCTTTATTTTTGTTACTAACACCTTAGACTATTGAAATTTAGCATTTTAGAAGTCTAATTCTCATTTCTCTCAGCATGGGTGTGAAAAATCAGTGGATAGTTTGAACTTTTGTTTATAGTAAGGTTTTCATGGCTCAACTTTGAGTTGCATACACTTAGAGAAACTATTTTTATTAAAAACAACTGTTGAAGTTTTTCAAAACAAATCAAGGGGAAAATGCCTATTGTGCTTTCTTATAAAAATTGTTTTTTAAAACTACAATATAAACTTCTGTCAAATTTGAGTCAGCCCTTTTACAACTAAATTCTGTTAGAATTCCCTAGAGAGATCAAGCACAGCAACACAACACTTCGTTAATGTGTGAGTTATGATAGTTACAATCATCTGTCAACTGTTTTTATCAATTTCAGATTACGTATGAATTTGAAACTACACAAACACAGTTAGATGCTGACCAGTCTAGTGAATTTACATCTGTATCTGCCTCCAGCCAAGAAAATTTAATGTCAGTGGATGCTAATGTTCATAAACTTAAGGAGCATCAAAGTACACAAGTCTCTCTGAAAAGACCACTCCATCGCAGCATAGGTAGGTCTGTTTACTGTTCCTTAGATTTCCATTGAAATTAATGCAAACACTTTGCAATTACACAAGTGTGATCAATATACTCCAGATTTCCACCCACCCATTTTTACAGGCATTCAAGCAAAAGTGAAAGTACCCAGTAAACTACTCTGTGATGCAGTAAGTCAGACAGATGAGCTTTGCTCTGTTCCTAGGACTTGATCCCTTTTTGGAATTTTCTCCACTGACTCAGAAACTGACACTGAGTGGGATGGAAAAAGTGAACAACAGAGTGACTTGTCATACAGAGCTGTTCAGGTGAAAGAAGAGATACTGAGAGTGAATCTTAAAATAATTTGCTAGACTGTAGTTCTAATTTTATTAATCTATATGTATTCTCTTTGGTCTGTTAATTTTGTTTTACAGAGAAATTTGATGACGTCTCACCCAGGGCAGCCTTAGGAACATGTAGCACATACATGTGTATTGGAGGGGCCACTTAATGCCATTGGAAACAGCTCTAAAGGCATACACAAAAGTAATTAACTAGTTTTGTCAAGTCCAAAATGTGGCCTTTTTCCCCCAAGTAAAGTAATAGAAAAAAACTACTGTTTCACTGGGAACAGAATTTAGTCTCCCTAAAGTTTCAATAGCTTGACATGCAAATCTCAAAAAACAGAGCCACCAGTGGTGTGTTTGGAATGTTTCCTTGCAGAAGATAAAGCCAGACTATCACAATTTAAAAATAGGAAGGCTGCATATCTAATAAATAATTTTTTGGAGTAGGACTATCACATTGGCCACCTAATGTGGCAAACTGAATTTGTAAGAGGAAAACATTTGTTATCTGGTGAAATTAAGGCTATATGCTAGCTCTGCATGCTGAACACAGATTGGAATTTAGTTTCATTCAAGCTTACTAATATTAACATTGGGGCACAAGGACACATAATGCCCCAATACATTAATAGTAGCAAGCTCTAATGAAACTAAATTCCTATTTCTCATTCTTAATTGGGCTAATTAACACTTTAAGAGTTAGATACATGGAAGAAAGACACCAGAGAGATATAAAGTTAACTAAATGGATCTAGTTTTAAATGAACAACCCAAAAATTTTCCTATCCAGGTGATTGCAAACCAGCTTTAATACTAATTGATTACATGTAAGTTTCTGGAACAACTTCTTCTACCAACTAATCTTTTGCTGTGATGAATGAAAAAAAACTTGAACTTTGCATCTTGCATGCACTATATGTACTACACAGAGGAAAACTACATGTGTTTTGTAACTTTTAAAAAAACTATTGTAAATAATGTGTTTTTAAAAGTTCATTTCAACTATAACTTTGAATAGCAATGTACAACATTTTTAAATAAAATGCAGAATAAAATTTGACAGGTTTGACTTTGGTTAATTATTGAATTGGGAGGAGTGAAGCATTTTTATGAGGTATAATTCTGCACTTTGCTAAGTTCATATCCCCTGCATCATATTTCTGTGCATTATACAGGCTATAGATAGAAGATTCTGTTTTTAGTTATTGATCTGGACAAGGTTTTAATACCAGTGCTTCTGGTAAATATGGTTATTTCCATATCCATGTCATACATATTCCCATACTTGTTTTGTCAAATATATACTTGGATATGGCTATCCAATCCAGAACATGCTTATTGGCCATTTTCTTGGATGTAATCTAGGCAAGTACAACTGCATAACATTATAAGAAATCAAAACAAGTTTCATATAGTTTATCCAATGATATATGGCAAGAAATAACTAATCCCACTCCTTACATCTTATTCCCCAAAAGTAAAAGAGTTCACCTAGTAACAGTTTGCATGACCAATGTCATCACTTCAGTGAGGATTGGAGCTTTTCATGTCTCAGTGGAGTGAAAGGACTTTCATGGGCTTTTAGACCAAGGTTAAAATATTTTAAAATGCCTGCCTAGCTTTCAGAACTGATTTCAGCTCCATTGGATATAGGTTGTTAGGCCATCTGCACATAGTAGTAGCGAAGCCCCTTCCAGTAGTGCCTTGAGTAACATGATTAACATATGTCATTTGATGTTTGTTCTCTCATCCTCTCCCAGGGAAGAAGCATGTGGACTGGAGTGGAGTGTCTTGTTATAGTAGGGGTTGGTTTGTTGGCTCCAAACTGGCTAAGTCATTTTTGAAAATGGAAATTAAGCTTTTAAATTACTTAGACACCTTTGAAAACTTTAGCCTATGGCAACAGCCTACAGCCAAAAAGTCAGTGTACGATAACTTTGTTTTAATCAATTTCATGCTGAAATCCTGTTATCTTTTTACTTTAATTTTGTTAAACACTTAAATAAAACTAATGCTTTTAGCTTGTTTGGAATTATCCTTTTACTCATTAAATACAAATTATCTAGATTAGTCACCTCTCTAAATAAATCCTCTTTCAAACACGTGTAGAGCTCTCACACATTTTCCCTAATTTCTGATTTTTGAAGATGGTGAAATTCAGTAGGAAGCTAACGAAGATCTACGCTAGAAAATAAAATTTCATTATATGAAATAGAAAAATAGATTTTTTGCATTATCTAAGTGAAGGGCAGGAAAAATCCAAACCATTTTGAAAGTCATATTCTGAATTTATAGTAGTGTTTGATTGCAGAGTTTACCATAAATTACTCCACTAAAATCAAGAGTACAGGACTGCAGAGCTCAAGTTCTTTAAAAATCTTTCCATGAAAGTATCCACATGTATGTTGTTTCTATGCTACCTTAATACACCCAAGTTTCATTGGTTTCTTAGGTCAGCAGGATCTGACAGCATTTCAGAGGCGATAACCTCATTCCTTTGAGGGTTAGTGTGCTGTATACGCAGTAATGTTGTCCATCTGGAGGACTCTGTTCCTCTCTGTGGGCTCCTTGATGCTCTGCCCAGCTCTTTAGCAGTATGTCTCTATTACAAAACCTATAAAGGCCACTAAACTTTACCTTCAAGGGAGGGATACCATAGGAAAAAGAAGCTCTATAGGAAAGCTAAAACTCCCTGAAACCACATAAACTTTTCAGACTGTTTGCAGTTGGGATGGAGATGACTAATTCCAACCCATTCTCTCCCTAGGGACAAATCTTGGATCCTGCTGATCTTCCTACCACTGCGGCAGAGACCCGTAAGTATGTGGAGGAGCCCTTCTGCTCACAGATCAGGTGCGAACAACTATGCCCTCAATTCTTAATACCAGTAACATCAGGAATGTGTGATGGCTGTTCTGTTAAAGCTAGGAGGCACTATGCCCAAGGCAGATATCCACTCAGATTATGTCTGGTGTCCACTTGAAGATTAGGACAGTCAAAGTTAAAACCCTGCACATTCACCCTATAGCCAATCTTGAAATTACAAGAGAATTTTTGCTCAGCCTTCACAACTAATGTTAAATGTTTGCAAGTAGGAAGCACCAATAAACTCACCTGGGCTTTAGGGGGTTTCATTATGAATTCCAAGGAGATTCAGCAGGTAACTTAAGTACAGATTTTTTTAAAATGTGAGTCAACTGATGCTTCTGTGGTGAAACCATCTGAAATTTTTCATTTCTGCCTGATCTGATGCAATGTCAGAACGAGTTTCACTAGGAGATATTAGGTTCATTTGAACCTGAAATGTAAGGATTATTTCAAAGGGTAATGTGAACCCATAGAGGTTAGAAATGAAAAAAAGTGTTCAGCTCTGCTCAGAGCCTCTGAGATGGTTTACCGACACCTACTTTTACTCTTGCGTAGCCAGTCAATCGAATAATGCAAAGCAGTAAAGGCCCAAATCTGGAAGTTATCTGGTTTATTACTAAGGTGGTCATATGCTAGTCTCCAGGCAATTTTTTCTAGACGGACGAGGCTGGCCAGATTGACTTCCAATACCGCCAGCTGGTTGATTTACAGAAATGCAATGGCAAAAGTGTTATCAAAATAAATCGCAGTGTTACAGGGGGAAATCACAGTCTTTTTTCTCCCCTTGCTTTCCCTTTCTCATGCAGTCCTGCTGTGGGATTTTAGTGGTGCAGAGGGCTTTTCACTGGCACTCTGCACCAGAGTGAAGTTCATTCTAGGTGGATTAGTAACTGACACCATCACGGTACCTTAACACCAGTGGCTCAGGTTGGATGTATGACCTCCTCTAAGGACTTGTCTTCACTACTCTTAAGTTTTCCAAGCACAGCAAACACTGTTTAATCTCCACTGATGGTAGCAATGATGGAAACATTATGAAAGAATATCAGGCAACCATTGGTTTTTTTTAGCTCAGAGCAGGCTTACTCAATATGGTATTTAAAATGGCATTAGACTCCACCTACACTAATGCTCCCAACATTGCTTTCAGTTTTGGAGCTGACCTGGTGGTTAAAACAGTCAGAAAATTTAGAAGAATAAGCTAAATTTAGACGAGACAAAGTTGCTCTATGCAATGACCACCAATCAATTAAAAAACAGAACAGAATGGCAAAGTTCAATTGACCTCAATGGTGCAAGAGGAACCCTTTATGTCTTACCTGGGCCAATTTACAATCATAGAAGATCAGGGTTGAAAGGGACCTCAGGAGGTCATCTAGTCCAACCCCCTAATCAAAGCAGGACCAACCCCAACTAAATTATCCCAGGCCTTTGTCAAGCCAGGCCTGAAAAACCTAGAAGGATGGAAATTCCATCACCTCCCTACGTAGTCCATTCCAGTGCTTCACCACCCTCCGAATGAAAATGTTGTTCCTAATATCCAACCTAGACCTCCCTCACTGCAACTTGAGACCACTGCTCTTAGCTCTGTCATCTATTACTACTGAGAACAGCCTAGCTCCATCCTCCCTGGAACCCCCTTTCAGGTAGTTAAAGGCTGCTATTAAATCCCCCCCCTCATTCTTCTCTTCTGCAGACTAAACAAATCTACTTGTCTCCACCTCTCTTCATAAGTCTTGTGCTCCAGCCCCCTAATCATTTTTGTTGCCCTCCGCTGGACTTTTTCCAATTTGTCCACATCCTTTCTGTAGTGGGGGGCCCAAAACTGGACACAGTACTCCAAATGAGCCCTCACCAGTGCCGAATAGAGGGGAATAATCACTTCCCTCAATCTGCTGGCAATGCTTCTACTAATGCAACCCAATATGCCATTAGCCTTCTTGGCAATAAGGGCACACTGCTGACTCATATCCAGCTTCTTATCCACTGTAACCCTCAGATCCTTTTCTGCAGAACTGCTGCCTAGCTCATCGGTCCCTAGTCTGTAGCAGTGCATGGGATTCTTCCGTCCTAAGTGCAGGACTCTGCACTTGTCCTTGCTGAACCTCATCAGATTTCTTTTAGCCCAATCCTCTAATTTGTCTAGGTCACTCTGTATCCCATCCCTGCCCTCGAGCATATCTACCTCTCCCCCCATCTTAGTGTCATCTGTAAACTTGCTGAGGGTGCAATCCACCCCATCTAATGCACTGAAATGGAGTATGACTTTCACTGTAAAAATGAGGGAACCCTGAAGAATGCTATGAAGAAAGAAGAACTACACTAGAGGCAGTAGTGATTCATATTCCAACTTCCATCAAATGATCCATGTGTGAACAGTAATGAGAAGAGAGAGATCTTTTGAGGATCTTCCTCAGTTAAGGAATTAATATTCATTTGGTAAATTTCTACATCCTAGGCTCCAATCCCGCAATCACACATGTGCTTTACTTTAAGCATGGAAATAGTCCATTGAAGTCAATGGAGCTACTCCCACGTTCAACATTAAGCATGTGCATAAGTGTTTGCAGGATCTGTCCCTTATGTTGTTAGCTCTTCAGAGCAGGGGCAATGTCTATAGTCTCTCTCTAAAGCACCATGCACCTCTTTGATCCTACATTATAAAATGTATGCCATTATTTCTGTTTATTCATGTTTGTTATCTTCAGGCCATTTCTCAAACATTCACAACCTCAGCAGCTATTGAATAAACCATTTTAATTTTCCAGAAGATGAGACTCAAGATGGAAGGTAAATACAATTTAAAACAACAGACATTTTCAATATACTGACATACAAGAAGAAAAAACAATGCCACAAGCTCCTTTAAGCTGTTAATAGTTACCATAAACTTCTTTGAATTGCATTCACATTATATTTTGGAAGTTGTGCATTGCAAGCAGTGATTTATTTATAAAGTTATTAGATGCAAAATCACATTAAAGTCTCAAAGTTGTGCACTAAGATAAAAAAAGTAATATATTTAGCACGAGAATGCAAATCAAGGAATATATAGAAAATAAGAGATCAAAAGTCCAACTGGAATACTGTGAATCCTTATAGCTGCACTTCCCTGGTGGCCCACGCACTTTCTACTGAATTTTTTTTTTAATTAAAATTTAAGTCTGACCTTTTATGGTTGCCCATATAATCTATATTGACCTGATGCAGCACTTTCCAAGTCTTCAGATAGCTGGAAATAACATGAACGGATGCCAGTCATCTAATTGAAATGTTAATTCTGAAACCTAGTGGCAACAGATAACATTAAGTATTTGACTGCTGGTAATTTTGGCAGAAACATCCAATGTCAGTAACTTTTCATCCCTCCACCCAAGCCTGGTTACTGAATGTTGGCCAGTTTGTAGTGGCCGGATAGCACGTGTGAAAAATCAAGACATTTTCTGGGGGCAATGAGGGTGTTATAGTTGGGTGTATAAGACACAGTGCCTAGGGTCCTGACATCCATTTAGTCACCCTACTAGATTTCCCAAGCCTCCTCCTGAGCCCTGGATTACAGATGATGTGATTACCGGTAGGAGAAGGCTGGCAAACTGTGACTCCGCTTTAGAAGAGTGCAACCCTCCCTTCCTGCCCCAGCAAAAGCGCGAGATCCCATCCCATGGAAACTTACCCTGCAGAGCCCTTCTCTGCGGAGAGAAGTCTCCACCCCCCGGAACGGGCCCAACACCCCACATCGCGGTACAGCCCGGGCCCCACCGTGCCCTTCCTTGGCTGGGGGGAGGCTGTCCCCGGCCCCACTGGCACCGTCCCCCCGACAGCCCGGGGTGGGGAATCTCTGCCTTTCCCCCGCGTTTGCCTCGCCCTGGGCTTGCGGCTCAGCCCGGCTGATGGGTCCCCGGGGGGAAAAGCCCCCGGCGCGGCCATGTACGCGCTGCTCAACGCCGGGCTCCCTGCCTGCTCTGCCCGGGGCGGCGGGGGAGCGCTGGCCCGGCCCCCGGCTCCCCGCGGCGGTAGGCGGGGGCCGGGGCCGGCCGCCCAGCAGCAGGAGGGGGCTGGCGCTGGGGGCGCGGCCGCGGCGGCGGGGAGAGAAGGCAGCGGCGGCTGCGGGCAGCCCGGGGGCGTCGCTGCTCGCTAGGCTCCGCCGGCTCTGCCCTGGCCTCGGCCGCCGGCGCCCCCTCTGCAGCGGAGCCCCATGGCGGAGCCGCCCCCGGGGGAGCCCCGCGGCCCCGAGCCGCAGCAGCCCGGGATCGCCGGCGGGAGCCCGCGGCCACGGCAGGAGGCGCCCGGCGGCCCCGCGGGCGCGGAGGCGGGGAGCGGCCCGGTGCGGATCCGAGTGGCCATCGAGGCGGAGGCGGGGGAGGGCGGCGGAGCCCCGGGCCCGGCCTCCCTGGGCGGGGGCAGCTGCAGCGAGGATGACTCCGGCCGATGCGGGAAATACAGGTACAGCGGCCCGGCCCGGGACGGGAGCGGAGCCGAGCCGAGCGCGGCCCCCAGCCGGGCCCCTTCCCCTGTGCCGGGCGTTGGAGGCGGGCGGGGGCTGCGAGGGGAGCGCGCTGCCGCTGCCAGGGCTGGCCGGGCCCTGATGCAACGGGCTCGGGAATCGCGCCAGGCCAATGGGAGACGCGGTGTAACTCGCGCTGGACGTTGCACCAGGCGGCCCGTGCACACGCGCACTGCTAGACTCCGCTGGGCGGAGAGGCGCGGGGCGGATCCGGGATCCCCTGGCGAGCCGACCTGGCACTTCGACGGGGGGGGGAGGCTGCGCTGGCGGGTCGAGTCACTAGCGCTGGCGAGTTGGAAGCCGCAGGCGGGGGAGGAGCCGCGGGCTTGGCTGGGGCTGGAGGCGATGCTCCTCCCCGGCAGAGGGGCTGGGGTCTCCTGGAAGCCCGCTAGACGCCTTGGGTCTGCGAGTGCCGTCTGATGACATCGCGTGAACCCTGCGGGAGAGGTTCCCCTGCAAAACCATGGTGGAGAAAGCAAACGTCTCTAAAAGTGCAGCTAGTGGCTGCGGGCCAGATTGCACTTCCCAGCCCTTCTGGGCCAATCCGACCTGGAGAGGTCCGTTAATCCAACCTCCTGCAGAGAGGCAGGATCAAGTAAACCTTCTAGACCATCCCTGACCAGTGTTGGTCTAACCCGTTTTTAAAAACCTCCAGTGAGGGGGATTCCAAAGCCTTCATTGGAGCTTAATTACCCTCACTGAATCATAGAAATGCAACCTGTCCTGGTAGGCATCAAGAACTGTGCTGTGGGGCTCTTCAGTGATGTAAAAAAACAATATGGGGGGAGGGGAGGAGGGAAGTGATGCACAGATTTGGAAAATGTGGACCCAAATTATCCTTTGCCAATATATTGCAACGCGTGAATAGAGAGGGCAGATACATTGCCAGGGATATTCATCCTTAGTGTTCAATAGCCACCTCAGCCAAGGAATGTATTCCCAACCTTTTCCCTCTGCAAAACTCACATAGCAAACCTGTCACATAAACCAGTGGTTAGTTGTTTCCTTCGGAGCTGGGGGCTTTGCTAATCTCACTGAGTGAGTGGTGTTTACATGGTGCAGAGTTCACTCAGGGCTGGAGGAAAAAGGAGGATTATGACCAGTCCAGCCTTTAATGCTGCCTAAAGAGACTGACTAGAGCTACACGGTGTGCTGCTGTGATTGGAAGCTATTCCTAGCATTGTTCATTAGCACAATTGGTTTGTCGCAGTCTCCTTCTGGACTGTGACGCACTGGCCACTCTCCCAGAGGAGTTACCCTAGAAATATATGGATCAAAGGCCTCAAGCCAGCTCAGTTCAACGGCTTTACTTCAATTTAAAGCTGTAGTAATGAGCTGGGGCATTCCTGCCAGGTGGCATGCTGGCTGTGCTTAGCAAAACTCTGCCTTTGGAATTAGCAGGGCTTTTGTATGCTATTAGTTTCTTGTCCTGATGTGGAATCCGGTTCTGTAATCATGAAGCTTTAAGTAGATTAATTGCCTATGGGCACAGTAATCTTCCTGCAACAGGTATATCCTAGTATCTGTAATGATCTTTTGAGGATAGCTGATGATGTAAAGAGTGCAGGATGCAATTTTTGTAAACTGTTGTGATAATCAAATTGCTTTTAGAAAGTATGATCTGTGCAGATTTTATTAGAGATGGGGAAGGGCTCTATAGGGTTAACTGACCAGCTAACACATTTTTAAAGATGACTGACATGGGGCTAAGTGGTGGTTTACAAGATGTTTAATTAAAATGTTTGAACGTGTTTTCTAAAGCCTGCTCAAAACACCTTTTTTACACTAGTATAACTGTTTCAGTTAGGGCTGTAAGACTTTTAATAGTTACACTAGTGCAACCCTACTGTACAAACAGCTAATGGTATAAAAATGCTTTTTATACCATTATAGCTTATTCTTCTTCCTTTACAGGAATAAGCCATACCAGTATAACTGCATACACATAAAACATAGTTACTTACCAGTAACTGTTGTTCTTCGAGATGTGTTGCTCATATAGGGGGGGCTGTGCCGGTATGGTAAAACCTATACTACGTTTGTGTGTGGGCAATAACACAATGCTGTTATGGTCATGGGCAAGTTCTGTAGGTATGTCTTAGGCTGTTTAAAAAGGTGTGTGCTTACTTTGACTTAGAGGGTTGTAAGACTACAAACTTGCTGTGTCTACACGAGGATTTTATAATATGTGAGCTACCACATTGTAAAAACACTTCCCCTAGAATAGACAAGGCCTGTGTGAATTGTACACTAATCCAATTAATCATGGGTGGAAGAAATAAGTTGTCATTGTTCCCTCACATGCTACCACTACTATACTTAGTTTGTAAGAGAGAGCTAAATATTGCAGCTATAACTCTTAGTAGGTTGCCATCCCCACTCGGTATTTGTCAATTATAACCTGTATATGCACTGTATGGGATCTAGGTACACTCTGGAGTACAGATCTTTTGGACAGTACCCCATCCTGAAAGCAGAGACTTGATGGTGTGATTGCTTAGCCCCTGGGGCCAGTGCTGACTCCTCAGGCTTCCCCATATCTTAAATGCACCCTCTGAGAACTCCAATCATGTGGATGTTCTGGGTCCATAGCTTACCTTTTCAAGGGGGCACATGATAATCTTGGTTACAAGATCACATCCCACACAGACCACATAGGATTCCAAAAAACCATTGCTCTTTCTTTAATAGCAAAAGAAATGCACAGATCAGTACAAACATTAAAACCCTACACTAATTTCCATGTCCATTTTCTCTCCATTCTGGAGCTTTCCTTGAACTGATTGCTGCAGCCCCTAGTTTGACTTTCATGGCAGTCCTTGGTCCTGCAGTTAAATACTGCCACCCAGGAAAATATGCCTCTCTCTTCCTCTCCTTCCCAAAGCTTCCTGCGTGGCTCTCTGAGTCTTGCTTCTGAGAGTCCTTTTTAAATCCCTGCTTTCTCGTCTCTAACTTGGGCATGTTTATGCTAGGATGTTGCAGCAGCACAGTTTCAGCATTGTAACTGTCACTGTAGTACCCTAGTGTAAAGGCTTTCCTGGATGGATGTAAGGGAGTCTTTCTATCAATATAGATCTAGGTAATCTAGCTCCTTGAGCAGCAGTGGCTAGATTGATGGATACATTCTTCCACTGACCTAACAGCACCTACACAGGCGTTACCTTAAATATGGTATACAGAGGGGTATGAACTTTTCACACACCCCTGAGTGATGAAACTAGGTCAATCTAAATTAAGTGTAGACCAGGGCTTTGCCTTGTTTGGGAACTTTCTGCTCCCCAAGTGCCAGTACCCTGCTGACAAGTAGGAGGAAATAGCATCTCCCAGCCTCATGGTCATTCAGGTGTTTCCACTGAGTTCTAATGCCTCCCATTGTACCTGGTCCAGGAGGGACATTTAACAAGCTCTGCCAGCCTCTGGTGGGTTCACTTAGGCCTGTTCTACAGTTAAATTAGGTCAACATAGCTATGCTGGTCAGGGGGTATGAAAAATCCAAACCCTGACTGACAAACCTATGCCAATCTAACCCCTGGGATAGATGCAGCTATGCTGATGGGAGAATGCTTCAGCTGATGTAGCCATCATTGGGGAAGGTTGTGTCCCTGCACTGATAGAAAAACCTCTTCCATCAGTCTAGACTACAGCTATGCTATGAGGTTCTGCCAGTGCTGTTACAGCGATGTAGCTATGGCAGTATAGTCTGTATCATAGATGTACTCACAGAGAGAAGCATTCCACGATACAGTTTTCCTAAGAACAACTTTAAAATATCAACCAAAATAATAAATTGTACAGACATGTTCTCCCAATCTTCACAGCATGCTCAATTTGCAATTTGAGACTTGTACCGTAGCAACTGAAAACCAATTTCCTTTGGGTCAAGGCAGTGAAGGCTCATTACAGACTATTTCCAGGCAAATTGCAACATTCAATCCTCCGCTACTTTGGCTGCTGAGTAGTTCAAAAATGTTACAGGAATATTTTTCTATTGAAATTTCTCTCTTCACACAAAAAAGCTTAAGTGTTTTTGGGCAGAGTTACGACTGAAAATCTGCCTGAAAATTGAATGTTTTGTGATGGTATATGACAGTTTGAAATAGTGCTTTAGAACTGAAATAGTTCTGCAACTTGAGAGGCAGTAATTACTGCTACTCTCACTACTAGAGGCCAATCCTGAATCCATTTAAATGGAAACCAAAATGCCTGTTGGCTTCAGTGACTACAGCATTGGCTGTACACGGTTTAGTGCTATTTGTTTTGCTGTGATCATACAAGGCTTATTACTGTAGTGCAGTGTCACTTTCAAAAGAGATTTCACTCAAGTTTGTCAGTTGGGATGTATCCATGATAATCCCATGAGTTTTGCTATCCAGAGGACACATTCTGTGGGGCAATACACAGATGCATTTGGTTTCCTGTCTGAGTAATCACCAGATGAGTCACAACCTAAATAAGTTGTTTTTCAGTCTGCCCAAGCAGCTGTGATGATCAAATCCTTAATAAGATGTGCGAGAAAACAGAAACTAAATGCAAGTTGTAAACATTATACATCTGTTAAGATACTTGTTTCTCACAAACTCCTCTTGACTTTCACACTGATTACTGAACACTTTTTATATTAGCTTTAGGGTTTTTGGTATTAAAATGATTTATTCTGGTTATGATCAATAGAGCTGTTTACAACCAGCTTCCTAGCTGTTTTCCGTAAAATACTGCATTTTGCCATTTCTAAGAATGCTAAAAGAACCTCGTAAACTTGAAAATGTTCCATGTGAAAGGGTTTTGTCAAACAGGATTGAAAAGACGTGTGATATTTGAGAAGGGCAGAACTAGCAATGCAGTGCAGCTCAGACCAATGGATCAGGAGATAGGTATGTGCCAGAATCAGGATACCATAATACTTGAGAGGAAAGTGAAATGGGCATCAATTCAGTGTTTTAATATTGTGTGGTTGGTACTGACCTTTCTAAAAGAAAAGCTTATCCTTTGAAGCATGAGGCTCTTCTCACATGATTCTTAACTGCATAATTGCATATGTCCATGCTAATAAAATTACTTGAAAAAAAACTTGATAGCTGTACTTAAGTTTCAGGTAAAAAATAATTCCATAGTGGGAGCAAAGTGAAGCTACAGATGCATGTTCTAACTAGATGAAATACCTTTCTGTATCTTTAGCAATGTGAGAAATAGCTAGTCAATTCTTTGGACTAGGATGCTAATAAATTTCCTTTTTCATCCCCCTCTGATGATCTAAAAGTAACCTCAAGGCCACCTGCTTAAGACATAGCTTTCAAACAAGACCTCAGATTTTCTCAGCCCCTGCTACACACACACATTCCATCCTTTTCAGTTGTTCTTCCAATATCAGCTATCTGGCTAAAAGGATCTTAAAATACGGAGGCCTTTTTAGAATTGTTCCAGTATTTACTTGATGTAGTTTGTTACAGTGATGGATTGATAGATAATCTATAATGGATTCATGTATCTGGGGGCCTGACTTTCAATTGCCACAACTGAGTGAGCAGTAAGTAAATAGTGTGGGCAAAATCCATTGACCCAAATAGAAACTTCATATACAAAACCACCATCTGCATGTGCTAGTAATTAAATCTCTTAGTGGGTACAGCCAGTGTTTCCTCAAGTTTGCATATACAAGTGATAGTGCATCAAGACTGCACTTGCCTGACTGAGACAGCGTATCTCTGTTTGACATACTGCCATAGCAGAGGTGCTCTTAGCAGTATTCCCTCTTACTGTAAGAGTGAGCTGCCAACACAGTGCCGGCCCCCTGTGGAAAGCCTCAGGACTCTGGAACTTGCTCCCTCGACTGATCTACAATAGAATAAATGATGATCTTTGGGGCATGTTGCAAAAGTCAAATAAAATTTTGGGGGAGGATGAAGGGATCTTCTAGGGGCCTTTTTGTTGATGTGGACTTACTTGGAGGGTTTATTTTAGGATCATTGTGATTTATGGTGCCAAGAGCTTTTTGAGTAGGCATTTTTATTTAATTCTGAAGTGTATCCAGGCAGCTGTGCACTCATAAGTAAATTCCAGGATGAGGCCCCACATCAAAATCAGGCCTTTAATGGATATGACACATGCTTGTACCTGGATCTCTCATGGATTAAGCTTGTGAACCTTGATACACCTTCTAAGAATGTACTCTTAAAACACTTAGATTTGTTTGCCCCAATGACACGGGGTAACTTAATTTGCCCACATTGGTACTTCAGAGTTACAGGCATTGGGAGCTGTAGAGGGACAGAGGTCCATGAGCAATGTGTGGCTGGATTAAGTGACTATTTTGATTGGGATGTCCAACAGAGGTGATGACCGGTTAACCAGAGAGCTTTAGGCAAAGACAGTTGGACACAGTCATTTTGAAAGGTGTCTCCAAAGGCAAGAACAAAAAAGGCACTTTAAATGATTTCTCGGAGACCTGGTATGTACATATTTCAAAAGTACTAAGATGGACACGTACACCCCTGGGACATTCAACAAGAATGCATCCTGACCCTAAACTGTGGATCTGAAACTGTAAGCATATCTCTGTTGTGTTGTTAGCATATAAACATTAGTTTGTATAGAAATTACATTTATCATGTGTAAAAGAGAATCCTCTTGGTTCAATGTTGGTTAGAATCCTAGCTTTAACATCAACCACATTGTGCACTGCAGTTTATGCAGTGTTTTCTGGCTGATGATGGGCTCATTGCTTGTTATGCAACTATCCTCGCAAGAAAAAAGCTAAAACATATTTTTAGCAGCTTCATATAGAAAAGAAAAGCAATGGTAGATAAATAAGCTTTGCATAGCAGCAAGCATTTGTGCACCTAAATCTTATTTTGTTATAAACTGGTTGAAGACTTTGACTTGTGGTACAGTGGTGTTTAGGTCACAAGTGAAAATTAATGTTTTCCCTCATAGGTATGTGTTGTCATTTTCTGTTCAGAGGAGCCCCTGGAAAGGAATAGCAAATTGTTTGTTGTGATGAAGAGTCCATCTGCTTCAAATCAGCATTCTTAAATGAGAAACTAACAGCCTGGTCTCTCCATACCTTTCCCTAAATTCATGTTTGATATTTGAACAGTGAAGAGGATAGAATCTGATAAGATCAACAGATGAACAAAGCTCAATGCTGGGGTTGAAGGGTTAACATTGCTTAGTTTACTAAATACAATTTATAAAATTTCCAGCGTGGAGTTCTCTAAACAAGCATCTGCTGTTTGCTAATTTGCTTTTTACTGATAAAGTTAATGTCAAATAAGACAGCAATGACCAGGCTAAGATCAGTTTATAAAATGACTTCATTGTCCACTTCTAGTGGTGGGGAGAATGATGGTGATGACTTTGACCAGGACTGGAAACCCCCAGATAATGAGCTCATCCAGAAGCTTATAGCACAGGTTGAATACTACTTCTCAGATGAGAACCTTGAGAAAGATGCCTTCCTCTTAAAGCATGTGAGAAGAAATAAGATGGGCTATGTCAGTGTTAAGCTACTCACTTCTTTCAAAAAGGTAAGTGTCTTTTTAAGTGCCTCTAAAGCTGCTCTATCCAAAGAATGGTAGGAGGAACCAACTTAATGAGCTACTGAACAGATTTCACATGCTGCCGCCTTTGGCCAGTTGGAAGGGTTGATGCAGTTCACATCCTACTGTTAAGTTTGTTCTTATCCTCTAAAATGTCTGATAATTACGTGTACAAAACTTCTTGGTTTGCCCAAGAAATTGTGTAAATCCATAAAGCCTAAGGGAGAACAACATTTAGAAAAAGCATCCCTTAATGGGATCCTACCAATCAAGATTTTAAACTTTCCCCCCCTTAGAAACTCCTAGCTTTATGGGGAAGAGTTGCATGACTTTTAAAATTGTCATGGATGTTTTCTTGAGCCAGCACCATACTGACTGGAGGTTAAATGTCTTGACCTCTGCAGCCTTCAGAACTGGACTGTGCAATGTGGTCCAGTAGCTGTAGTGCCCTGAGACTCAGAACCTGTGCATCCTAGGCCTCATCTTTTGCCACCAGCTTGCCCTTCAACCCTTTGCAAGGCACTATAGAAGTGCATATTTTAACTTGTGGAGGGCAGGGACCCTGTTTATTTTTGTACTTAATTTTAGAAAACAGTCCTGGGACAGAGGGAAGCTGCCTATTTAGAACCTGATGCATCAGCAGAGCAACTGTTGAATATTCAGTATGAGCATGCCTCTAAAAAGAGATGGGAGTAGAAAGATGCCAAGAATGCTTTAAGAGGCAAATAATAAATAATAGAATCAATGACTTGTTTTGTTTGGGTAAGTCTGCAGTTGGTGATGACTCTGATCTCTAGTCAGGTAGAAGAAACAGGAGGTTCCTAACATCTTACTGATGCTTGCTGTGACAGTAGGGGAAGTTTTTTAATCTATTTTCTAGTCAGGAGGGATACTATAGAATACTTTGGCTGATCTTTCATCTGAAATCCAAGCCTGTATCTCTCAGGTTTTCAATAGCTGTAGAACGAACGTTCTGGTGCCTTCAATCAGCTGCATCAACTTCGTGTCACCTGTTTTCTTAAAGGTAAAACATCTTACCAGAGACTGGAGAACCACAGCCTATGCCTTGAGGTATTCAGATGTTCTTGAGCTGAATGAAGATAACAGAAAGGTTAGAAGAAATACTCCAGTTCCAGTGTTTGCTAGTGAGAACCTGCCTAGCAAGATGCTGCTTGTGTATGATATCCACTTGATTTCTGAGCTACAAGTTCTAAGCAAGGATCAAGAAAATGGATGCATTCAAGAAAAAATGATGGAGCATCTTCTCAAGACCTTCGTTACTTTTGGTGTAATCTCATCTGTTCGCAT
The DNA here is from genome assembly GCA_007922155.1 of Mesoclemmys tuberculata. Taxonomy (NCBI): domain Eukaryota; kingdom Metazoa; phylum Chordata; order Testudines; family Chelidae; genus Mesoclemmys; species Mesoclemmys tuberculata. The sequence continues at coordinate 1,532,809 of ML675621.1, forward strand.
TCTCAAACCTGGTAAGGATCTTCCACCTGATGTCAAGAGATTCAGTAATCGATACACCCAAGTTGGAACACAGGAATGTGCAATAGTAGAGTTTGAAGAAGTAGATGCAGCAATAAAAGCTCATGAGATCATGTGTATTGAAGAGAATAATGAAATTGGCATGAAAGTTGTCCTGATAGGTCTGAAGCCTCCAAAGAAAAAAGTTGTGAAAGACAAGAACCATGATGAAGATCCCAAGTCTCTCAACAAAATTAGATCCCTGAATAAGAGAGTTGAGGAACTTCAGTACGTTGGTGACGAATCATCAGCAAACAGCTCTTCTGATCCAGAGAGTAATCCTACATCTCCACTGTCTGGACGCAAGACTAATACAGCTAACAAGTTGAGCCCTACCACCTATCAGAACAACCACCTGAGCCCTAACGTTTCACCTAGGTCAAGCCCCTGGAACAGCCCATCTTCTCTGCGCAAAATATCCAAGAAGTCTCCACTTGCTGAAGATGGCACGCTTAACACTAGCACTAGCCCTGAAATGTCAAGGAAATGTGCAGATTACTCTTCAGATAACAGTATTACTCCCTCTAGTAGCCCATGGGTTCAGAGAAGACGACTACAAGCTCAAACTGTAACACAAGAAAAAAGTCCACTAGGTAGCCCAATGCTAGCTCGGAAAATACAAAAGGCAGATGGGTTACCTGTAGGAGTGTTACGGTTACCCAAAGGTCCTGATGGTACTAAAGGATTCCATAATGGATGTGAAAGGAATAAACTTATGAATGAATAAATCTTGGGTATATATATATTTTTAGAACAAGTTTCACAAATCAATTTATTTTTGTTCAAACCTGGTAAAGACTAGCACATATGTGACTGAATCAAGTCAGTATTTAATTTTTAAAGGTTTTGTATTCATGTAGAGACTCGTAATTTGTATATTTGTATTTGCACTTAATCCACATTATTTTTATATTTCTTTGTTTGTTTGTTTGAAACCGCTGAACATGGAAATGTTACTTTTTTTATGCCAGGTACTTAAAGCAATTCATTGTAACTGTATTTTTGTGCAAAGCTATAATTCTGAACAGCAATGTGTAAACACTTATATTTAACTGTTGTGTTGCTTTGAAATGCTATGGTACATCACCCAGCTGTTTACTAAGAGGTTGGAAAGCTTCCTGTTTTTCAGTATGTTGAAAGGAACATTGAGAAGCTAATGTCACAGACACTTTGCTAAACTTGTTTGCTTAAACTTCCAAAGACAGTGTTATATAACAGGACCAATCTGTATTTGCTCTGATGTGAATAAAAAAATGCTACGCAATTTAACTAGTTTCTAGATGTCAGATTCTAATGTTCAAAATTGTTGGATGGAAAACTCAAGGTTCTAAAGGGTGACCATCTAAACCAAATAGTTGAAATATGTTACCTACATACTCCAACCTTGCCTGGCCCAGGTTTAGGTCTCCAGTCTCACGACTTACTTTACCTATTCTGCTAAGACATCACATGTATATGCCAAGTGACCAATGCAGTTTAGAGTGAAGCCTATATGTAAACTAGGCTGTATCTAGACAGTCCATCTTTAGTTCACTGAGAAGCTAGGAATTTCTAAGAGCCATCTTCAAAAAGTCCAGACAGGTAGTGGGCATGTTCTGTTTTCTCACGAACATATCACAACTGTAACACCTAAATATTTCCTCAGGAGTGCATACGCAAGGTACGCTGAGTGTTCACCATTGCAGCTGGCACAAGTCCAGTTTAAAGTGGTTCATCTATCTGTGCCAATAGAGGTATTCCTGAAAAGTTGTCATAGCTCACTCTTCCTGCTGAGCCAGGTACCGTGCCTCTAAATTTCATCCTATAGAAAATGTCATAGCACTAGCAAACATCTTAAAGGTATTGTTACTTAACTAAACAAATATGGACTGTTGGTTAACCCTATGGAAAGGGGAACGAAGAAGCAGGCTTCACTAAAAGCATGAGCAATTTAGGATAAAAGTTTGAGGAATTTGTAATCAACTTAAGCAGACAAGTTAGCTAGTGGCAGTGGCTTCATAGAGAAACCACTTCCCCCTCACATCTACCAAAAAGGAGTAAACGAGAGGTATCCACAAACAAATCTTATTGCTGAGCCCTGGGGGAAGGTAATATACACTACAGCTGAGAGGCCTATTATCCATACCAGTGCGAATAAAGGTTGGGGGGAGAGGGGCTTTGGGCTGAAGTTATTTCACAAATTAAAATCCTAAATCTGTCAAACTACTTACAACCGAGTTGGATGAATTTAAAGTGTCGTCTTCAGTCAGAAATTAGCACAGCTTTTTTGGAGCTCGACTTAGTTTGAATAAGCATTTCTGTTATAAGTGAAGGTGTATAAGAGAGGTCTATCACATCATGAAGAGTATGGAGAAAGTGTTATTTACCCCCTTCATATAACACAAACCTGAGGTCACCTACTGAAAATTTAGAGGTAGCTGCTTTAAAACAAACAAAAGGAAGTACTTCATACAATGCACAGTCAACCTGTGAGAAATTCATTGCCCTGTGATAAGGCAAGAAATCTAACAGCATTTATAAAGAAATACTAAATAGTCCACAGAGCATAGATCCATCAGTGCCTATTTGCCAAGATGGTCAGTGACCGAAGCCCATGTTCCAGGTGTCCCTAAACTTCATTTGTTAATTGCCTGTTCTGTTCATTCCCTCCAAAGCATCTTGTCCCTACAGAAGACTAGATGCTGGGCTAGATGGATCACTCATCTATCTGATGAAGCATAGCTCTTCTTACCAAAAAATGGGTCTTGTGTAGCACTGTTGCTAGCTGGATTGTAATTTAAAGGTTCAATTTGTGAGCACCACTTGTGTGGCTAAGCCAAGTGATCTAACTATCAGATACAGCAGCATAATCACATTTTGATTTGTCTGAAGAGTAACCACTTAAGCTACAATGCAAAGCAATGCTTTTTACGCAGCAGCCTTGCTGTATTTATTACAGTCAAAGGAAAAATATCATTCACTAGACTGGTGCTTCATTTTTAAATGTTATCCATGGCTAACAAAGCCAAATTTCACTTCATTTTATGTAGCCCAACTCATACAGATATTAAAGAATCTCTATCTTTAAAAATCAGTTTCCTCTCAAACATTTCTTTATCTAGCAACAAAGCTCATTTCTATTTAAAATGGGAAACACCACATTTACAGAAAACACAAGTAAAAATAGCAAAGCTTACTGGAGCTATATTATTGTTTCACTCAGTCTGCAGGCCTCAAAAGTAAAATTTACACCTGTTTATCAGTGACACTTTGAACATGAAATCTTCTCCTGGAATCAATCAGCCTCTTTTGCTCAAAAACGTTTGGTGCAACCACCACCCAACTAATGAGTACTGAATGGGACACTTCTGATGCTAAACAAGTATCTTTTCACACATTAAAAAATTCTATTTCATAGACTACCCCATCAGAAAACTATATCCCAAAAAACCTCACTGAATTCAGCAGTGAAAACTATGCCATTACAGGCCTATTTATTCCTGATGCCAAAACATGGCTAAACAATAACATCCTCCACACGTGCAACACCATTTCTTCAGGGAGCTGAAGTACAGTCATTTTTCCTTGCAAAAGTGGAAGAAAGTGAATATAGTCTCAATTAGCTAGAGCCGCAGTCTGATGTTTAATCTCACTAAGTAGCACCTACTCTGCAAGTTGTCCCATAGACTGCAGAGAGTCTACTCATCGTTTAAGATACCATTCTTTATAAGCAAAGGTATCCGAATCTAGCAAGGTCCTCAGCCTACTTCAAATCCAGGTAACAAGATCGCCGGTCCTACTTCATGTCATTTTCTTTACCTCACCACTACCATGTTTTTCTTGGTTGAGAAACGGATGTTGTGGAAACCCTGATTATGAAAATTCTGGAGCTGCCATGTAGATATTTCCTCTTTGCCAACACCCTTGCCTGATAGATGCTCTGCTTGCCATCCAATGGCTGCCTTTGAACAGTAATCGTTGCATTCAGGCATTGCTGTTTCAGTGTCAAATTAATTACTGTAGTCTCCCATTAGCATTCTGCAATGTGAAAGTGGAAGTGCTTATTTTACCTATCTTCTTAGCTCCAAAAAAGGCCCAAACAAAAGTCATCAAACACTACAACATTACATATTCATTATATTTTATACATACTAAATAAACAAACTTACAAATACGTAACTAACTTACAGGCTTCAGAACTAAATCCTGCACGGTTGTTTGTTTAGGATCAGCTGAAAAATGGGAATGGAAATTAAAAATAATTTAATCTTTTCTCTCTGGTTAACTTTTACTTCAGCCATTAAATATGGTGGGTGTATGAATTGTTTTGTTATATTTGGAGATGAAGGCCAATTATGCATCCTTAGGAGTCAGAACATAGGTCTAATTAAGGGCAAAATTTGGTTCTTTGTATCTAATAACACATTCTACATTTAGTTATTATTAAAAAGATCTCAGGATGTGGTGATCAGTCTGATTAGTTAGTATGTGTTTTTTACATTTCTAAGAACTAATGATCACTAAATTCAACAGGAGCTTTGCTCAATAAATAACCTCAGACTTTAGTCCTTTCTGAATGGATGGAAGGTTCACTGAGTACCTATTACATTGATTAAAAGGATCAATTTGAAATATTTGTTTTAACTACACCATAGTTTCTATACTTTAGCTAAGCAAAACTTGGGTAAGATATGTTTTGCTGATTGATCAGTTTCCTTTTATATCCTGAAGTACTAATGTAGCATATTGCAAATAAGTTACAATTTACTGAGGACAGTCTGACATCTTAAAATTGTATCCAAGTACAATTTTACATTTAAAAAACTACTATTAGATGGTGTACATAGTGTGATGGTATCAACAGCATGGAAGTACATGATCCTGTGGTGAAGCCTTGAGCACCCAGTGTTCTAGAACATGCAAGGTAAGCGTAGAGCTGAGAGAACACTAGGGACAAATTGTAGTAATTTGGAGTGTTCGCTTGTGACAGGCACTATCAGCAGGAAACTGACACAAAACTACAGATTTTTTAAAAATTCAAGATTCATACATGCTATTTCCCTATAAGTTGGTTATATGTATAGTGAGTTTTCCTAGATTAAAAAGAGGGAAATTATTCTCTCTCTTTTTGCCACAGTACTGTGGTGCCTTTTGCGCCTAATCATAATAATACATTTTTCCAAGCCTAAACTATTCCTTCCTGTATCAATGATCCACTTAGGTAATTGGTGCACTTCTGTGTTACTAACCTTTTTTTAAGGCAGCTTTTAAACAGTAATAAATCTCACAATACAGCAACTCAGTTTAAGGTATCAAATGATAATACTGCTGCTTTACACGTCATAAGGTCACAGACTCCATGTTAAACACATTGTGAAGTCATTACTTGAAACCAGTTGTACAGAAATCAGAGAAAACCCAGTTTCAGCCAACACCTATGCTAATTACATCATGTCCTTCTGTGCCAGGTGAGTAACTTTGTTTCTTTTAGTGAAATTTGGTACAATTTAGTTTATATTAAAATAAATTTATATTGGAATCAGTATGTTCACTCCGCGTTCAAATAAAGCACTGTTTTTAAGATATTTATCTCTGAATATAAATACTTTGTTAGTGCAAAAGTAAAATATATATGAAATAGCATGTGAACTATTTTTCAGAAAATAATTTTGAACTTGTAGCACTATTTTATTATTAATCTCTTTTACTATTTTATTTTTCTTGCTTTCAGAGACCATCTTTAGCTTCTACACCAACAGTCTTTTCAGACCATAAAATGGACAATAGATCAAAAGTGTATCTTACTGATTTAGTAAGTATGCTTTTCTCTTAAAAGCACCAATATTTATTTCTGTCTTGGAGGCTCACGATTCAATCCTGATTCTGTTGAAGTCACTAGAATTATATCAGGCTCCAAAATGAGGTTTTAACTATTTGTGTGCTCTAGGGGAAGAAGAATTTTCTGCTGTACCAAAATGGGGGAAATACAAAGAACATCCAAGTCATGAAAGCTAACCTCATTTCCATGTCAGGTAAAATGGAATCAACTTTTGATTAAACCCTGGTTTACTGTACAAAATCTCAGCAGGAGAGCAAATGAGCATTTTGTTTTTAAATTACTGAAATTATTTCAATTAGACAAGTGGGCCTTGTTTAACACAAGTAACTTTTGGGTTTTTTGTAAAAATAAGCTTTTACAAAATAAAAACCTGTAAAATATTTTTATGAATTTTCTTAATAATCCAATTCCATTTTTTTAAAAATCCCCTTGCATTCTTTACCTCTTAAAAATTGCAACACTGCCCTAGTGCATGAGAACCTGAAAGGGGAACTGACTTGAAACTCAACTGTAAAGAAAAATGAAAGTGACTCATCTATGTCATTGTCCAAAGAGAAATACAAAAATCAAAGGCAACCATCATCCAGCCCCATCTACTAGCAACAAATCGACTAATTAAAAAATAGGTGGAGCAGAGACCATGACACATTTTGCTAAAAGTTACTAAACCCTGCCTGTCCCTAGTCAATTTGCCATGTGACACAAAGAACAACTGCAAGAGTAGGCAGGTGGCAAAAACTTTGTCAGAGAGAGAACCAATAGGTATCATGGCTCATTGGCCTTGACTACTAGAGAAATTTTTCCCAAAATTAAAACTGAACAATTTTAAGAGAGAGCGAGAGAGAGAGAGAGAGAGAGAATGTGTGTCTGTATTAAATTTCCCCAGTGTAGATGAGACTCGTGTGTACTACATTTCTGCAGCGTAGATAAGGCCATTGTGTCAATGCAGCTGTCTACCATTACAAATTTAAAATGTGTATGCATTTGTTTGAATAAATTTAATCCTATTTGAGAAACTAGCCAAACCTTTAAAACTACATAAGGTTGTTTTAAAGAACGTAGTAAAAGAATACAGTACTAAACCAACCATAATTATACAAATTTTGAGCCAAATTTGATGGGATGGTGTCCCCTTAAGTGAATTTTAGATACATCCTATGAGGTCCCTAATGAAATGGAATGTTCAATTTTGGACCTGCCATGCCTACAAAATGATCTGCCCTTCCTTAAGAAAGTAATGTCACAGTCACCAAATTACTTAATATATTTCCATGCCAAGGACAAATTGCAAATAGCTTCACTGTAACTCTATGTGAAACCAAAAATTCTACCACATGTGCTATCTCATCTGTTTTTCAAAACTGGACAACCAGATGAAATGCATCATTTCCCCCATGGGAATACTTTCTGCCATTATCTCAACAAATGTGAGATCACGGAGTATGTCATCATTTGCAACGTATAATACATAGACAAATCTGTTCTCTTTCACATTGCTTACATCAAAATTTGTATAGAATTAGTAGGAAATACATGTTTTGGGTCCAATTCTGCAACCCTTATACATAGGAGTCCCACTACAGTTACTGGTACTAATCATATGAATAAGGGTTGCAGGATTGGGTACTTAGTTGGTAGTACAAAATATTGTGCTACGAAATTATATTTCCCTTCTGCAGCTCATGGTCCTGTAATGGACAGAAAACGACTCAGCTATATCAAAGTCATAGACTCCATCAAACCCTGGAGGACTGCGGGCAAGCCCTTTGGTGAGGAACATTTTGCTTTTTTGTGTCTTCCTGATTTACCTGTTATGGGTCAAATCCTGCTTGCAACTGACATCAGTATGTCAGGCAGGAAATGGTTCTAAGAGATTGTGGGTAGCATTTTCAAAAGTGGTAAGTCACAAGTCTGATTTTATCAACCATGGAAACTAATTTCAAATTGATCTTTAAAGCTATGAAAAAATACTTTCATTGCAAAGATGGAAAAAGGTCAAAGTCACTGTGATGGAAATGGATTACCCAGTTTTTAAAACATGTGCCTAACAATGGTTTTGTTAACTTGTTTGATAACAACTAACGCTAATTTATTTCAAATTGTTTAATTTTATTTGTAGTCCACTGAAAGCGTGTTCAGTGCTTTACAAACATTAAAGTCAAGCTTCCTGCTGAAAATGCTTAAATTGAGAAGGAAAAAAAGCTTGTATCATGATAGCAAGAGTAACTTCTACCATGAACCCTATATCACACAATCGTATTAGTATTAAAATGTTTCATTTACACTCTCTCTCTCTCTCTCTCTCTCTCTATACACTATTCTCACAGCAAAATGACTGATAAAGTAGTCTACAATTGGTTAATAATATAGTAAAAGCATCCAGATTGGTTAATAATTAAATCATAGTGTTTTAATATCATGTGCTGTAAAGAGCTGCAGGAGACACATTAAAGACCCACTTGCAGCTCCCGAACCTACGTCTGAATATCACTGATTTAGACTTTTTGGGGCTTACTCAGGCTATATACACAGAGCTTGGGTGGTGAGGGTGAAAGGGACTCAAACCTTTTAAGACCCGAATTTAAAAAAAGGTGTTCTAGCGCAGGTACCTGAAACCTAATTAACTTAACCAAGTCTGGTTATTATAGAATCTCACAGTAGTTTTGATTTGTCAAACACATACATTCTTGCATTCGCACTCAAGCCAAGAAATACCCTCAATATAGATTTCCTTATTATGAATCCCTTTATCTACCTTCTGCTTCTCAATGGGACTGGAATAGGTCTCCAACTCAGGCCTTTACATTACGGACATTTTCTAAACATTTTCCATCACTGCTAACAGCTACCCTGATATTAACAATGCTGGAGGCCCAAGTGTTCACAATGTTCTTAATGCAGAGCCATTTTTAACACCAAGTCAATGAGATTTGCTCAGAGGAGGTGTTAGCAGTGGCACAGTTATACAAAGTTAAACTGAAGCAGGTGAGATTAGCATTCAGTGTTCCAGATCTGATGCAAGCTGCCACCAAGGAAATGCCCTATTAGCAGCCAGAAAAAGATGAAACCTTCAGCATATAAGGCTTTGTATTTAGTACTGTATCCTGCATCACCACTGTGTGCACTGCAGTGGGGCTGTCCCTACCAGATAGCAAGGAGGGACTCAGTGTCAGTAACATTTTACTCCTACTCCATTCGCTTGACCAACACACTTTCAGAGTTATAGAAAGAGTTGCTGCCTACAGGCAGAACCACTGCAACTCAAGTACAGGGTTGGCTGGACTGTATCAAGTGATGTCTATAAACCATAAATAACAAAGGCAGTCACTATTACATACAAATAATGCCCATATAAAACTCAAGAGTCAAAGAACTATAGGGTTGGAAGGGACAGCAAGGGTAATCTAATCTATCCCCCTGCCAAAATGCAGGATTTGTTAGATCTAAACCATCCAAGACAGATGGCTGTCCAGCCTCTTTTTGAAAACTTCCAGCAAAGGAGCTTCCAAGACTTCCCTAGGCAGTTTGTTCCATTGCCCTACTGTTCTTACAGTTAGGAAGTTTTTCTTGAAATTTAATCTAAATCTGCTACACAGTAGCTTGAACCCATTGCCTCTTGTCCTGTCTGTAGCAAGAGAGAACAACTTTTCTTCATCTTTTTTATGGCAATCTTTCAAGTATTTGAAGACCACTATCACGTCCCCCCTTAATCTTCTCTTTTCCAAACTAAACATACCCAGTTCCTTGCAGCCTTTGCTCATATGGCTTGCATTCCATCCCTTTGATCATCGTCACTCACCTGTTTTTCACCTTTCCAGTTTCTCTACATCGTTTCTATACTTTGGTGACCAAAATTGGACACAGTACTCTATCTGAGACCTAACCAGAGCCGAGTAGAGCAGTACTGTCACCTCCCATGACTTGCATGCTATGCCTCTGATAATGAAACCTAAAAATCGCATTTGCTTTTTTTTTGCAACAGCATCACATTGTTGACTCATGTTGAGGTTGTGATCCACCACAACTCCTAGATCCTTCTCAGAAGTGATGCTGCCAAGACAGTAATCCCCCATTCTGTATTTGTGCATTGGGGTTTTCTTTCCTAAGCGTAGCACCTTTTTGTTTGGTTGTTTAACCAATTATGTATTTTTGGTTGGTTGTTTAACCAATTATGTAGCCACTTAATGGTAGTTCTGCTGAGTCTGCATTTCTCTAGCTTTCTTATCAGAATGTACTGTGGGACTGTCTCAAAAGCTTTGCTGAAGTCCAGGTATATTATATCCACTGCATTCTCCCTATCCACCAAACCAGATACCTTATCAAAGAAGAAAATGAAGCTGGATTGGCATGATTTGTTCTTAGTAAAGCCATGCTGCCTGTTAGTGATCACCCCTTCATCCTCCAGATAGTCGCAAATTGAATGTTTTATACATCACTCTAGTTGTTTCCCCAGATATCGAGGTCAGGCTGACTGGTCTATAGTTCCCTGGCTCCTCCTTTTTCCTCTTGTTAAAGATGGGCACTACGTTAGCTCTTCTCCAGTTTTCCGGGACATTTCTCCTATCATCCATGAGTTTGCAAATATTATTGCCATAATAGAAAGCCAATGTAACTCACACCAAAATACTACAAGAATACATTGGTTAATATACAAATATCATGTGAGTACTCAGAACTGAACTGCAATAGGCAAATCACAGTGTTGATTTAGAAAATTTGTAAAAGTTATGCTGTCCATCTTCCTACTTCACATGAGCTGTATCTTCTTTATGTCTTCTGCAGTGTGTGACCGATTCAGTCTCTGGGCTAGTTAGAGGAAAGGACAGAAGAAAATGAAGCCCAAACAGATAACCACAGCTACCGTGTTCTTCCTGTTTCACTAACCTGCCAGTAGAAATCGAGGATGCCTTGCTAGGTTTTGCCTACTGTAGCTTCTTTCCTTCATCTGCTATGAAAGTCAGTCAGTCAATGAGGAGTGTTGATTTTTTACTTCTTACAATACCTTTTAAGAATTAACCATAAAAATATTTAATATAGAAAAATATACAGCAGAGAGTAATTAGATTGATGTGACATAACTGCAGTCTACCTTCCATGCCTGCTGGGGAATTATTATACTTTTTAATGTGAGCCAAAATATCTTACATTTTATATAGCACCTTTCATCCTAAAGTGCTGCCCAAACCGCACACAGAATACCCCATTTCAGTGATATCACTTACTTACATATCCCACATATCTCCGTAAGGGTTCTTCACGGTCCAGTTGGATTCCATGTTTTATTCCAGTTAGCCGTATTCACCTAGCTGTATTCAAAACTGAGGTCCAAATGCTGCTTGGTACGGTGTAATCACTTTGGATGACTGAATAGCTCGGATACTAGTCAACCTCCATCTATTTATCCATCATGCTCATTAAGACATGACAGTTCATATCCATGATAGAATGAGTGTAACAGCTATATATCCTGTTAGCACAGCATCTTGTACATCCAAAAAGCGGCCATAAAAAAAGCCCTGCTACTAATATCAGTTTGTATAGACTCTCAGCCCTCTCCTTAGGTTACACACATATGCGTGGAACTTCCTGTAATTCCATGTAAATATCTAGTGAAGGAATAAGACTTCCATACTGCCAAATGGAGCAGGATACTAGAGCAGTTATAGTGGCACAGTAACTGGGGGGGTTCAAATTTTATTAGACCCAGACTTAAATCCATAACTTTTTTTTCAAGATTGACTTTATTTGTGTCGAGACTAAGATAAAAGGGTTATTTTTTAAATGTGGATCCAGGAAATCAGTATTTCTAAACTGGGTTACCCAAAAGTGAAATCTTTGCTCAAAATCTACTCACTCCAGCAATACTCCTTATTGCAGTCCTCACTCCAGCAAACTCTCATTGAAATCAAGGATCTCAGGATTCAGCCTCTACCCTTAGAGCACTAAAATGCACATCTTGTACATTTTAAAAGTTCCACTACAACCCATTACATATTTATCATGTGTAAATAACAACTGTAAATACCAGTACTATTTGTAATACTGGAAGTGGCCAACTACAAGGGAGAATGGAAGATGATATGACAAACAACATGACGCTCTCCCTGAAAAAGACCCTAATGTACTTAAACTATCGAGCATATTAAAAAGGAGTGCACTTGGACAATATCTCCATATTGCAGTAGCACTTATGATAAGCAAGGGGATTTTTTTAACTCATTTTCAAAACAAACAAGGTATGTGCTTCCAAGAAGGTTTTCTTTTAGCATGCAAGGTCCCAGGAGATCACCACAGTGCTTTGCACCATTAGAATCAATGACAGTTTTGTCACTGACCTCAGTGGGAACAAGACAGAGCCGTGAATAAGTAACAATAAAGATCAACATAGTCAGACTGTAGTGTAATCCATCTCTTTCCTCCCTACTTTAATTGTGTCTTTTTGTTTTCAATACAAAACAGAACCATGTGGAAAGTCCATCATCCGTATTAAATGTACACCTACACTGGATATGAATTTCATATACTTCTAGATCCCATGTTGCCAAGTGTAGTATAAGTGATTTGGATTTAGATACACAATCACAAATATTCACACAGCCTCATGGCAGGAACTATTCAGTAGTATAGGAACGTGTGTATTGCTATAATACTATAAACACACTAAAGCTGTGATCCTTCAACTTGCACTGCATGGTCAGATCCCTGCACCTACAGGGCATCCCATTGACTTCAGATCCAGGGGGAAACAACCATCAACCCATATGGAACAAGTTGCAGGATCAGGGCCTTAAACACTAACTAAAACCAACATGACGACTCATGCACAATTACCTTGGCTTTGCTTTAAACCAAAAACATACAGATTTTTATTCAAGTCAATTTTATTTATTTGCAGTGGAAAAGCAAAACAAACAGGACTTGCATTTACCTGTTGCTCCACTTGGACTAATGGAGTTTTTCTTAACTTGGAAACAAAGCTAATTTGTATTTTAAAAGCCAGTTAGAGGGATCCAGCTATAGGAGAGATTATACAAAGAGTTTGTCAGAGACTGGTAAGCCACTCTGCACAAAGAGAAATGGGAGGTGGAAAGAAAAATAAGTCAAATATTGTGTGGGGAGTCCCATGGAATCCTAGTAATTTCAAAAGGGTTGGAAAGAATTTGCTACATAGAAAATGGGAGGCTAGCTTCTGATCCTCAATGCATTTCACACAGGCAAGTGTGCATTCAGAATCATAAAACTTAGGGTTTATATATCACTTTACATGTTCAGAGTGCTGAACATACAACCAACCAACAGATCCTAACAGCCTCCATGAGACAGATAGCATTTATCCCCATTTTATAGCCTGGGAAGCTGGGGCAGTGAAGTTACTTGACTAAGGCCAATCAGTAGCAGAGATGGGATTTACCCTCAGTACTTCATAGCTCCTGACCCTTTGCTCTTTTCTCTAGACCACCCCATCTTCCAACAGCAATATTAATATAAACTCATATTCTGTCTGGCCTACCAGTGGGCTCCCAACTCCCACATGGCAATTTACACAGATTACTTGTACTTTATTCCTGGAGCATAACTGATCCCAATCACAGAAGGCTGACAGGGTCCAGAGGAATATTCACTAAAAACACATGAACCACAGCTCCTCACCCTAGAGCACTCTTTCCTTGGCCTCAAGACTGGGGGATGTGGGAACAGAATGCAACAGGTGGGTCTTGCTCTTCCCCAAATACGTTTAAGAAGCGGCTACATGAAAGCGGACCACAATAAACAACTAAATCCCTTGTTCAGACGTCAGAGAGTGATCTCCTCCTGCTAAGAGACAGAAAAGAACTGGCGAGCTTGGCCACAGCAGCTCCTTCTGTACGGCGTAGATGGTTATAAAACTGTGTTTGTTTCTTATGTCCAGCTGCTAGGAGATCGCATTACTCATTGTCTGGACTGACTTCTTAGTACGTGAGAGGTGAGGATTCTCAGCAAAAAGGTCTATCCCTTTACAGGGTGGCTCATTATTTAGTGAAAGCCAGAGGCTTCATTCTAAATTACATATATATGAGAATCCTTATCCTGGCCCATAAACATTCTAACTCTATTTCCAGTTTTTATCCTCAAACATTTTATTTTCAATTGGCTCAGCAACAACAGCAAGTTGCCCTGACATTTAGAGACCAAGGACTGGGACCCTATCATTAGGCTTGCAGAGTTTGGGCATGTAACAAATGTTTGAAGGCACTCTATTAGCTACCCCCATGGCTGTTGCAAGATTCTTAAGAAGATTTTTAAGGGCCCAATCCTATGAGTACCTGGCAGGACCAAGCAGAATAGAAGTGACCATGACTACTGACAGGGGCAACACATAACCCATATTCCTAGCCTTGTTACAGACGTCTATCATAAGAGACAAAAAAATCCATTAGCCATGACAGGTTTCTAGAAGTAATAGGACCAAAATTCTACACTGTGGAATCTTTTTCCTAACCTATGAAGTTAAATCCCAATTCCTAATATGACTACTTAAACTGCTAGCAAAACACAATCTCTTAATGGATATAGAGGCCACATATACTGGCAAGATTCTATTGTCAGTGATTCTTCTGCAAAGATTGACAGATCTACCAATGCATACATTAAACACACTGATAAAAACCACATCTCATTTCCCAAACTAAAGAGCTCCCTCTGGTGTCAAAACAGATATGGTATCACTAAATAGAAGGAAAGCAGCCCTTATTAGTGATACAACTTCACATAATTTGCTGCAGAACTTACATGCCTCCAGTCTACAAACCCTGAGCAAAAACAAAAGTACTGGTTTTAAAAACAGAGAATCAATTAAGCTATTTTTTGTTTTTTTAAGAAAACACATTGAAAGAAATAAACTTTAAATTGTAATATAGCATTTTAAAAATGAAACTCAAAAAGTGTGTCACAGTTGCTGAACTTGTTTTTAGAAGTTTTCTCTGCTTGCCAGTGTAACATGGAGACACTCTAATACACTGTTAATTCTGAGTGAGTTGATAGTGTAGTTCAGTTTGACTGTGTGTCAAGGTATTCATTAAACTACCCACAGAAGGCTTTGGTCAGATATCTATATCAGCGGAAACACGTAATATGTTTGTAATATGAGTGTGAAGATCTTATTGACAAGTATTATTTTCTCCCTGAGGTTGTCTGTATCTTTCTGCTCAATCAGCCAACTCAAGACTGATATAAAAATATATATACCGCATAGCACATTGTTGCTATGTGTGTATTATATTCCTTTCCTACTCATCTTTATTTTTCTATGACTGCTCCAATGTATGTGTGATATTTTAACACATTTGAGCAAAAAGTAATTTAAAAAAAACTAGTTTCTCTTCAACGCATATGGTATTTAGTACATGAAAAATCTGGAATTTTACTCACTGTCTGACTTATTCCAGACCAAGTATGGAAAGGAACTTCTCTCTTATCCTTACTAAATAAGGTTCTCTTCCTGTAGCTCTTAATTCATGTAAGCAAAGGTTGCAGGACTGGGCCCTATGGTTGTAAAAAAATGAAAAAGGCTGAAGACAGACTCTCGTAAGCATATCATCCTTATTAACTGAGCTAGTATATTCAGTTTTCAGCTATAGTTTAATTACTTAACAGACTTGGTTTCAGTTTATGCCACTGTTCCTTCAGCTTCAATTTTACACTGTCTGAAGCAAAGATATAATTGATTGATTCATAGGAGAGGTCCCACATCTGGGACTGCGTCAGATTAAATGTTTTAGCAACCAGCTGGTACTCCTGAGACAGATCTGTTGCAAAGACACCTTTATCATCAGTCTGGAGGAGGATAAAAAAAAAAAAGAACAATCATTCAGTGTGTCTAGCTTTGAAAAATAGGAAATCAACTTACAACCAGTTTTCCCCTATTGTGTTTCACAGTTTACTGCAGCTGGTACTTATCCCATCTGTTAGTACTTTCTTTGAACTCCATTTGCTCTATTTTTCTCAATATCAATATATCTCATCCAAAAATAGCATATATTAAACAAAGAAGGTTAAGTGAAAGAACAGTTTATTCATAAAAATATGGGTCTATAAAAATAGCCAGTGTCTCTGTGCTTTATTCTATGGCTCCTACTACACATGGAGCACCATCTCCAAACTAGTCCATAAGGCTGCTTCTCCTCAAAACCCACTTCTGCCATGATGCCTGCAGAGAAGTGATAATGGCTAGACAGCGAGCCTATAGGGATTGCTGGCACTTATTTATATTTTTAAAAATTCTGATGCTATGTAAATGTGTGACCATACAACAGTTACCCTGGTTCTCTTTTCCCCCTTCCCTCTCTCTGCCCCCATTTACCAGCTGCATCTTGTTTTAAATTAGATTATTATATCTTCAGGACAGGGTCTGTGTCATCCTATACAACAGTGCCTAGTGCAATGGGGCCCTGACTTTGATCAGGGTCCTTGGCTGCTACCATAATACAAATGATAAGTAACAACAATTAGGTACAGGTACCAGCTGACATGCTCAAATTAGGATAATTTAAGGACTAACTTGGTCCCTTCTCCCCAATCCAGGGCTCTTGGTTGGATTTATGAACCCTTCAGAGAATTTTACCTTACTTAACTTGGCTATTGTGATGTTTACTAACATGGATGTTTTTATAGATGCTGGCAATGGGAGCTGAGGTGCTTGGTGACCTCATGAGATCAGGACTAATTACCTACATGAGGGTCCCATTTTTTTCCTCTGAATGCAACAGAAACATATTAGGAATTACAAAGAAATAATAATTACAAGAAATTACAATTAAAAACACAAATATAGGGGCTAAAGTGTTCATATGAAATGTTTCCTGGTTCATACCAAGACCTATGTAGACCCCAAATTTCATGTAAGTCAGACTTTTAATCTACAGTACTGTGATTTGCTGCTTCAATAAAAAATAGAAGTTGAATAACAAGGATGTTCCTAGATTTTTACTATGTATTTCTCCATAAATAGGGCATTGGATTTCTAATAAGTGATGTCAGAGAAATTCCCTGTCAAGTTGGCTCTTATATAAATGGTAACATGTATGTTCCTCTAACTTGGCTCCAGTGACTCACTTTCCATGTTCTATATAATCAGCATCTAAATGTACTCAGTAAAATCAAAATGGCTTACACAAAGCACAGCAGGGTGGCCCATGTTGTACCAGTATCCAAAATGGTGTTGGTCCCAGGAAGGTACGGTCTGACTTTTGAAGTTTGACGTCATGCAAAGTTCTAAGTGATAAAAGGAAACTCTGAATTAAAAGAAAAAGTAAGGATATGTACAGAACCAAAAATATGATCTTTGGGTAGATTAATGTACACATTTCAATCCTTAGTTGAACAGTTCAATATTTACTTGTTTTGTTTTTTAAAATGTATGGTGATTCTCAATGCTTACAATATTTTGTATATGCCACTTAAGAACATACTCAAACATGGGATCAAAATGTTGATGTGTGTGCACATGAAAATACCTGGATTTACACTGTCAAATGGGTGATTAGGTGCACAGTTCACTACATTGTGTGCCCAATTCAGGGTGCTTGTAGAACTGGTGCATATGCATAGACACCACATGCACTGCCCAACTGGTCAAATACGTTATGTTTTAGTTTTCTGAGACATCAATTATTGGCCACTGCCAGAGGCAAGATATTAGACTGGAGAGATCAATGCTCTAGTATCACAATTCTCATGTCCCGATGTATTTTAAGCAGATATAAGACTTTGAACAGTCTAGATGGTACTATTAAATCCTTTCATACAGTTTTAAAAGAAATTTCACTGCACAAGTTATTACTAAGGTGTAGTTTATTGATCTTAACCCGATGGCAACAGGTATAAACACACAGGAATTGTGTACTATTTTAATGTTCCAGATCTCTCTGCTTCCTGTTGTCCTTTTCACACACTTTGTTGATTCTACACCAAGGACTGGCATCAAACTGTCAAGAGGCACCAACATGGAGAGTGGTATATGAAAGAACGTGTGTGAATATTGAAATAGATGTTTGTTAAATATATAAATGTTTAATTAATGGTACTCGATAAAAAATGTTTTAAAATACTCTATGACCAATTTTCATTTAATTTAAAAGCAGACGCACCAGTAGCACACCACATGTATCTGTTATTTTCTCACAGTATCTATATATTTCCACATCACAAATCTCTTTCCATATTTATTTCTGGGAGACACAAATCTACTAAAACTACTGAATCATTTGCAAGTTATAGTGTGTTAAAGCCTGAGAACTACCAAGCAATTTTCTTATCTTCTTGCTTACCTATAGGTATACGATTCTGTCTAACAAGCTGCACAAGGTCCTCTGAACCTGTTGTTGTGGAGTTGAGAAATGTACCATGTCCAATTCTGTCTGGAGGCAGGCCAAGGAGAATTTTGGTCTCTTCTTCTTTATTTGGGATCTAAAACAGAATACATACATGCCTCCACACAGAGTCTGCAACAGCACCAAAATGCAGCTGAATATCCAAAGTCCTATGTCAGCCCCTGGTCAGATTTGGGTTCTAACTTTTTATGTATTAGCATATTTTACCAACAAAGCAACTTAGAAATGTGTGTGCGAGAGAGAGAATTAGAGTTAGGGATTATGCTTTGGAAAAAGAAAAGCTGTTGGAAAGTGGGTCCTCATTTTGGAAATGGAAGATGGAAGGACACTACTTGTAAAGTGGATAAAAGGACAGATTATATTAGTTATCTCTACGGCTGAAATACCTTTGATTGGAGGATCTCAATCAGCTTTACAAACCTTAAAGAAATAAGCCTCACAACTACCTTGTGAAGGAAGGTTACAATGATCTCCAGTGTACAAATGCAGAACAGAGAAGTTGCATAATAAGACGGGCAGAAAAAAGAAGATGAGGCACTTGGAAGTACGTTTGCAGACCACTATGCAGGAGTTACATGCAAAAAACTCATTGATAATATCAGCCTTAATTTCCTAGAAATTTCAGAAATTAGAAGGTTTTCATTATTCATCAAACCTGCTAAATCAAACTACAGGTGGGCCTTCAATGTTAGAGATCATTCTACAGATTCTCCTTGTCTCACATACACAAACAGAGCTAAAAACAGTCAACATGACTACTCATATGAGTAGTTAGGTGCATAACAAGATCTACTATATGATATTCCAGATATGCTTCAGGTGGGGGGCAATGGATCAGCCAATATATGTGTAAATTTCAAATTCATACTTCCACTTCTGAAATATAATACACAATAAACTGCAGCCAACAGTTTCTGCAATAATCCTTAACAAGCAAGACTTACTCATGCTCTTGATTTAGAGTTTTCAACATGATACTGAGGTCCTATTTAATTTAATATATTTATAATTTAATAAATCATGTAAGGATCTTTTAGGTTTAAAGGCAGAGTATGTTATGACACTGCAATTCCTTCTGTGGTTCTCAAGATTTATTGTATTATATCATTTACAGTATTGATCTATCCAAAATTAATACAAAATTAAAAACTGACAATAGCACCATTTAAATGTTTTTTATGACATCCATAAATCACAGAAGTGGGGCCTGCATGGTTCTCTGGTGGATTGTAAAGTCCTTAGAAAGGTAGGAGAGACTTAATCAAGATTACTTGACTAAGGCTGGGTCTAGACTGACAGCAGCAAATTCACTGCCATCAGATTGATTGCTCTGGATCGACTGAGCAGTCTGTGAAGACCCGCTCAGTTGATCCAGCAAGTGACGCAGGAAAATCACCCCGGTAAGTGGCGTGGCGCTGCGTTGAAGGGAACGCTGTTCCTGTTGGCGCAGTGCAGTGTGGACGCCGCGCAGAGGAGACGCCGCAAAGTTGACAGGAGATACACAAGTGATTTACGTCACTTGCATATCTCCCATCGACTGCCGCCGAATCGCAGAGGTAAGTGTAGACCGGGACTAAGTAATTACAAGATTATTTGACTAAATTGGTTAGGGGGTTGGATTTTGGTTCTTTGGAGGGTTTTTCCCCCTTCAAAAAAATACATACATACATACATACATAGACATAGAGAGAGAGAGAGAGAGAGAGAGAGAGAGAGAGAGAGAGAAAAAGAGTTTACTTTAAATTTCTCCTCCCCAGCCTCCTCTCTTCAAAATGCCACAAACCAGTATTACTTAGGCCTGAAACACTGAAAAATCCACGGATGTTACTTTTAGCTACAGTATATTTTTATTTAAAGGAGGCTGCAGAGAAAAGTTAGCACAAACATGAAGAATTTACCTCTGAAAGATGCAGTGCCAGTTTAAGACCTGCCTTTTTCGCTTCTAAAAGGGGTTCAAAAAAATCTTTGCCATGTCCTGCCTAGAAGAAAAGTCCAAACAAAAATGCATGATTAATCAGGAAGTATTTTTATTAAACCTTTCCAATTATACAATCATTATGAAGTCTACGAATATTAATACAACTCATTCAAAAGCAGTTAATTTTAATAATATTTCTTTTGCTATCACATATCTTCAATTTTTTTCACCTCAATTTGAGAATTATATTCTTCAACCACTTTTCTTTTCTTTTTAACAGAAGCACATTAGGTGCTTGATTTTATGTCTACATGACCCTGCAGTTCAGACTATGGGAGTGTGAACTGCAGTACACACTGGCATGTTACACTGTAACCCATGATGTGAATGCTGATGGTGCAAACTAAGACACCTACTGCAATTCATCCCTGCATAGACCAAACTGTGGTGCCATGTAAACCAGCCTTTAGTTTTCATTTTGTGTGAATTTTCACTATTACTCAATATGCACCAACCCCAATAGATCTGATACAATCAGAACAATTTAGTAGTGGATGCTTTCCTGGGCTCAGAAATTGCTTCTAAGTTCCTTTTTGATAGTTTTGTGTATCATTGTGTACATTTTCAATTTTGTGTTCAAGACAACAGGTGTTATCTTTACATCATGAATATGAGCAAGACATTTAACCAACAACCAGCATGTTTATTAATTAACTATACAGCTGAAACACTTAAACTAACTACAGAGAAAGTGCTATTAAATGTGCAAGTAAACAAAGTGAGATAACAGAGAGAAATGTATTTTCCTAATCCTTTTCCATTCCGAGAATGTTACTAGTAACAACACATCAATGTGTTTGTTTTAGTTGATGGTGTCCTTTTACATAAAGGGCAACTGTTAAGGACCAGAACAACTTTCTGTCCAATTCCCTCAACTCCTTCATACATTCCGAAGTTAAGTAAAATGACTAAAAATATGAAGATAGGATTTGGCAGGTAAGAGCCATCACTGCAAGCGCACCTTGCCCACTGCTGTCTGTTCTTCTGTCTTTAGATTGTGTGCCTTCTTTTATGTTTGAAAAATACCTTATACAACTTCGTGGGTACTATTTAAAACAAATTAAATAAATAAATAAAAAGAATTACATATCCTGTCTTCAGTGTTGGCCAATATCTGATGCTTCAGATGAAGGCAGAAGCTCTCCAAAATGCATCTAGACTAATTTATACAATGTTTTAGATGGGGTGAAATAATCATTCCTAACCCTTTCAGTGAACAGTTAATGCCACAAAGGAAAATTATCCAAAGATAATTTTGAGTAAAAATTAAAGAGTAAAAAGAAAATGTGATACTATTATCTTTACAATGATAAAAAGTGTCCATCTTCAAGGAAAGTCACTTACGGTGGGATCACCACTGAGGTCAAGCCCTACCACAATCCCATCAGTGGAAAGGAGGAACTCTTCAGCAAGTTTAACAGTTTGCTTGGCCATGTTAGGTCCGCCTCTTCTATCTATTGCTATTAAAAACCTAGAATAGAGATGTACATCTGACATTAAACCTGAAGAGTGATAGCAGGTGACTGACAAAGAAAATCTATTACTAGCAAAAGCAACTCTGCATTCACAACTTAAAATAGCAACTGCTTCTATAGTCACAACTGTTACTGTAAAGTTCTGCTGGCAGATATCAGGGTAATAAATAATTATGTGCATGTTGAGAAGCATGCAGTGTTACCAGTGCTCCATTATCTTAGTGGCTGAGTGGCACATCTCTGATGCCCATATGCATACCCTACTCTAATTCCAGCATTACGCTCATGGCATCTCCCAGCCACACTAGCTCCGCTAGAGAGGCAAAAACACATAATACTGACAACATTGAAACAAAGGATTGGGCTTATACGGCTGAACACAGAGACCTGGAATTCAAGCCTCACTTGGGAAAACTGCTTTTCTTTCACTTTCTTTTAATAATTTTATTAGTATGTTTTTGTTTCTTCCCTTTTCATATCAAAAGCAAAACAACTTTTTTCCAGGCCCTGGGAAAGGAAAGATCTGGGAAGTTGTGTCTCTAGCCAAGGACCTCTAAATGCTTCTTAAAACCACACAACATCTCAGATGAGACATAGCAAAGAGTCCTCTGGACTGGCAACATCCTTCCAGCCACTGCTTACACTGGCATCATGTTTCGTCTGGCTACTAGCACCTGCACCCCAAAGTTCTGACTTTCATATATCAATTCTTTCTCCGCAGCTATTACCAATGCTGTATTCTGGATTAGCCAGCAAGATCTGCTGGCCCAGCAGTTCAGCCCCTCCCTTCCACGAAGAGCTTCGAATTTGACCTCTGCAACACCCTATATCTCAGGCACAGGCAGAAGATATTAAGACCAGTCCATAAGTACTTACGAACCTCCTAATTGGCTCGGCAAATGCTGACAACTGTGACATAGCATTTATTGTTATGATTTAATGTGTCCAAAAGCTACATGTATTATAATTCACATATTTATCTAGGTTGTTATTATTACACCTACAGTTTTAATGTTTGCAGAGCACCTTGGGATCCTCCACAATGAAAGGCACAATACATACTATCTTGCCACACACAAAAAACAAACAAAAAAAACTTTGTGGGCCAAATCTTCAAAGGCAGATGCATCGTGTAGCAAACAGAAAAAGATATTTGAATTTGACTGCAATATGTTAACTGTGTTAACACGTAAGTTACCCTGTGGGGATGCAGTTACCCATTCAGGGTGTACAATGTGGATTTCTGCAAGTGCACCACTGCAAACCTCTTTGAAAAGGTAGCCATACTATCTTAGGTAGTTTACAGAAGACCCATGAAAGAGGTCAAGAACTGAGGACAACTTTTCAAGACATATTTTTATCTTGTATGATTAGTTTCTTGAAAAAATGATCTTCAAAAGTTTCCACGGAGTAAAGCTGGATCCCTAACTACAGGGTGTTTATCTTCTTTGGGTTTCAATCCATTTAGTTATCAAGTGTCGGACTTACAAACTATTCTCAGAGGTTTAATAAGACTCACTTTGTTATTGGCTCACACTGCTTGAGTTTCTCTTCGATTTTTCAATTCTCAAAAACAACTGAAACATCAGCTGCACTGGGGTGGTTGATCATTTTAAAATAATTTAATTTTTTTTGACTCTCCACTATATTTGTTGTTAAGCAGTTTTTGTTTGTTTGTTTATGGCTGGTAGTTTTGTATTTATTAATTTTTGGTTGTGGGGTTGTTTGTTTCTTTTAAAGAGAAACA
Source organism: Mesoclemmys tuberculata (assembly GCA_007922155.1). Lineage (NCBI taxonomy): Eukaryota > Metazoa > Chordata > Testudines > Chelidae > Mesoclemmys > Mesoclemmys tuberculata. The sequence goes on from ML675621.1 coordinate 1,556,252, forward strand.
AAGCTGCCCAAAGTTTGCACATGATAAAAGGCCGACAGCTTCCCAGAAGATCAAAGTAAGCACGTTAGTAGAACAGCTGAATGTGCAGTAATTAGCCAATCATTCTGATTAGAGTATTACTTCAAATAATTTTTTAAAGTGACTAAAACTCCATAAATATATTGGTGATTATTAGGTTGACTTTTGCTAGTTGGTTTAAAATTCAAGTTTATACTATCTAACACTCATAGAAACTGGAGTGTCTGTCTAAGGCCTGATCTAAATACAGTTTTTGTACCAATATAACTAGTTCCGTTAGGAGGTTGATTTTTTCTTTTTTAACCAGAAGAGTTATATCAGTACAACCCCTTGTAGGGATATATTATACCTGTAATGGTGCCCTATACCAGTGTAGCATATTCCCCTCCCTATACCAGAACAAGCTATACGAGTATAAAGCACCTTTATATTGGTGTAACTACACAGACCATGACGGGGCAAGGGAGTGTACTGTTTTAACTATACCTGTATGATTAAAGTGATACAACTTTTGTGATAGACTGGCCCGTACTGCTTTTGCAATAAAACACTGCAGAGAAAGGAAACTTCAGAAATATCTGCCGGTTTTGCTCCCTATTTAGTAAAAAGGATAATAGTTATTGAAACATTTATTTTAGCATACCCACTCATCTGTGTGCAAAACCTTAAGCAATACCATGGAGTTTTGCTAGGCTTTAGGTCAAATTCATTAAATTTCATCTGGTTTCTATACAAACTCCTCCCCAGCCCTCATGGTAAACCTCTCCACAAACGTGGGCCAAGCACCAGGATCATAACAAAATCCCAAATCAGAAGAGTTTCACGTTTAATTTACCTGACATCTATATCCAGATCCTCCTCTTTACACTGTTTTATTCCTTCAAGTACAGCTTCCACGTATGTCCTTTTGGTCATACCTATAAAACACACATCAAAGCATATGCACACCTGACCTGAGTGGATCTAAGTGGATTGATTATAAAAAGTTATGCTTGATAAAATCCCAAACTGACCATGAAAGTATTTTTCATTTTAACCTTTTCCCCCATTTTACTCTTTGATCTTATATTTTATTTGAACTTTGGGATGGATTTCATCCTGGTAGTTTCATTTTGCATCTTGATTTTATTTCTGTGATTTTACATTTTACATAGTACTGGTTTTACCAACAATTGTAATTTTACTTTGAGGCCTCTCTTTGTACTTTGTCTGCTCTGAGTTTGTGGAGAAAAGAAAAATAACTTTGAACAAGCGTCTAACAGTAGGGTTTCCCGATGCAATATTTAACCATTTGTTTAAAAACCATAAAAAGTTTAAGAGAAATAAGAAAGAAAATGTCACAGCTATTACAGGAAACAGAATTAAACTGAATAGCCTGATCTATCCCTGGATAATGGAGCTATGACAAGAAAGCATTTGGTTCAATGTGTAAATTCCCCCGTAAAAAAATCTTACTAAAAGGAGCATTTTACCACATTATCTCTTTAATTGTTCAGTTCACTGCAAATAATTACATTTAAAACATTGAACACAGAGACATATATTGCTTGGGACACAATCAAATTCATCCCTAGAGCAATTCCATTGGCTTCAATGAAATTACAAGAGAAATTTGTCACTATATGAGATCTGACAGTGATTTTCACTGATTTGTTTCTAAATGTGTCACACGTTGCACATTTACTGAAACCACTGAATTTCAAAAGTGTCTCTAGCAGTTTTTTACATGTCAATCATATTTCACTTGGTACTATTTAAAACATATTGTTTTATATTAACTTTATAACATGAAATGTTTTATAATATAATCCAGAATACTAATTAAAAGACAGAACACTTTGTACCAGTGCCATTTTCCTCTCTAGGTGTGCTCCTTAACTCCAGATACTTTACACCATCGGCAGCAAATTCTTTAACAACGTCTTTAGTTACCTGGTTAAAAAACAGCATATACAATATTTTGAAATTAAAGATTATAATTTGTTACTTTGGATAACTCAAAGATAAAGACTTGCAGGTCAGCTTGCAGTGTGAAACATGGAAATATAGTCACCTAACTTCAATTAATGTTAACAAAGTTGTCTAAATCCCATGGTGTTCACATTTCTGTCCAGTTCCATCAGGTACCAAAGCTGCTCTGGCCAATGGAGATTTCAATGGTAATGTGCTGAAACAGTATATTCCTCAGATGCCCTACCAAAGACCTCTTCCTTGACAATCCTGTCCACTTTGAGGATTGTATTGGCTACCTAAAACTTCCTATGGAGAGGGAAGGTTCACAATAATTTGCACCACTCTCCACTCTGCGCCCCCGACAGGCTTTCCCACCAGCAGATCTCCCTCTCTGTGCTAGACCCAGAAATGAACATAGTATCTCTGTCTATGTAAGGAATTCTCAGTATACATTGAAACAAAGAAGTATTCGGAGACTATGCTAAATTAAAGCTTAGGTAAAAATGAATGGATATCACATTCAAAAGTGATCATCAGTTCAGCCATTTCAGAGAACCGACTGACTTCCAATATTGGTAGCTCACTGCTCTGAAGAAAAAATAATGAAGATGTCGGTTAGGTAGAATCTGGCATTTCTAAATTCTCATTTTACAGAAATATTTTTGACATGCCATTGACTATAACATATGATTGATTCTCTAAGCTCAATAATTTACAGTCAGCTCAATTTGGCCTTTACATGTTGGCCACAGATACAAGTGCAATACCTTTTCTTGCTAACTTTGCAAGGAGTTGTTTTTGAAAGAGAAATGCTCTGATATTTTAAAACAAAGCCTTGTACAACTTACCATTAATATATCTTCAGTCCTATTGGTAATCTGATGAATGATATGAAACATCTGAAAACATCTACAACGAAAAAAAAGTTAAAAGGCTAAACATATAAAAGCCTGCTGGTGGGATGAGCGTTCCCAATTGCAGAGCCATATTTGAATAACATGTATTTACTGGCTTTGTTGCAGCACGGACTAAATTATCCTAATTGGCCTTTTTGGCCTTAAGAACTATTAATTCAGTACTGATTAAATGTATAGCATGTATAGTGTAGAGCATTTATTAAAACACATAGGAAAACAAAGATTAAAGTTACTGACATATTCAAGCCCAACAAAGAAATTTTGCATGACTGGATTTTCTCTAAAGAGCCCATGTTCTCTGTAAATCTTTTCAACGATCTGATTAAGAGGAAAACAAATTAATAACCAAAACAACAAGGTATAGTTGTTTAGTTTGCACACAAGAAATGACTTCACAGTTTTAAGAAATGAAAAACTATCTTCCTCTGAGAACATTTCTAAAAAGTAATAACTTTCTTAACGATTTTATTTGACAATTTGATTAAATTATGTCATGCAACTTTCAATTTTAACTATGTTTTCTACAGTCACACGGTGCAGGCTTACAGCGTCTGTTGGTTTCGATGTATTTGTAAAGGACTTGGGGAAAAAATTATGCTTGTGACTTAGATACTCACTCTTCTAAAGTCCTTTTCTTCCCCTTGTCAATCATTGTCATTCCATTATGGATCTGAAGGTACGGTTTCTGGACCAAAAGTTTCTTCATAGTAACAGAACTGATGGAGCCATTCAAGTGGGCGTGGAGCTCCTAAATTATAAGCAAAGGAAGAGGGGTGTTGGGTATATTTAATTGCAATTCGATTTCAGGGTTTTCTTCTTCAATCTTATATTTTTATTTTATTAGAAGGTTGAAAATAAAAGATTTCTCTACCAATCCTGTCTCTGCATTTGACAAACAATGACTATTTTGACTTGGGTTTCTGTATGCCAAAGTCCCAAATGAGATTATCTTATTTACTTCTCTTTGGGTGCATCAGCATTAGCAGTGACATCAGCAAGAATGTGGGTGGCACTCTGCAGAGTGTTGAAGTCTCAGGTAATTGCTGCAGTGACACACCTTGGGGTCATTATTTTGAAAATAATTTAGAACAAGAGCACTATTCCTTATCCAATTTCATAACAGGTAAAACCTGGGCCTAAATTGGTTCAGTTTCTTTTTAATTATACTAAAAAAGCAGCATTTTTTTCTACCTAGGCAGTATTCTTCCTTTTATCATACTATTAAGGGCACATAAAAGCAGAGTGAGCTCTCACTACCCTCTATAAACAGAAAATGGAATTAGCACATGAACTGCACTCCTTGAATTTAGAACTCATTATTTGTTCCAGCCTCTCTTTTGAACCCAGTTCTTTACTCGATCCCTGCATCATTCAACACCATTGTCATCTCTGCCCCTTCTCACAATCTTGTTGCAAGCTGTCATTTGAAATAGTCTTCTTGTATCACTCCATCTTACTTCAAAATTTATCTGCAAAGTATGTCCAACACATCTTCACTCCCCTGCATCTTGCTTTTGGGCAAATGTTTTTATTAGAGCAAAAAATGACAAAATGTTTTCACAAAAAGCTTTTTGGATAAATATGATGAATTTTGACTACCTCTGTAGAACATTTTAAAATACGCTTCTGTTAAATAACACAATGCAAAATGTATCTTAATTCTAAATGTATGACCAAAATAGAGCATCTGATTGTCAGAAGCGCTGAGCAGCCACAAGTCCAATTATTAGGAGCTGTCGCTACTTACCACTTCTGGAAATCAAGTCTAGGAACTCTAATTCTGATAAAAGGCATGGCTGTTTCACACATCATGCCAGTGTAACTCCTGGCAGAATTCACAGTTAGAATCTGCCACCTACACGTGAAAAGGCAAGATATGCAAGGATGCCTTGAAAACATCTTTTTGCAATTGAAGCAACAAAATGTAGAGAAAGATAGTATAAACAACATAGCAGTTTTGGATCATGCACCTGCACCAGCTTTCATAAATACACAATCAAATGGAGGACGTGACATTTGTTGTTACATGACTCCAGAATTGTAGAGTTGATAAGAGTTCCAGGAACATATAGCAAATAATGATAGCGGGAATGTGCCAAACCACACCCTTTAGGATGCAGCAAAAACTGTTATCAGAAACAGACTTATAGGGGTGGCCTCCAGAAAAACAAAACAAAAATTAAATAAAAATATGCATTGAATTGATTTGCTCACCAAAAAAATCTACAGACCTTGAAAAAAAATGGTAAGGAGTCAGGATATGCAAAAATTGTAAACATTGTAACTGTGGTTGAAATCAATTGAGTATTTTAGGACAAATACTCAAACATGACACAAAGTACTATATTACGAATATGAGCTGTTTGCTTGTATTCATGTTTTCCTTGAGAGCTGGGCAGAAATTCCTTTTGTTCAAATACATTACCAATAAAGACCAACAGCTGATCAGTTTTGTTCTCATCCTCAAATTGCAGTCATACTTTAGGTAGCTGTACAATGCATTTGATCTGCAGGCTGCTCTTATAGGTGGTTCCTACTTTAAATGGAACCGCACCTCCGCTCCCTGCACCAATTCCTGATAATGTAGGCAAGATGCAGAGGGTCCTTCAAGAAGAAGGTGAAGGACAGGAACTGCTCACTGTGTAAAAGTGGCAGCAGAGGATCACACAGAGGATACAGCACCGTTGTGGGGGCTGAGCTCCTGGTCCCAACAGAATTGGGACGGGGCAAGAGAATCTAGAAGCAAGGAGGGCAGATTTACTCCTACAGGCACAAGAAGTGCCAGAGTGAAGCAGACTGCATCGTCCGAATAAAGATGGAAACACCCACACTGTAGAAGAATCAAACTGCCGAGACGACTGAATAATTTTTTATTAAAGGCAGCACGACTATTCACCAGCCCCATCTTTAAGGAAAAGCGTCCAGTTCAGTGCAACGGGACAGCCATGGGATGAGAAAGAAATTATGGAACCAAAAAAAAAAGGGGGGGGGGGCTGCGACCTTTCATCGGTACGTCTGGCCTCCCGACTGAAATCTCTGCAGAGCCCCCAGCGCCCGACCCAGAGGTGCGGACTGATGGTCTAGGGGCTTTACAGGTGAGCACAGCGACACGCGGCTGGGCGCTTGCGGGCAGAGCTGCCGCTCACGCCGCTCTGCGGATGAAGCCTGGCTCGCTCCCAGCGCGAAGAAATGCAAGCCCGAGACCCAGCCCCGCGCAGCGCCAGGCAGCGCCGTGCACAAGGAAGAACGGATCTCTAGGGCTGCGGTCCACTCCCGCGGCTAGGGCAGCGCTGCGGAGACCCCCGCCAGCTCCTGCAGCTGCCAAGGGGCGAGTCAGCCCCGGCCCGGCCCAGCCCCGGGGCCCGTGGAGGAAGGGCAGGGGCCCGCCGCAGCTCTCACCACTTTCGGAAGCGCCCTGTAGAAGCGCAGCTGCCGCTCCTCGTCCGCGCCCGACGCCATGGCGCGTCTGGGTCGCACGGTGGCGTCACTCGCCGCTGCCGCCGCTCCGCCCTCTACGCCCGGCCCAGCCCGACTCGGGTCCTGCGCCAGACGGGCCGCAGCAGGTGGCTGCTCCCCTGCCTGAGGCTCCTCCAGCTGGGCTGGGCTGGTCTTTGCCACCACCTGAATCTGCTTCGTAGCCAAGGCCCCAGGCCCAGCGCTGAATTCAGCTCGTGCCTGCAGGTCCCTGACTGCTCCATAAGGGCAGGGGAGCACCACAGACAAAGCAGGGGGAGCAAACATTCTGGGGATATTTTCTGGCACACAAATGTCAGTGATTGAGACACATCAGGACAGGAAGCAGCCATTTAACCAACCAAGTGACAAGGGAAGAGCTGGGTAGGGACACAGGACATGCCTCCACGCCAGGGCCCTGAGCCAACAGGTAATGCGAATGCTCCACAAGCCTTCACAAACAAGGCAGGGCTTCATCAGACATTGGTGACGGTTTAGTCACGAAGCCTCAAAAATATAAGCCAGCTGTACCCACCTCAGCACTATCAGTAACTCTGCAGAGACCCTGGCACAATGGCTCTGACAGGTGTGATCTGCCCGTTCATCTCAGAGAGAGATTAACTGTTAATATAGATCTGCGTTAATGTTGTCATTTAAACTATTTCATTCCTCCTGTAAGAAGAGAGGATCACAAATCTGTACAGTTCACTGAGCATGACATCTCATTTGAGTGCTCAGAAAGTGGTGGCATGTGGAAAATACCATTTCTTTCCCCTTAATTAAAAGGAACCAAGCCAAACAGCCCAAGTTAGCCTAGGAGCTTATTCAAGTCCTAGCAAGGGGAAGTCAAGCTCAGTGGAGCTTATAGTGAGTATCTCCACAATCAACTGTAGAAGGGCAACCTGCATAGGTGGATTTTATTTATTTATTTAAAACAGACAGAGCTGCCAAGAGCATTCCTATTTTCCTCCTCTCCCCCTTCCAGAAGCACATGGAAGTTGAAAGAGGGAGAGCAAGAAATAAACTGAATATAAAACAAAAACACAACACTGCTGCTATTAATTTTCATCATTTTTAATTCAATTTAAGTTTATCCAACAGTGCAGTTTAGTGCTGCAGAAGCCAAGGGGTCTTGCCACACAACTTAAGACCAGTTTGCTATAAAGGGTCTCGGCAAGAGGACATGTAGGTAAGAGTTGGACTTTTTTTTTTTAAATGGGAAAGTTGATAATATTGACTAATTTTTTTAATCAGAAAACAAGTTTTACAACCTACTAGAATTTGTTTCCATAATGTCACTGAAGGTTGTTACAAGTAAACATCATACAATATTTCAATAAGAAAATACTTTGTTACTAAATCTTTAGCTGATACATAAGTTAATTACCAGATCTTCTTTTTGGATTTATATTAACACCCTGTACATTTGAGCACACAAAAATTATGCAATATACAGCAATCTCTCAGGTCAAAGCCACGTAGAAATAAAAACGCTGAAAATAATCCTGCAATGTACTTTTCAAGTGGTTTAAGATTAGATTTTTAGTGTCGTTGCATCCTAATTCTAAACAGCCACAAATTCACAGTTACAACAGAAAAATTAAGTTTGTGATACCCCAAAGTGAAAAGCAGAAGAGAAACTATGTGTAATTAAGATTACAATACATGGCAATCTACATATTGCCCAAGTAGGTTAGGCTTATTTAAGTAAGTAGTGTATCTTGCCATAAATATGAAAAAAAAATTCTTGCTAGCATATTTAGGAAAGCTTGTTAAATAGCTAAATTCAGACAACATACAAATATGAGGTAAGCAATTCTTAACTTAATATTTTAATTAGTTTATATTTTCTTCAAGAACAGTAGTCAATTTGCTTAGCTGTGCAACAAACCTTTTTCATAGAAAAAAATACAGTACTTGCAAGCCAAAGGAAATTAATTACAAATAAACACTGTTCAATGATCCACTCATTTATTTTACCTTAATTCAATCAAGGCAAGTTAAGTACAGATACTGTACATTAAAATATGTGCACACAGGGAGCAAGCATTCCTAATTCCATCTTTAAGGACCAAATTTCTACATTTTTTCTTTAGGCCCTTTCATAAATTTGATCCTTCTCTGACGCATGTTTTGTCTGTAGTTAAATGTAGAGAGATCCATCTGCAGGCCCCACGTATCCAACTCCTATTAGAAGCACATCTATTAGTGTCCATATTCCCAATCCACCAAAGCTGAAGAGTTTGCCCAGACCTTCCCGCCACTGGCCCAAGTAGAAACGATCTGCTCCAAATCCACCAAGGGTGATGCTAGGAACACAACATAAGGATTTATTAAAATAGTTGTGTAGAATCCTGTATTTGGATGTCAACTCACCTTTAAATATTTACAGCACACTGAAAGTAATTTTATCTCATACCATACAAATGAGAAAACTGAACATCTTATGCAAAGCGGCTTGAGGATTTTAAAAGCAATAGTGGTAAAATGGTTTTGGTAGATATATGTATTAAAAAACCACTAGTTCTTAGTTAATTACAAATATTTTCCCAAGTTTTTTATAAAACTCTCTCCAGATATAAGACATGAAATAATTTAGGCTATTTTACACTTCTCTTCATAAAAAGAAAGTTGGCCTGTGAGCTGTTCTGAGTTTGAGCCCCAAGTTTCCTAAAATGCTAGAAAGGACTTTGCTTCTGTGGTTAGTGGGTAAAGCTCAGTTTCTCCAGCTTCCGGCAGAGAATGGAATGGAAAGAGAACGTATCAGAACAGTTTTCTAACAAACATATACTTTTATACTTTTTTTTTCCCATGTAACTTATGATAAATCAGGTAGTACAGACTCTCATATCAGCCCTTATATAATTCACCTTTTATGGGAATTTTTATTCACTATTTTTTTTTAAAGGAAAGAATTCTTGTTTCAGTACAGTTGTATAAATATATTGAGATTCCGTGGCAACATCCAAACCACCACAGAAAGTATGATGTTTGGGGCTTTAAGAGGAGAAGAATCAAAAGTTACAGCCTGATTTAACAGTATAGTATAATGGGACCTTTCCCAAGCTGTCATCTTGTGTTCCAGGATCATAGCTCTCTTCTTAAAAAAGTTGATGCCTGTTATAGCTGCAAGAAGAGCCTTGAAAACGTGAGCCAACAGTAACCTGTGTAGTGACATCTACCCAAGTCTGGAAGAACTCTAAAACTGCCCCATTCATCTCAGTTACCCAATATTAATTTATATCTCAACATCGCTAGCTATTTCATTGCTAATTAAACTGCGAAAAGGAAGTGCGGTATTCATAAATTGATAGACTCTACAGTAAGCAAACATTCATTTTGGCACCATGAGCAGATGCCGTGTGGGAAACACCACCATTGTTTTCTTTTCCCCAGTCAAGGAACCTAATGAACTCCAATAGGGCATTCAGCCCCAAAAAGGTAGCCAAACTTAGATCTCAGAACAGCATGCAAGGTCAGAACAAACTGCACAAAAGTCCAATATTACAACAGTGCCTCATTTCCATTGGTTATTCCTGTAAGTGGAATTTATTCTATGGTCAATGCTTGGAAGAATGCCACCTTCCCCCCACCCCAAACACACATACTTAAATGTGACCCATGCTTCCAACTACAGTAGTATGGAAACAGCTAACACTGGCCATTTTGTATTAAATCATAAGCATCCTTTGGTCAAAAATATCAGAAAATATTAAATATTTTGTACTCAGTTTAGTTTAAGGTTAGGAAATATACCACTGAAAAGAGAAACCCATTTAAGGAAAGGCATTCGTATATAATGTATGAACTTGAAGTTCTGCAATTCTTCGAGTCTACCTTAATGCCAAGGCTGTAGACCATTTATAGCCTCCAGTCCAGTTGCAATAAAGCATCTTAGGAAAGACACGATTACCTAAGAAGAGAAATGAAATACATTTGAATCGTGACCCCATGAACAAAAGCCAAAGATTGACTCAGGAACTGAAACGTGAGGTGCAAACATGGCAAATTACTCTTTACAAAAAAAGTCTGTTCTGCAATAAAATAGCATCAGTAGCTGAACACATCTTTACCGATGAGATCATAATATAAAAGCCTGAACTCTATCTCCATTCCCTATATCTTCCTAGATGACTTTTCACCAAACCACCACCAAATTAAGGGAAACCAAGAGCCAAATCTCTTGATTTAGACCCCATATTAAACTTCTTGTGATTTCAAAAGTTATTTGACAGGATGTTTTTAATTTATGCAATAAACAACATCTCAATGCAAATTCTGCTGATGCTGCAACAAATAATTCCACTGAACAAAATGAATACAGGAGAGAAAACACTCCCAATAATTCTAATGTAAGACTGCTGTTGTATTGTCAAGACAATGGTTCTAAAGCATCATGTCATAATTTTAAAAAATTAAGTCAGTCTATAAAATGAAACTAAACAATGAGAATGAACATTCTCAACAAAAACAAAATTAGACATTGCAATAAGTTATATGCACATTTAACCACTATAAACAAAAGTGTTCAAGAACTCTTCACAAAAGAATCCTTTCAACCATTCATTCGTAGTCCAACTTACCTAGGCAATGAATATGATCACGTACTGTACAAGTGGCATTATATCGTTGTCGTGGACAAGAGACTGTCATGCAATTTGTAGAATTGGTACATACGTAATCAGTTGGTTCTAGCTGCCAGCAAAATTGACAAGTCATATTGATAGTAAAGTTCTCCACTTCATTGTTTTTCTGATTCTATAAAAAACAGTATTATCAGTGTTAATAAATCTTAATCAGTATATCAGGAATATTTCAGAGGATATAAACAAATACTTCTCACAGATTTCATTGCTGTGCAAAGACAAAAACAAGATGGATGAGCTGTTTTATTTGCTACCTATATGGTATGTTCAACACTACGATAGTTGGGTAATGGGTACTACAGAAGCGTTAAATAAATATTGTTATTTGCTAAGTAACTGTATTTATGCCTACAATTTTGTTTTGTAAAGTCTATGAGTTTTAAGACAATTTAAACTATACTATACTTTTTATAAATGATTTAAATTCCAACTACAAAGAAATAATTTAATTACTTACAACACAATGAATCTGTGGCTTGACCTTGCAATCGAAAGTGGCTGGCTTCCCATATATGCAGGAGAAGTTTGTTTTACATGTCATGCAGTCTGGAGGCAATTTGCTGCACAGACCATTGCTGGGACACTTACTCACATAAGATGGAATCTCCGTAGTCTCTGAAGTGTGAAAGGATTTGTTAAGAATAAGAGTTTCAACAGCACACTTTTACTGTACATGTTACTTTAATAATTTCATAGTGAAGTTTCTCCACTTACAGGTTGTCGATTACAGCATCCTGTCTTACAGCAGCCAGTACCAGCTACTTCAAAGGGAGAGCCCTGCAGCAGTGCTCAGCAGCAACCAGCAATGGCCATATACTGTATCAGCATTTGTGAACCCACCCATTGCTATCTTGTCCCCCACATGCTGTCAGCTCCGCCTTCTGAGATAGCTGATCTATCAGCCACTACTCCCTCCTCTCCCACCTGAAAGCACAGGGCCAGAACATACAAGCACAGATTGGAGAGCATCAGCTCTTGCTCCCTCCATGGCAGGGAGTGAAGATTCCTTCCTCTCATGTTGTTTGTCCCCTCAAACCTCGGAAAGAGATCAAGGTCTTGATTCTGGTCTCTCTCTACTCCCACCCCCTTGAGGTCTGCATCAGTTGTGTGTGAAATATGAGTAGGAGAGTCTAAATCAACTGGGGGGGGAAGCAGGGGGTGGGGAGGGGAGAAGAGCAGAATTAAATGGTCTGTATTGTGGGGAGCATCAGAATTAATTGGTGTGTTTTCAGCCGTGGCAAAAACACTGACAAGTCCCAACACTCTCCTACCCCACATCTCCTACCTCACCCAATGGTGAGGAATCTGACCTCCGCCCTCCAGTAAAAAGTTACAAGATAATTTACTCCAGAGAAAAGTTATTTCTGACCTAAGAAAATCAATGGTTAGTTTATGATCTGAAGTTTGAAGCTTTATATTCTTACAAAGATATTTAAATATTTTACAGTTCTAACTTTGGATGCTTGTTATCCATATAAATATGGAATCCTTTTCTTTTTTTGGCTAAGCTTTGAGCCTTGGGAACATCTTGTACAGTAAATTCCCATCTATTTATGTACTATATAAAAATATTTCCCTATCAGTTATGAATTTGCCACCTTTCAATTTAATTGAATGTTCCTTTGTTTTAGATTAACAGAAGGGACCACCGTGATCCTCTAGTCTGATTTCTTGCATAACACAGGCCATAGAATGTCCCTGAATTAATTCCTGTTTCAACTACAGCATGTTTTTTAGAAAAAACATGTAATCTTGACTCAAAAATGGTCAGTGATGAAGAATCCACTACCATTGGTCAACTGTTTCAAATGGCTAATTGCCCTCATTGTTAAAAAATGTACATCTTATTTCCAGTCTGAATTTGTCTAGTTTCAACCTCCAGCCATTAGATCTTGTTATACTCTTGTCTGCTAGACTGAAGAGCCCGTTATCAATACTTGCCCCCTAAATGGTATTTACAGACTGTAATCATCACCCTTTAACCTTCTCTGTTAAGCTAAATAGACTGAGCTCTTTGAGCTGTAAGATGTTTTCCACTCCTTTAATTATTCTTGTGGCTCTTCTCTGAACCCTCTCCAATTTATCAACCTTTCGAATTGAGAACACAAGAACTGGACACATTATTCCAGTAGCAGTCACCCCAGTCCCAATACAGATAATTTCCTAAGTTAGGGATTTGCATGGATGGATTTTTCATTTACACAACCCTAACTAGTAGTTATGGTCTTTTGAAAAATAATTCATAGTGACTCAGCGTATGTCTATTAAAAATCCACAGCTGACCCGTGCCAGCTGACACAGGCTCAGGCTAAGGGGCTGTTTAATTGTGGTGTAGACATTTGGGATCAGGCTGGAACCCATGAGGTGGGAGGGCCTCAGAGCTCAGGTTGCAGCCTGAACCCCAGCATCTACACTACAGTTAAACAGCTCCATAGCCTGAGCCCCACAAGCCCAAGTCAGCTGGCCCAGGCCAGCCAGGGATGTCTAAGTAGTGTAGACATATACACAGAGTGCAGTGTACCTTTTAATGATATAATACTCTGTACAGTTAATCTTCTAATACCTCATTCCTCCATTTTACTATTAAAATGAAGACTATTAAGAAAAAGGCTCATAAGGCTATCACTAGAACAATCCACCAAGAATTATGGGGGATTCTCCAACCCTGACAATTTTGCATCAAGACTATGTTTTTCTAAAAGATATGCTATATGCATTATTTTGGGGAAATTCTATGGTCTGTGTCATACCGGAGGTCAGACTAGATGATCACAATAGTCCCTTCAGGCTTAGAATCTGTTCTTCTATTGTAGCTCCTCAGTAAACAATAGACACTTATACCTGTTGTTTTGGTATATGGAGTATCTGTACTTGGAGATGTTACACTTTTTGTAGACAAAAACTGTTGCTTCGAGTGCTCTGTTGTCATCAGGGATCCTGCTATAAAAAAATTAACAGATTCAATTAACTTCACTTAAGAGAATTCAATAATGCTAGAATGTAAATAGTCTTCAGGTACTCTAATATAAAAACACAAGCAACAACCTTGACATTAAGAAGTGTCATTGTTCGGATAAAATATTTTAAAAGCCCCATAGATTTCCCTACTTTGTTGTACTAAGATTATCACCTCTTAAAATTCTGAAGAATTTAATTCATTTTATGCTGTTTACTTTTTGCATTTTACTCCACTTAAGACAATAGAAATCAATTTTGTTTCCAGTCAGTTTTGCTGTTTAGTTCTGGTGACCTAGAAAGAAGCTACGCTGTTTGGAAAGCAAGTTTAATTATTTTTGTTCTGTAATAGACAGTATACTGTAACATCAAGTAACTCACTGGCCATTTTAACATGAAAACGGCACAGCAGAACTGGCTAGAGACTACTGCCTCAATTCCGCAAACATTTGCTACATATTCAGCTCTGCGCAGAAGGTAATTCCATTAATTTAGTGCCACTACTCATGTTCATATTTGAAAAAGCAGGACTTAAACCCACAATGCATGATCACGCAGGGTACCGGGTGCACACCAGCACGGGAAATTAAGCATGTTTGGCACATGCATGTAGCCACACGCTGCTGAGAAGCACAAACCACCTCACAAGCTATACTTCCTCGACACTTTTCAGGCCAAGGAAGAGGTCTAAACGGCATCATGTCCAAGCCATTTCATCTACCCGCCCCAAAAGTCTAATTCTTTCCCGAGTCCTTAACTCAGGGGCACACCAGGAGCCTGTGGCAGAGAGTTTCACCGAGGAGCCAGGCACTGGATAAAATCATGGCCTGGGACCAGCCGGACCGTGGCTGTTTAGGCTGGTCACTAACTACACCACCACGGGGCAGCCACCTCCGTGACACGGGCAGGCAGCGCCGAGCGCACCGAAAAGGGAGCGCCGGCTTCGGGCGGGAGGCCGGCGGACTCGGGCAGCAGGTCCGGGGCTGGGCTGAGTCCCAGGGCCACCGTCAGCCGCTGAGCTCGGACACGGGCAAAGCCGGCGGGAGGGTGCCCGGGGAGCCCGCTTCGCAGGCCGGGCGGCGGCGGCCGCACTCACCGCGGCCCGAGAGCACGTAGAGCTGTGAGAGGAAGAGCGCGACGCTACAGAACCGCTTCACGACCGACAGCCCGGGGCCAGGCATCGCCAGCGCCGCCATCTTGGCTCCATCCATCCGGGGCCTCTCGCCGCCGCCCCCCTGACCCGGCCTTCGCGTCCCGTCCCTCCCCGGCACGCGCAGAGCAGAGCACGCAGCCCGCCCGCGCGGGGAGGGGCGAAGGGGCTGAGTTCTCGCGAGGCCTGCGGCCCGCCCCTTTCCTCGCTGCGGGGCGGGCTCGGACGTGGTTCCAGGCACCGCCTCCCCTCTCCCCGCGGCGCCCTTGCCCGCTAGCCCCGCCCCTCAGCGCCCCCCCCCCCCCCGGCCATGGCCCTGCCTGTGCCCGCCCCGCCGCCCCTCAGCGCCTCCCCCGGCTCTCGCGCGCTGCCCTGCGCCGCCTCGGAGCGCTGTGCCGGGCCGAGCCCCTTGCCTGCCCCACAGGAGCGCGGCCCGTCTCCCGGACCCCGGCGCATATCAGGCTCCTGCGCCTGTCCGCTGCGGGAGCTGAGACCCTCCCCGTCCCTCAGCCGCCGCTTCTCTTTCCCCCCCGGGGAAGCCCAGGGACATAAGCAGGGGCTCAAGCGAAGCACGGCGGGGGGGGGGGCAGAGCTCTCATGCCCCTGGCTTGGGGAGACCTCACTCCTGCGCCTCTCCTCCCGGGGGGGCGGGCAGGGTGGACCCACCCTCGTTCAGTCTGCTTGAGGCTCCCAGCCAGTCACCCCCGGGACCCCCGAGCCCTCCCCGCGTTTGTGTCAACTCTTGCCCGCCCTTGCCACAGAGGTACATGAAGTTGGGTCCCGTCCTTCGGAGATAGCGGTGGTGATTGTATGTCCATTAATGCCTCTCGGGGGCTTAAATCTACAGGCAGCTTGAGTAACGCACAACTGGAGGGGGTTAGGGCCTACTTAATTCACCACTATTGTCATGCCCGAGATGTTACAACTATACCTGAATAAAGAAGATTCTGGAGCTCCTGAGGATGAAAAAAGATGGAAAAATTGATGCCCTGTCAGTGATGAAATCCATCCCCCCCTCGTCTTTACTGCTCACATATTGTGAGCAGGCACTGGAAGCTGAAGAACATAGTCTAAACCAAAGTAGTAACTAGCCACCCCTCTGCTGGTTTTAATTTCTGCTAGTATTTTGATGTTCAGATTATCAACTCAGAAGTTTTTTATACTTAGCCATATGCTGAAATTCACTGATAAAGTAAAGTATGGTTCACGGCCTTGGTCTCTGCTACATGACACTTAGCCCTTACTACTATAACGTGCACAGTGCTACCAACCCATCACATGATTGGAGCTTTAATTTATACTCTACATGTGTAGATGAAATTCAGACATCTACACAAACATGAAAGTGCTTCTCCTCTGGAGGAGAAAGTACAAATCAGATCAAACTCATGAAGCACCTGTCAATAACAGCCCAATCAGATTACAAGAGATGCAAATCAGTAAAGTGGGTGTGTTTATGTCTAAGTATAGAAAAGAAATTAGGATACAAATTCAGGATTCCATATAACTATTCACTATGGCTCTACCACTCCTTTCAATAGGCTTCAGAGAGATTATGTAATAACTACATTTTTATTTATTCAGTATCTTACTGTCACTTTCAGTGTTACTGAGACCATATGCTCTTTTTTTAACAACTGTTACTTTCCTTTTGCTCCCTTGCCCAGTTTCTCTTTGCATGTTCCTTCTCTATTTCCTTCCAGCAACTTCCAGTTCACGTTCAGGACAGAAATAATTTATCTGTGATGTAACACATTTTTAATGCTGTAAAATTAAAGACATATTTTTGTGATATTGTACTCTAGTACGGCTGCTGTTCTTCTCTAGTTGTAACAGAACACCACTGTCATAGACCCTATGCTAATCCAAGGCAGTAACCCCTTCTTTACAGATGAAATTCTTCCCTCCAGTCCAAGGGCCAGTTTAGTATACGCAATTTGGCATGTTGAAGGACTCTCAGGACGCGGCTCAAAGGTGCACAAATGTGACAGAAAGTCACTATTAACTTTGAATTTCCCATTTAAGTAAAATATTTATACATTAAATCCTACTTTCTGCTTCATTTTTTAAGATGTCAGGTTACTAATTATGTCAGTGTCGTAAATCAGTGCACCTAATTTAGATTTAGACAATTGTTCTCATGAAATTTTGTATCAGGTCAAATAAAAATTAGGCAAGCCTTATGTTACTGAAACTGCATAGATTATAGAAGAAACAATGTAATAAATTATTAGACATATAGAGAATAAACATTTCAAACAGGTTGCTGTACTGAAGATTTATTCAGTTGCCAAGAACAGAACTTTTTTTAAATCTAATTACAAAATGGAGCAATTAAAAGTACAAATTTAGATTCAACATACACCTAGGCTAACCTGTTCAAGTTTCCAATGTACTGTGTTGTAAAAATAAAACAATTAAGGAAATAATTTATATATAATAGGATTTTCAACTTATTTTTCTAGTGCCCATATCCCAATCAAAGCAGAAACACCACAATGCATTCTATCAAGGGTTGTTTTTTTAAGGCTTTTAAAAGTGAATTTAGTGCTTGTGAAAGGAGCCAAGTTTATGGAAATGGAGGTTTTCCATATACTCACAGAACAAGAATACCACAAGCTACAAAGCAAGTTCCCAACATTGCTTAGGAGGTATATTTCAACCTCTCTCTAGGTGGTCACCTTTGGAATGAGTGGTTATGCAATGAGTGGTTGTGCCTAGCCATGCTACTGAGACATCCAACAACAGAACCGACGTGTGGCCTGCAGATACTAGTCCAGCAGGAACCAGGCCTACCCGAAACAACAATATTTGAGAAAACTGAAGTCATAATAAATGTATGAGGAGCATTTTAATTTAATCTACAAGCTGCCAAGTTTCTGATGCCAGACAAGTTACAGAGCCATCTTTTGCCTATCTGATTAAGTATTGTAGTAGTAGCAGCAGCTACATTGTCCAGTGTTTTTCTCTTCATCGCTCTAACAGAGCTTCAGCATCATTTATCTAGCATAAGCAATACATTTTGTAGCATAGGCGTAGGATTTTTCCTAAATGGAATTTTGCAGTAGCTATGGATTCACGTGATTACTTAAGGAGTCCAAGGTTTGCATCTGTCCTTTCACACTATTCCAAAAACACCCACATCAGCTACATTTGTGTGTATTAATTCAAAGACCTTGGAAATAAGTGTAACAGCGTTAGAGATACGAGGGAAAAAATTAGCTTCATTTACAGTTAATATGGCTCCCAGTTGGCAACAATTTCAGAATTCTTCTTCTGCATATAAAGTATGTGACTTCTTTAGCTTCTTTAGTTTTTCAATGGCAGAAGTTACTAAAATCTCTCCATGAACCTTATTGTCTCTTGTTCGCACATTGACAGCATTATTCACTTTCTCCTTTTCTCCAACCACTGCAAGAGGAATATTGCAGAAAGACATTAATGGACATGCAGCACGCATGTAATTTTTGAAGAGTAAATAATTACTAGAGAAAAATTCACTGGGAGCAATGCTGATCACCTCTCCAGCCCCATGTGTTAGTCTTTACATACATTCAGGAATGTACGGGTACCCTCTTAAAGCATAGAAATATTTTTACACTCAAACCTATTCTTTTATTTATTTTTTTTAAATGTGAAAAGTAACTGTGCTTTAGCTACTTTGCTAAACTCTGTTTAATCTCCTGCTTTCCTTGACATTTAAAATAAAATTAAACTCCATGACAGCATATTTAATTTATACCTAAAATTAAAAAAGCTTTTACAATGATCAGAAACAAATACACTATAATTACCTAAAATGAAATTATACTGTGCGAGCTGTGCATTTCTTATTTTCTTGTTTAATGTGCAGCTGTGATCTAGATCAACATCAGCCATAAATCCTGCTTCAAAAAATTCACTGCAAACCTAAAAGGAAGTTAAAGTTCCATTAACATTAAAGTATATATATATTCCACCATAGATGCATGAAACACTAGAGATCATGACCCTGATCTGCAAAGCATTTAAGTGTGCACAACTTCGCTCTTGCAAGTCATTCCATTGAAAATACTGAGAGAGACTATTCACTTGAGAAAATTACACATACTTACATACCCGGCAGGATTAGGGCAAATTTATTCTGTTAGCCTAACAGGCAATTTTACAATGAAACACAGATTACAATGTACAAGATGGCTACTCTAGGGCTATGTTATATTTTCTTAAATTAGAGAATTACTAAAGCCTAAACAGCAATAGAAACCCAAAGAATGTTATTTTTTGTTAAGAATTACAGGTGCCCTTTTTAGATTCATGACTACTAGAATAACGCTTTCACCTCTGCCAAGTGTCTCTATAATATTTACTAAGTTATACATGTTTCTGTTCTAGGATGGAATTTTAAATGTCATAAAAGTTATCCAATAACTGATAAAATAAAGTTTATTTCTATTTTTTAAAGGAAGTCTACTGTTACCTGCTGAGCATATTCTTCACAAGTAGGCCCCACAGGCACAACCATGACCTGGCGAGGAGAGAGCCAGAAAGGCCTGGCAAATGTAACAAATACAATTTATATGAAAATATGTTGTATATACACATGCACAAACACACTTTCCATTCATACCAGTGTTTATATGCCTAAGAGTAGCTGAATAATTTTCAAAAATATTTAAAAATATAATTAGACATCTAAAGTAGGGCATGATCTTCATCCTGTCCAATTCACCTAAACAAACTATTAATAAATTACTTTAGATCTGGGTTAAATGAACAGATGCAGTGAAATTTACTGTTAAAACTAAAATAATGTCATGAATCCAATCTAACTCTGTTGTGGCTAAGTGTCTCCAAACAATGGATGATTTTTAGACACTACAGAATGTTGCATGCACTGCCGTTCCATGAATCTATCGGGGAAATTGAAGAAAAAAGTTACTAGTTCAAGTTTACATTTTTTTGGTGTTAATATTGTTGAGCGAGAAGAAGTTACAGTATAAAATCATCAACATTTTGCAGTTGCTTTGGAGTCGGTTCATATTATGGTATAAAGGGATATCACCTGTAGGTCTCTCTGAAGTGACACCACTTGTGGTTCTGCCTCATTACCCAACTAGATTAGATAGAGAAGTCTGGAATCCCTTGAATGAGTTCAGGATACAAATCCACAGGGCATGAAGATATATACACAACGTTGTCCTCTTGTTCCTTTTCAAGTCAGACATTTGGTTTTATAGCTAAAGTGCATTTTGTCACACTTTATTCATTTTCCTTTATTTTATACTTTTAAAATAATAGGTGGATTGTCTGTGTTCAGAGTGAAATTTATTCATTTTTTTGCCCCCTGCATTCAGTAGTACTTCTTTGTCACTGGTTCATGGCGAAATCATCTTTCAGATATTAATCATGAATAAGGGAGCAGATTTAATCATTTCTCTAATTTATGGATCTGCATATGGTTATCCTACATATATTGTAAGTATAACATTGAATTTGTAAGCTAAATGAAGGGTGAATAAAATGTATTTGAATAGTTTAAATGTTCATATTTAGAACATGGTCTTGTGGTACTAGTTTTATTATAATCTTGTAAAACTGAATTTCTAATATTTTATCAGTCTACAATTGTCATGTTTGTCTATTATATACAACAGTCTTAATATTTTAGTATGAACCATTAATATATCATTTTATGGAGCTCAGACCTCAATGGGAATTCCACCTTTTGGTTGTTTTGCCTGTACTACTTTTGTTAAAAGTCTTGGGAAATTGTTTTGCATTAGGATATATTGGCCACTAGTAAGTTTTTGTATTTTCTAGCTACATTTCTAATGGTTCTTAGTACTATAGGTGTCTCATACCATTTTCCTCCATAATTTTCTGCTAGAATAGCTATCATTCTCTCCACTGAGCCCAAAATAGCTCGATGAATTATCACTGGCCTTCTCTTATCATCACTATCCTTACTGCAAGGAAAAAGAAAAAGATTAAGACACTTACTGTAATTTATTTCATCTTCTACTTTGCTTTTTATATAAAAGATTAAATATTAGCAAATTATTAATTGCATGAAATTCAACAGCTTTCACTACAAACTTACTTTTTGACATCCTGACATTCATGAAATAATTGATGATCAAAGCAGCTTGAAATAATCCTGCCTACATGTAATGAGACACGGGCACAAAAGAAAACCCAGGTTTTGTAAACTACTATGAACATGGATTCAAGATTCTAACTCTATGACTCAGGCTCATCTCTATATATAATCATATTTGATGTTTTTCTTTCCCCTCATTTTTAGACATTTGTATTAAAACATTAGTCTTCATTAGGATCTCCACAGCTCCTACTGCTTATTTCCCCTCTGAAGCTTTAGTCCTTTGGTTTCTATGGTGATTATCATGCTGTGGAAAATAAATGATTGGGATTTCAGCTGAAGAATTAATAGCAAGTCCAGATGAAACCCAAACAAAGATCCTGCTTTTTTTGGGTTTTTTTTGTTTAAGTGATCAAATGTAGCAAAACAGAAAACCATTGAAAGTACTTGTCCAAGGACAACATGACTGTCAAATTTGTTTATTCAACAAGGGAGTGTTCTCATCCAAAAAAAAGGTTTATATATGATTTATGCACCTCCACCAAGGATGACTTGGTTGATCTGACCTTTACTTTAAAACTGTCACCGTGTCAAGGATTGTCCTTTCAAGGTACTGATAGTTTAGTGTGTAAATTGAATGTGTTCAGAGGAGGCATCAGCCCATAGTGATTGATTAGTGTGTCTTTCCTAAATATGTTTCCTCAAAGGCTACCTCAGGTCAGTTGCACCCAATTCTTTTCAGGAAGAGTAGAGAAGAGCAGACTAGACAGACAAGTTATTTTTTTCTGTTCTTCAGTAGCATTTACAGTGAAACTGAGCTGTTGAACCCCCTACTAAATTAGGGGAAAATCCTCAACTCAAGGCCTGGCCCAGTTCTAGAAATCAATTCCACTGCCAGGGTTCCCTTGCCCCTCTAGTGCACCCAGGAATTTTAAGGGTAGGTCAGCAGCTTGTCCAGGGACAAATAAATAATTAAAATGCTTTTGCTTAACTCATTTTTAATGGCAGCTACAAACAGCAAAAATAAAACATTCACTTGTCATATAGTTGACAGACTGTAAAGAATTTAACTGCTTACCCGACATAAGTAAGGTTAAATCTGATTGGTAGCTGGAAGTCAAGTTGGATGGTAGCACACTGATGGTATCTGCCAATAGCATCTTTGATTTTAATATCAATCTGCAAAGGAAATGCCTGTTACTAGATATAGGTTTTATTGTTACTCTTTATTATGCACCCACAAAGTTGCATTAGAGCTTCATTGCAGAACTACACCAATTTACTAACCTTAGGACCATAAAATGCTCCATCTCCTGGATTCAACTTCCATGGCTCTCCAAAGTCATTCAAACTGTTTTGTAATTGCTAATTACAAAAAACACAGAGATGAAGTGTAATATAATAGATTTTTTTAAAATTGCATTTCTTTAACATAGTCCTACCAAGGCCACCCATGAAAGGAAAGGAGAGGGAAAAGAACTGTATTTCAAAGACTAAATTGTACAAAGTGAGAAAATGGGTATTACGGACTCAAATATCTGAAATATAAAGCGTTTTGGATTAATATAGCTTAAAAAAATTACTTTAAATTCTGGCTTTTGTATTGATAGAGTGAGTAGAGATCAACCAAAAGAAATTTTTGGTAAAAAGTAAGTTCAAGCTATGGGTATCTACAAGAAACGATATGAATCAGCAGATTTGTTTTGTCAGTGCTTCACATTTCTGAGAAAGCATAAAGTCCAGTCCTAAAACTCTTACTCGTATAAGTAATCCCACTGACTTCAACATGAGTGAAGGTTTGCAAGACTGGATGTTAGACAGCTGTATGTTTCACAAATTCCAAGGCCGGAAGGGACCATTGTGGTCATCTAGTCTGTCATCCTATACAACACAGGCCATAAAACTTGCCCAAAATAATCCTTATAGCATATATTTAATAAAAACATCCAATCTTGATTTCAACATTGTCAGTGGGGAATCCACCAGGACCTTTCAAAAATTGTTCCAATAGTTAATTACTCTCAACGTTTAAAAATTATGCTTTATTTCCAGCCTGAATTTGTCTAGCTTCAACTTCCAGTCGCTGGAATGTAATATATCTTTCTCTGCTAGACTGAAGAGCCTGTTATTAGATATTTGTTCCCCAGATAGACACTTAACTATAACCATATCACCCCTTAATCTCCTCTTTAAGATAAAAAACATTGAGCTCCTTGATTCTCTCAGGTACGTCTGCTATCCTTTAAATGCTCCGTGGCTCTTCTCTGAACCCTCTCCCATTTTTCCACATCCTTCTTGAATTGTGGGCAGCACACTACACTTCCAGCACTAGTCACAACAGTGCTAAAGATGAGAGGTTGTTTTGCCTCTTACTCCTACTCCAGATTCTCCTGTTTATGCATCCCAGGATCACATTAGCGCTTTTAGCCATTGCATAATACTGGGAGCTCATGTTCAGGTGATTATTCACCATGACTTCCAAACATTTTTCAGAGTCACTGCTTCCCAGGATAGAGTCCCCTATTCTTTAAATATGGCCTACATTGTTTGTTCTGAGATGTATACATTTACATTTAGCCATATGAAAACCCATTCAATTTCTGTGAATGGAAGTATTAAGTACCCTCTTGCTTTACCTTTTCTGCATGGTCCCAGATCTTTACTTCTCCGAGGAAGTTTTCAGGTCTTGTAGAAAGGTGCAGTTGGAAGGTAAAACCTAAGACTGCATAAATTGAATGCAAAAAGTTCAGACAGCCCTTCATTTCTTCCTCAATCTGCAATTTAAGCAACACAAATCAAATGAAACAGAACCTCAAAATGCTGCCAGGGAGAACTGGCTTATTATTACTATTGTTTTGTCACTGGAATCAGGCTTGCTTTATTTTTTCTCAGTCAGAAGCATGTTCCATGTACCTGGGATTTTTGAGGCCAGACTGCCACCCTTTCTCACTCCGTGTACTAATTTACTCCCCACTGAAATCTTTGGGATCACTCATGGAATAAGATACTACTCAGCCTAGTTAAGCAGAGATCACCACCCTGCTATAGCACTTTTTTCATTATTTTTTCCTGGTTGATTATATGATCTCTTGGGACGTTGTCATTATTGCTTAAATATCCTTGTGTCAAGGTTTGTAAAAGTAAGATCCTGTATAGGATTTTTCCTGCAGATATACAACTCCAGGTAGGCCTACTCAATAACTCACAGTCAGCCAGGTCTCTCGAATGATTATTGTTCTCCCTTGCAAATAAGGGACATTTATGCCATAAAAGGAAAGCTTAATAAAACATCAGGGCATTATTCTGTTGGCAATTTCTGATGGAGACACTAAGAATGATAGGCTACTGACTTAAGCAATTATATAGAAATCTAAGGCATGCTGAATCCCAGCTGAATCAGGAGGAACCAACCTAACGGGGATGAAACAAAAGCAACAAATGCTGCACTTAAGCTATTGTGGCGGGGTGGGGGCAGGGGAGGGAAAAGTACTCTGCCCTTGTGGGTCTTGCGCCTTGCCAGCCGGACCGGTGGTGCAGCTGGGGAAGGGTCGGGGGTGCCGGGGTCTGCTCTACCCCTAGGTACAGCTACCTTCCCTCTGGTGTAGTCCGTGGGCCGCTCCCCCGCTTCGTCAACCAGGGGCTCTGCCCTCCGGGGTATTGGTAGCCACCGTGGAAGCAGCAGGTCTCAGTGGCCTGCCGGCCGCAGGCGGCAACCTGCCTCCTCCAAGCCGCCAACTCCTAATGGCAGGCTCTCGATCTGCACACCTCCAATAGCTACTGTCTGGCACTATAGATTACAATACTACCTTCTATTCTCCAACCTCCTCCTCTCTCCAAGCTCCTACAACCCACACTGACTGCTTGCCCTGCTAGCTTTTGAGTGTTTGGGGCGGGGCTTCCTGATTGGCCTCAGCTGGCCTGATTGGCTAAACAGCCCCAGCTGGCCTAACTGCCTAATCAGGCCCCCTGCTGAGTCACCCGGGGAACAGGGCTTTGCTGAGCCTGGGGCTGCGATACCGGCCTCAGGCTCCCTTGCTTAGCCCCCCCTGGGCTGGCCCTAGCCCCCCTTCTTTTTCTTTAGCAGCTGCTTTTCTTTTTTGGGGGACCCTACTGCTTGCTGCCCCTGCTGCAGGGCTTTGCTGGGGAGCCTCCCTCCCAGCAGGGAGGGAGGGGTGAGTGTGTGTGGTCTTTCCACCTTTCCCACCACCACCCCCCCCAGCTACTTTTTCCACCTTCCCCCTGCAGTTGCTTCCAGGGCCAGCACCAGCTGGGCCCCTTCCATTCCCTTTTACTTTTACTTTGGCTGGCTGCCTCTGCCCCCTTTGCTGCTGTGAGCCCCCTTCCCCCTGCTGCTGCCCCCTACTCAGCCCCCTGTGTTTAGGGGCACCCTGCCCCTTCTTTTCCCCTGCCCCTCCCCTGGACCCCACATTTGGGGGACCCTGACCCTCCCCTTCTCCTCCCCCACTGC
>ML675621.1:1592916-1651619 GCA_007922155.1 Mesoclemmys tuberculata
ACCATGAGGCCTGAGCTCTTGGTCCAGTTGACCCGGGCGGAGGAGGCTGCCGAATAAATAGCCAGGCAAGCCTCCAACCGCACCAGGTCGCCCGGGTCCTGAATCGTGAGAAGTACGTCATCAGCGTACGCTGACAGGACCAACTTGAGTTCTGGCTCTTGGAGTACCAGTCCCGTCAGCCTCCGGCGGAGAAGACACAGGAAGGGCTCAATGGCCAGGGCGTACAGTTGGCCAGACAGCGGGCAGCCTTGACGGACCCCCCGCCCGAAGCTGGCCGGTTCAGTCAGGGTTTGGTTGAACTTCACCAGGCACTCCGCAGAGGTGTACAGCGCTCGGAGGAACCCCACAAACCGGGGTCCGAAGCCGAACGCTCGCAGGGTGCCCAGAAGATACCCGTGGTCTATCCTGTCAAACGCTTTCTCCTGGTCCAAGGACAGGAGGCCGAAGGACAGGCGATCCCTGCGCCCAAGCTCCAGGAGATCCCGGGCTAGGTAAAGATTGTCAAAGATGGTACGGCCCGGGATGGTGTAGGTCTGATCGGGATGGATCACGTCTCGCAGCACGGTCCTCAATCGCAGCGAGAGGGCTTTGGCTATGATTTTGTAATCCGTGCTAAGGAGCGAGATAGGACGCCAGTTCCGAAGGTCGCGGAGGTCCCCCTTCTTAGGTAGTAAGGTGAGCACAGCCCTCCTGCATGAGAGGGGGAGCTCTCCGTCAGTCGCGGACTCGGCCCAGACAGCGGCAAGGTCTGGGCCGAGGATGTCCCAGAAGGCGCGGTAGAACTCCACGGTCAGCCCATCCATGCCCGGGGATTTATTGGTGGGCAGGAGGCGGACAGCTCCCGAGAGTTCGGTTAGGGTGAGAGGTAGCTCCAGCCGGTCCCGGTCGCCTATGCCGATCGCGGGG
Organism: Mesoclemmys tuberculata; assembly: GCA_007922155.1. NCBI lineage: Eukaryota > Metazoa > Chordata > Testudines > Chelidae > Mesoclemmys > Mesoclemmys tuberculata. The sequence goes on from ML675621.1 coordinate 1,593,823, forward strand.
AGTCCCTCCCAAAGCACCCGGCAGGCGGTGGCGTCGGTCGGGTCTGGTGAAAAGAGGCTGGCGTAAAAGGCTCTGGCCCTTTCCCGCATCTCCACCGGGTCCGTGAGGGGGGTGCCGTCCTCTGCCAGGAGGCCGGTGATGTGCTTTCGGGCTCCCTTCGTTTTCTCCAAGGCATAGAAGAAGCGGGAACCACGGTCCATCTCCCGAAGGAGTTGGATGCGGGATCGAACTAAGGCTCCCCGAGCCCGAAGAGCTTCGAGGGCTCGGAGCTCTTCCCGCTTCTCTCGGTGCGCCTCACAGAGGGGTGCATCCTTGGGGTTGACAGCGAGGCGTCTCTCCAGCGCTAGCACCTCTCGCTCTAGTTGCTCCATCCCCGCGTTTTGCCGTCGGCTAGCCCCCCAAGTATAGTCGCGGCAGAAGAGCCGGGCGCGCACTTTCCCGACATCCCACCAGCGCCGTACCGTGGGGAAGGCGTGTCTTTGTTCCCGCCAGGCCAGCCAAAAATCTCGAAAGGACACCACAAAGCCCGCGTCCTCTAGTAGGCTGTTATTAAAATGCCAGTAGGCCGGCCCCGGCTTCTCTGCGGTGAGGGAGGCTGTCACGGTCACCAGGTGGTGATCCGAGAACGGGGCTATCTGGACGTCCGAGGAATGGGCTCGCGACAGATGGCGACGAGAAAGGTAGATGCAGTCCAAACGGGAGTGGTACGATCGGTTTTCTCCCACGCGGACGTAGGTGAAGGTGACGGCGTCATCCTGGTGCTGGTCACGCCAGACGTCCACCAGGGAGTGATGGTCTATGATCTCTCGGAGGACGTTTGCGGCGGCCATGCAACTCTCGGTTCCTGTGCGGTCTCTTTCCTCGAGGGTGGTGTTGAGGTCTCCGCCTAGGACCAGGCATTCACGAGGGTCCAAGGTGCTGAGAAAGGCAGACGTTCGCTGGAAGAACCGGACCCGCTCCGAGCCTACATTCGGGGCGTAGATGTTGACAAGGTTCAGTGTCAGCCCCTCCACGCAGACTCGAAGGTGCAGCAGGCGGCCTGGCACGACGTCTGTGGCTCCCAGCACTTCGGGTTGCAAGGCTGGGGAGAACAGGGTAGCCACCCCGCCTGCGCGGACTGAGAGGTGGCTGAAGTACACCTGGTCTCCCCACTCAAGCCGTCAGCTTGCCTCGACGGTTGGCTCTGTGTGGGTCTCCTGCAGGAAAACTACAGAGTATCCCCTCACCCGAAGGAAGGAGAGCACCTGGCTCCTGCGGAGGTCCGTCTTGCAGCCTCTGGTGTTTAATGTAGCAAAAACAACGGGCATTATGAGGAAGAGTGGAGGGGATCCTCATGGTCAGGAGCGTCACGAGTCCTTATGGGGCTGCGCAGCGATTCCTGGCCAAGCTCGTGGGTCGTCCGGGCGTTGCGGGGAGCGCGGACTCGCAGGGCCCTCATAGGGCTACGCAGCAGTCCACGGCCAAGTCCGCGGGTCGTCTGGCCGTTGCGGGAACTGTGGGCTTGCTGGGTCCTCGTAGGGCTACGCAGCAAGAGTCCATGGTCATATCCGAAGGTCATCAGGGCCTTGCGGAAAGCGCGGACTCTCTGGTATGCTGTGGCGCTCTGCCGCCCGGTCCCTTTTCCCTTCTTCATTGCGTTATGTGCGGCTTGGAGGATCCGATCGAAGTCCCCCCAACGTTCCATAGCGAGCTCTACTGGGTTCCGGGCACCACGCGTGTGCTGAAGAAAATCGCGCAGCGCCTCTTGTGACACGCCGGGGGGGTTCCTCCTCTGCCTCGGCTCCCGCATCGGCTCCATGGTTTGTTGGGGCTGAAGGGTTGGGAGCAGTAGAAGCAGGAGCCGCCTCTTGGGAGCTCTCACGGGAGAGAGAAGCAGACTCAGATGTAGCGGGAGGGCGGGTGATAGGGGAAAGGCAGATAGGGTCAGAACCAGAAATGGGAAGGGAGAGTGGGTTGAGAACAATGCGGGGATTTAAATCTACGGGAGGATGAAGGTCAGGGTGAGAGACGGGGGCAGGCCCCTGATCAGGGTCAGGGGGGCGGGGGGCGGGAGAAACAACCGGGTCCTCTCTGGGGGGGGCGTCAGGTCCAGCACCCCCGAGGAGGAACCGAGGCTTCGCAGCCTCGGCTGGCGCCGCACGAAGTGCGGAGTCCGTGTCCTGGTGGGAGAGGATGGAGGGTGGCTCGGTGCTACTATTCGCCAGACCCTCCATTCGAGTGGAGATCTCCTCCCCCCGACGGGCTAGAAGGAGACTCTGGGCGTCGGTCTCCTCCGAGAGGAACGAGAGTTCCCTTCTCACTGCCACGAGGGTCTCCTCGGTGGCAAGCGAGGTGGAGGGCTCGACTTGAGCAATTCTCCTCCCAGCTTCATTGGGCTCCCCCTCCTCCTCCTCAGCAATGGGGGAGGGGGAGAGCTGGGCGTTGGCCTTGCGCTTGCCGCGCCGCACAAGCTCCCAGCCCTCCGAGGTGGAAGGCTCAGCAGCAAGGGCAGGGCAAGGGAACAGTAGCGCACGGGTTGGGCCCAGTGAATCCCCCCCCGTGCCTGGCCGCGGCGGCCCCAGCTCTCCCTCCCCCGCGGGTCCAGCTGGACCTCTCTGGGCGTCGGGGGGTAGAGGGGGGCCGGCCGCAGGGCCCGGCTGGCCGGGGGGACGGCCGCCGCTGGCCTGACCAGGGCCCCCCCGGGCCCCGAGGGGCCCGGGCCCCCCCTCCTGCCGGGCCCGGGGGCAGTCCCTCCGGGTGTGCCCCGTCGCTCGGCAAAAGAAACAACGGACCTCTCCTGTCGAGTAGTAGACTCGATAGTGGGCCCCCTGATAGGGTACTGAGAAGGACCCCTCCAGCGCCTCTCCACCCCGAACCGTCTGTGACAGCTGGAGCTGCACCTGCCGGCGGAAGGAGAGGATGTGGCGGAGGGTGGGGTCCTTGCAGCCGAGGGGAAGCGGCCGGATGGTCGAGATAGGCTTCCCCAGGGCGCTGAGGTGGGGCAAGAGGACGGCATTGGGGAGGAAAGGCGGGACGGAGGTCAAGACCACTCGTATGCCTAAGTCCTCCAGGGGCTCCACGGGGACGTGGGTGCCCCCCACTGCCAGGCCTCTCTCGACTGCCTCCTGAGCGGCCGTCTCAGACACCAGGAAGAACACCACCTTCCCGTACATTTTCGAGGCGGCTACTATGGCTTGGGACCCCACCACTCGTGATAACGCCCGCACGTAGGTTTCCACGTGGGGCGAAGCGGGTGTCAGGGAGCAGCGGACCCCATGCTTCCTAGTGAGGGTTGGGAAGGGGCCCTGGCCCCCAGGAACAGTGCTGGAAGCAGCGGTCCGGTCAGATGACGAAGCAGCGTGTGTTGAGCCTGCTGCCACTCGGGCATATGTCTTGGGGGCGGCATCGCCTCCGGAGCTAGTAGAAGGAATGGCAAGGGAGGGCCGAGTGGGGTGGGGAGGGCGCTTCACCACAGAAGGCGCCGCCTTCTTGGCGGGACCTTTGCCCTTCCCTCCCCCACTCCGGTCCTTCCCTCCAGCCGAGGGCTTACCCCCTGGATCAGGGGGATCAGTCTCCATGGTCACAGCAGGGTCCTGGGAGTCCTCTATTGAGGTACTCGCCACTGATGTCTCGGGGCCAGCACCTGAGGAGAGGTCAGCACCTGGGCTGAGGCTCTCAGGCAGGAGCAAGGTCCCGAGGCTTTGGGAAGAGGCAGGAACGTCCAGGAGGACGTTCGCAGCTGCCATCTTGAGCGGGGGTGGGGTGAGCTCAGCGATGGGATAGGAGGTCGGGGGGGGCAAAAAAAAAAAAAGGGGTAGCTAACTACTCCACACCTCTTGGCTGTGGGGTTAACAGCTTAAGTTGGAAAGCCGGCTCTTGGCTGCACCCAGGGGGCAGACCGGGAACCGGAGGGGGGGAAAAGAAAAGGAAAAAAAGCTTTCTGGATGGGAGGGAGGAAAAACAAGCGCTGCTGACGTGAGGTAATGGTGGAAGGAGGGGTGAGAGGGAGAAAAAAAAAAAAAAAAAAAAAAAAAAAAAAAAAAAAAAAAAAAAAAACACTTCCGGGCTTCAAAACGCAGCCGAGACAGAGGAAAAAAAAATGGTGACCTTGAGAAGAAACTGAAAGGTAAACAATTTCTTTCAAGCAGCGGCCATAGGAAGGCGGAGGGAAGGGGTTTGGAAACGGGTGGGGGAAGGGAATTGGAAAAAAATAACCGGCCTGGGGGGACAGCTGAGGGGGGGAGGGTTAGCTTGGGGGTACTCAGCAGCAGGCTGCTAGAGCCGGACGGGACGGGGAACCACTGAACTCAGGGAGTAAACTTGGGAAAACGAACGGGCTTGAGAGGGGGAGGGGCGGAGCAGCAAGACAGGGAGACAAACAACGGGCGAATAAACTGAAAAAGGAGGAGGAAAAACCGTGGGGAAAGGGCGAGGGAGGGTGGGGGAGGGTAGAGGGGACCCTCAAACAAATTACTAAGGGGAAAAAAAGAGAGGGGAAAGGGAAAAAAGGGGAATTACTCACAGCAGCAGCAGGGAGAAGCAGAAGCAAAAGCAGCTAGCTGGGTGCTCGTGCAGGGTCGGCGCCGGAAGCGCAAGGCCGGAGCCCAGCCCCCCCTCCCGCCAATGGCCGAGGGGAGCGAGAGCCCCCGCAAGGCCAAGCGGAGGGGGGCTCCTGAGGCCAGGCCTGCCGCCGCGCCCCCTGCCGGAGCCCAGCGAGGGGCGCCAACCGAGGAAGTCGTGGTGGCAGACGAGGGCAATACCATCGCCCCCCTGGAGCCCTCGCCGGAAGAGTCCTCGCCCGGAGCCCCCCCAGCCGCAATGCCACCTAAACCCCCCGCTGGTGCCGGAGAGGCCCTCGGGGTGGCAGGGGGGGCCTTCTACTCCTCCCTAATGGAGGAGATAGACTCCCTGGGGTTGACCCCGGCCTGCCCGGGGGAGGAGGACCCCGCCCCCTGTATGGGGGGCCTAGGGCAGGACATCCCCGAATTGCTCCTTCCCTCCCTCTCCTTCCCATCCTCAGTTGCCTCCCCTGCCCCCACCACCGAGGCCCCCCTCTGTCCCTCTACCCTCCACGCTGGGGAGGTGGGGCCCATCACCGCAGCCCCCGAGGAGCCGGCGGGGGCCAAAACGCCGAGCCCCGGGCCACCAGATGCCCCGCCCCTGGTTCTGGGCCAGCGGATCTCCCTCCCCCCTGAAATCTGCTTAGCTGTCCCCTCATGGGGCACTAAAACGGGGGGTGCTGTGACCCTAGAGTTAGGCCCCCCCAGACAACACTCAACCACTCCCCCCCCCCTCAGCCTCCGGCCCCAGCCAAGAGGCCGCATACCCCGCCAACCCGGCCGTTCTGGCTGAGGGCCCCACCCCCAATCCTGACCCTGACCCCCTTCCTGCCCCTCCCCCCGACCCCTCCCTTACCCCAACTCCTGATCCCCTCCCCGCTCTCAACCTCTCCCCTGCCCTCACCCCTCCCGTCCCCGTACCTTCTCCCCCCCACCCCTCTGCCTATACATCTGCCGCCCCTGGGGTTGTCTCCTTCCCGCTAAAGAGCTCCCAGGAGGCGGCTTTTGATTTCAGCACTCCCAGCCCACTCGGGGCTGCTGTCTTCCCTCTGCCGCTGCCATCCCCCCCAGCCCCCGCCCCAATGGACCAGGGGGCCGCTGCGGGGGCCGAGCCGGAGGACGACCCCTCCGTGGCGCTGCGTGAGGAGCTGCGCACCTTTCTCCGGGACACGCGTGGTGCCCGGAACCGGGTGCAGCTCGCTCTGCAGCGCTGGGGGGACTTCCACCGCGTCCTCCGGGCCGTGAGGGCCATTATGAAGGAGGGGAAAGGGACCGGGCGGCAGAGCGCGGCGGCCTACCAACGGGCCCGCAGCTTCCGTGATGCCCTTAAGATCTATGGCACCGGCCACGGGCTGCTGCGGAGCCCGACGAGGACCGCTAGCGCTCCTGCCCACCAGGATCCACCCCAGCCCTCCTCGTAATGCCTTTCACCATCTGTACATTAAACACGAGGGGCTGCAGGACGGGTCTCCGCAGGAACCAGGTGCTCTCCTTCCTTCGGGAGGGGGGGTACTCTGTAGCGTTCCTGCAGGAGACCCACACGGACCCGGCCGCCGAGGCCAGCTGGCGGCTGGAGTGGGGAGACGGGGTGCACTTTAGTCATCTCTCCGCCCGCGCGGGCGGAGTGGCCACCCTGTTCTCCCCTGACCTGCAGCCCGAGGTGCTGGGGATTGCCGAGGTCGTGCCGGGCCGCCTGCTGCACCTCCGGGTCCGCGTGGAGGGGCTGGCGTTGAATCTCGTCAACGTCTACGCCCCGACCGCGGGCCCGGAGCGGATGCGGTTCTTCCAGCAGGCGGCTGCCTTCCTCGGCACACTGGATCCGCAAGAGTGCCTGGTCCTGGGCGGGGATTTCAACACCACCCTCGAAGAGCGGGACCGCACGGGGACCGAGCCGTGCCCGGCCGCCAGGGACGTCCTCAGGGAGATCATCGACCATCACTCCCTGGTGGATGTCTGGCGCGACCACCACCCGGACGACAACGTCACCTTTACTTTTGTCCGGGTGGAGGGAGACCGGTCGGGCCACTCCCGGTTGGACCGTATTTACATCTCCAGGCACCACCTTGCACGGGCCCACTCCTCCAGCGTCCGGCCGGCCCCGTTCTCGGATCACCATATGGTGACCGTGACGGCCTCTCTCACTGCGGAGAGGCCGGGGCCGGCCTACTGGCATTTTAACAACAGCCTGCTGGAGGACGTGGGCTTCGTGGCGTCCTTCCGGGAGTTCTGGCTGGCCTGGCGGGGGCAGAGGGGCGCCTTTCCCTCGGCGCGACGATGGTGGGATGTGGGGAAGGTGCGCGCCCGGCTCTTCTGCCGTGACTACACTCGGGGGGCCAGCCGGCGGCGGGATGTGGGGATAGAGCAGTTGGAGCGGGAGGTCTTGGAGCTGGAGAGGCGACTGGCCGCCAGCCCCGATGATCCGTCCCTCTGCGGAGCGTGCCGGGAGAAGCGGGAGGAGCTTAGAGCCCTCGAGGACCTTCGAGCCCGAGGTGCCTTTGTCCGGTCCCGCATCCGTCTCCTTCGGGAGATGGATCGCGGCTCCCGCTTCTTCTACGCCCTGGAGAAAAAGAGGGGGGCCCGGAAGCACGTCATCTGCCTCCTGGCTGCTGACGGCACCCCCCTCACGGACCCGGAGGAGATGCGTGGAAGGGCCAGGGCCTTCTACGCAGACCTTTTCTCCCCGGAGCCGACCGATGTCGCCGCCTGCAGGGTGCTCTGGAACGAACTTCCCGCGGTCAGCACGGGCGACCGGGACCGGCTGGAGAAACCTCTCACTCTGGCCGAGTTCTCGGAAGCCCTCCGCCTCATGCCCACCAATAAATCCCCGGGCATGGACGGGCTGACTACGGAGTTCTACCGCGTGTTTTGGGACGTCCTCGGCCCGGACCTCGTCACCGTCTGGGCCGAGTCCGAGGTTAGCGGAGTGCTTCCCCTGTCGTGCAGGCGGGCAGTGCTCGCCCTCCTGCCGAAGAAGGGGGACCTCCGCGACCTCCGGAACTGGCGTCCCGTCTCGCTCCTCGGCACGGACTACAAAATAGTGGCTAGGGCCGTCTCGCTGCGGCTGAAGTCCGTGCTGCAGGACGTGGTCCACCCCGACCAGACCTACACTGTCCCGGGCCGCACCATCTTTAACAATCTGTATCTGGTCCGGGACCTTTTAGAACTGGCGTGTAGGGATGGTCTGTCGTTCGCCCTCCTGTCCCTGGACCAGGAGAAGGCGTTCGACCGGATGGACCACGGGTATCTCCTGGGCACCCTGCAGGCGTTCGGCTTCGGACCCCGTTTTGTGGGATTTCTCCGGGTGCTGTACGCCTCCGCAGAGTGCTTGGTCAAGCTCAACTGGACCCTGACCGAACCGGTCAGCTTCGGGCGCGGAGTACGCCAAGGCTGTCCGCTGTCCGGCCAGCTGTACGCTCTGGCCATTGAGCCCTTTCTCCGTCTCCTCCGCCGGAGGTTGACGGGCTTGGTGCTCCGTGAGCCAGAGCTGAGGCTGGTGCTGTCGGCGTACGCCGATGACGTGCTCCTCGTGGTCCAGGACCCGGGCGACCTGGTGCGGCTGGAGGACTGCCTGGCCGTCTACTCGGCAGCCTCCTCCGCCCGGGTCAACTGGGCCAAGAGCTCTGCCCTGGCGGTAGGGGCCGGGTGGCAAGCGAGCTCCCTCCCACCCGCGCTTCAAGCCATCCGGTGGAGCGCGGGTCCGCTGCTCTATCTGGGCGTTTACTTCTCTGCCACCCATCCCTCCCCGGCGGAGAACTGGCAGGATTTGGAGGGCAGGGTGTCTGAGCGGCTGCGGAGATGGACAGGACTCCTCCGGTGCCTCTCCCTCCGGGGGAGGGCACTGGTGATAAACCAGCTCGTCCTGTCCATGCTCTGGCACCGGCTCAACACCCTGGTCCCGACCCCGAGTTTCCTGGCCTACCTCCAGAAGACAGTTCTGGAGTTCTTTTGGCCAGGACTGCACTGGGTCTCTGCAGGGATTCTGAGTCTCCCCCTGGAGGAGGGCGGGCAGGGCCTGTGCTGCATCCGCAGCCAGGTCCACACCTTCCGCCTCCAGGCCCTGCAGAGACTCCTTTATGGTGCAGGTAGTCCGGCGTGGAGCCACTTGGCGCGCGTCTTCCTCCGCCGCTTCCGAGGGCTCCGATACGACCGGCAGCTCTTTTTTCTCCACCCGAGAGGTCTTCCGCGAGACCTCTCCGAGCTGCCGGTCTTCTACCAGGACCTCCTCCGGACCTGGAGGCTTCTCTCGGCCTCCAGGCCCCTTGCGGTCACCGAGGGGGAGGATCTCCTCGCGGAGCCCCTGCTACACAACCCCCAGCTGCGTGTGCAGGTGGCGGAGGCCCCCTCGGTGCAACGGCGGTTGGTCCTGGCAGGAGTCACCAGGGTCGGAGACCTCCTGGACTACGCCCGGGGGGCCTGGGTGGACCCCCATGCGCTGGCTCGGCGTATGGGGCTCTCCACCCCTCGAACCCCCCGACGCGTACTCCAGGAGGTGAAGGCAGCCTGCCCCCCACGGCTTTGACGTACCTCGAGCGGGTCCTGCAGGAGGGTTCTCCCCGCCCCCCCCTCAGCCCGAGCCCTCCGGTGCTTACCATCGGGCCTCGGCCCCGCGAACCCCCTCGGCCCCCCCATCCTCATGCCCCAAGCCGGCTGCTTGACCTGCAGCCGGCCCTCTTCCAGACCGCGCCTAGGGAACACCTGTACACGCTCGTGCTCCACACCCTTCACTTCCTCGCCCTCGCGTCCCGCCCAGACACCAAGTGGCGGGACCTCCTACCATCCTTGGAGGGCGAGGATCCCCGGTGGGCCAGTCTGTATTCCACCTTGACCCCGCGGCCCGCCGGGGACATCAGTTGGCGGCTCCTTCACGGAGCCGTGAGCACGGGCGTGTACTTGGCGCGGTTCACCTCCCTCCCTGACACCTGCCCCTTCTGCGGCGTGAGGGAGACCCTGGCGCACGTGTACCTGGAGTGCGCCAGGTTGCAGCCCCTCTTCCGGCTCCTCCAGAACCTCCTGCTGAGGTTCTGGCTGCACTTTTCCCCGCACCTGTTCGTCCACGCACACCCCATCCGTGGCCCCACGAAGTCGCGGGACCTCCTTGTCAACCTCCTCCTAGCCCTGGCCAAACTAACCATCTACAGGACCAGGGAGAGGAGGTTGGCAGGGGGGGCTCCCTGCGACTGTGGGGCCTATTTCCGGTCCCTTGTGAACTCACGTCTCCGGGCAGAGTTCCTCTGGGCTGCGTCCGCTGGCTCCTTGGACAGCTTCGAGGAGCAGTGGGCGCAGTCTGGGGTTCTCTGCTCGGTGTCCCCTTCTGGCTCTCTCCTTTTAAACCTGTAACCCTCACACCCCTTCCTTGTTTTCTCATTTGTTGTCCCCCGTAATTAGTTGGACCTGGGTCCAGTGGCTCCGCCCCTAGGCTGGGGGGGGGAGCCTGTAGCGGTGGGTGGGCTTGCGCCCACCCACCCACCCCAGCTTCCAAATAGAGCACCCTGGCGTAGCCGTCAGGCCTGACCCTGTCACACTATATAGTAACATGTCAGGAGTAGATAAGGCTGAAAGGTTCTTCACCTGTTCCATTGTGCAAAAGATGTGTGCATCATCCTGTTGGAAGCGTCTGACTCGAGTTAAACCACTTAAAGTCCCTGAGAGTTCATTTCTGTGAAGAACCCCGAAGTCTGCAAGTCTAATAGGCATTTCCCTCCATGATCGCGGGCGATGAGAGAACATCAAGCTAGAAGAAACATAATGAAGAATATTTAGGCAGCAAAACTTACACCTTATTCTTTGACTTCTGTTGTATGCTAATATACTCGCACAGACCCACAATAAAAGATGCATTTTAACTAAACCAGGTTAGGCCAGTCCAAAAAGAAAAACAAAATAAATATGTTTAGCATTTACCAATTAATTCTCTCCACACCCTTGTAAGGTATGCAAGTGTAGCCACTATTTACAGATGATGAAACTGAGGCACAGAAGAGTGACTTGACAAAAACCATAAAGCCAAGTCCCTGATGAAGCAAACATTAGAACTCAGTGGTTTCCAGCACCCTGTCCTACCATCTAGCCATTAGGTCATCTCATCCCTGCCAAAGTAAATTTTAAACAAACTGCAAGAAAACAAGAGATGTGCAAATTACGTTATTTTCCTAAACATGTATTGAATAAATCGTACCCAAAGCAATTACTATATTTTTGGCCATTATATATCCAAAAAGCTAATTTTCTAACTTCAGTTTCCAGAAAGGAAATAATACAAGAAACAGATTGAACACATTCATTTTATGCATTGATACAAATTAACAATAGTACACTGACACCGGTCTCAAGCACCAACAGCCCATTGCTTAATGGAGGGTCTGATCTTAAGAACCCTTCAATACCACTTGGCAAAGGGCTCGCTATTCTAAAAAGCAACTTCTATCAGGCCTAACAAACTCATTACACCTTGCACGCTGCTTTAGCTAAAAAGAAAGACGTGAGATCTTAAACAAAAGGCAAGATCAACCTGGCCATTAACCTAGTTGTGAAATGAACATACTAACACTAAGAAAGAAGTTGTGAATACACACACACATGAAAATATGTTTTAAAATCTGAATCAAAGCAGGACTGACAAACAGGTTTTGCCCAACAAAGTATGTATAAGCACCAGCCTGCCTCAGTTCACATTAAAGTATTGGAAGCCAACACAACGGAAGCTCTGCTGACATTTTCAAATATAACATATGCAAATTTTCATATGCAGATGGCGAAAGTGATGGAAATAGGGAGTCAACATACCAAGGAACAAATCATGGGGGGTGGTAATGAAGCTGAAAATACAAACCAATGTCCCGGACAGTTCATGGGTTTGAGGGCAAAAGTTTCCTTCTCAACATCAAATGAGAACATGTTTTCACTGTAGTGCTGCCAGTGACCCGATGCTTCCCAGAGTGTACTGTTGGAGATGTTGGGTGACACTACTTCAGTGAAATTACGCCTGTGATATTCCTCCTAGAAAATAAATCCAAAAGGTGATGCAGACCAAGAGAGTTACTGAGTGTGCTTTACGTAGAGCAGTGGCCCGATCCTGCAATCCTTACTTCCAACAGCTCTTTATTGACATCCGTGGGACCACTCACATGTGTAAGGGTTAGATGACTACAGCCAAGTTATAAATGTGTTGTGATTTAATAATGAGTCACCACTTTATCTTTGAAAAAGCTTTAGGGTCAATTTTTCCCAGTTACCTTGTACAACCTCACCAAAGTTTCAGTATATATGTACATACACAAATATACACACAGGACCCACATTTTCTGGTGGGAGTGCTTTATGCAGTAATTGGGTCAATAAGACTCATAGAAATGTAGGGCTGAAAGGGACCTAAAAATGTGTCATTTTAGTTGAAGCCAGTCTGAAAAAAGCAACACATCTTTAAGACAAAGGAAAGATGTTTATGTCGATTAGAAATTTTAAAGACACAACCACTTACTCGTATAAAATCCATGAGTGTATTATAAAGAAAGGCACCTCTGGGGAGGAAAAAACAGCTTCCTGGACTCAGATCATGGAAGAAGAAAAGTTCTTGTTCCTGTGCAAATAAATGTAGAATTCAGTAAGCCCACTTAAATTGTGTCCTCAAGTGTTTTCTTCAGTTCAAATCACTATTTTTAATTAACAAGGAGTCTTAACACTGCCAGAGACAGTGAAAGACTCTTTTAGAATGCAGCAACAAGAACTATAGAAGAGAAGAGGATTAAAAATGTTGAGAAAGCAATTTACCAGTATTTTTTATTTTTAGTAGGCATGTGAGGATACTAGAGACCCACCTTCAAAGCTGACTGACTAATCTCACATTTCCTCAAACATTCTGAGCCCTTAAAACAATTTCATCAGTGGGTACATCACTCCTACCCACTGTGACACCCTGCACCCACCCCCTAGGAGAAAAAAGTCATCTGGCAGGCAAACACCACTCACTAGTGAGATGATTTAATGGCCCAGGATTTTGAGCAAGTAGAAACTTTGTCAAAACCTTATGCTAACAATGTGGGGCATCAGAATGGAGATTTAGTACATTTTTCTTTGGAGAACTTCTGTTAATATCCTATGTATAATGTTACACTAGTTCATCCATTTTGAACTGGGAACAAATAAATGTGACCTTCTGTTCAATACATATTATTGACACTTCATATTAAGGCTCAGTTTATAAATAGTTTATAAAGGAATAATAAGTGATTAAGATGTTGTAATACATGGTTCCTTTGTTATTATAGAATCCAGCAAGTCAATAAGTAGCTTATATAGATATAATAACTTTTACTGATGTGCTTACAACCATCTAGAATACACATAGGGACTCATGTCTGGAACATACTTACAACATCTATTGGTCTTTTATTAATCCTTTTAAACCATTTATAAACGTAATCTTAATGTGAAATGTGATCAAACAGATCATGTTTATTACCTATACAAGTCGTACTAGGTTCCTCACACAGCTAGTCAGGAGTTAACAGGCTAGGATTTAGGCAAGGTTGAGCGCAACCAAGAGAGGAGAGAGAGAGATTGGACAAGGTATATATAGGCATAGAAAGGACACGAAGAGTCAGTACATCTATACTTCTCAAGTTTCCGTTTAATATATTAATAGGTTCAATTATTTGTAGCACATATATGCATCTAAGTCATCAAATAGTTGTTTCACACTTTATTTTCTGATTTATATTTTAGATATTAGGAGATTAATTTGTTATTTGAGAGATTCAGAGATCAGGACTCTAGTCAGTTTTAATCCCATGTTGACTCAGAAAGAAAGCAAGTAACAGAAAACTAGAGAAATGATATGGCAAGAGAAGGAATTATTTCTGAGATTAAAATAATTATGTATGTATAGCCTAGTTAGACGGCAACCATAGATGGGCATGTGGGAAGGGGACAAGGAACACACGGAGGGTTTGAATACTAAGAAAGCACAATTATTTAGGGTGGCCCAAGGAAAAATAAATAGGAGTAAAAGGATTAAATTAAGAAAAGACAGACAGACTGAATATCAGGAAACAAAACAGCGAGATCTATTAGAGCACAGGATAGTTCTAAGGGAAGTAGTGGGAGAAAAAACACAAGTACACAACCTATGTGGAACAATTTTACATTAGCCAGGGGATAGACAAAATGGCCCAACTAGTCATCTCTAATTCCTACATTTTTATGACAAAACATGCAGATATCTGCAATGGCAACGAAGTCAGTCCCCTAGTTTTGCTGATGGTCACCCCAACCACTTTTAGCCATCATTTGGGAGAAGCTAATAGTACCCAACTTTAGAGGGACTTTTTGGGAAAAAAAAAAAAAAGATTTTGGATAACCATCAGGACAATATAACAAAAATATCAACGGAACCTACCTTTCCAATTTTCCTATGATCCCGATTTCTGGCCTCCTCCTGAAATTTTTCCCATTCCTTCATCATTTTGTTATCAGGGAAGGATATTCCATAGATTCTCTGCAATGTTTCCATGTCAGCCTTTCCCTCCCAATATGTAGAGGAATTCTGATGTTCAAAAAACCATTTTTTAAAAACCATTATTATACAAACAGCTGCAGGGGAAGAACTACTACTAATGCAATCCAAGTATCTGACTGCTTCTCGGGAAAATAATTGTGTCAAGTCATCCAACATTGGTTGAAAAGGTACAAGATACCTGCAGTTAAATGTACGCGTTGCTTTTTGGTTAGGAGTCTAAAAAGTACGCATAAACATAAATTATTGTTCTAGTCATGTATGTTGTACTTGACCACATTATTTTAACTTGTATCATGTCATGACATATTACAGATGAACATGAAGCAAGATGCTGCATCTTCACAACATGATGCAGTAAGACAGTAGAAAACAGGAGAAAACATAAAAATAACTTTCTTCTCCACAGTCAAATACTGCTCCTGTTTTGAGAATTAAACACTTGATCTGAATATTTAAATACAACAGCACCACAGATTCAAGCACAAATTTAACTAAACAAAATAATGCTGAATGCTCAAATGAGATGAGGGACTTCCACTGCCCAACCAAATTAACAAATACATGGTTTCTAGTAACTTGTATTATGTAATTACTAGAAGCATCTGCAAAAATTAATCCTGGTTCTTTTGTGCTTGATGTCAATTTAAAAGCAGTGCTTTCAGGTACAGAAATCAACATCAGCATTAGCAATCCTGTAAGCCTCATTTTTGGGGGTGGGGAGGCGGCGGCTCCTAGAAACCTGAAGGAATCTCAGGCCAGAGGTGGTCTTCATTTTCATTTACAAAAATAAGTTCCTAGACTGTCTCCTTGAAATACAGCTTTGAAAATGTAAAAAGATGTCAAAAGACGGTTGGAAGCTTGTCACTGATTTTTCCTACAGCTTACATGTTATTTACAGTCCCTTTTGAGCCACACATGCAAACACTCAGGGTTTGGCAAAAATATAACTATAGGTCTTGTGATCACCCACTCTATAAGGATCTCATTGCGTGCGAGGGAGACGAGCTCAACAGTATGCTCACTGGGGGCTTGACAGAGGTGTGGGGACAACACGTGATAGCAAACAGGGGTGGTCTTGAGGTACACGTGTCAGTTTCATCAGCTCAGCTGGCCAGCAGTTCCAACGGATAGCCAAGTTATTGAGACAGAAAAATTAAGAAAAAAAAGACATAGCAAAACACTGTTTTCTATGCCAACAAACATGGATGTTCCCTTACCCAAGAGACAAATGGCTACATAAATCTATAAAAATGAGTTGATCCTGTTCATTTACACCAATATGGAGCTGAATGCAATCAGGATGGGCAAGAGTCAGTTAATTTTCGGGGGGGCTGCAAGGGAAAGGAGGAGAATAATCAGTCATTTTATATGGGGGGGTAAGGGAGAAGGGGGAAAAAGTTAAGAAAAAACAGTAGACTCCAGCCTATGGCATTTCAGGTTAAAAAAAAAAATCCAAACACGTCTAAAACACATGCTCAAACTCCATCTTGACCCTGCTTTAGTTACCTTTGAAGGCTTAATCAATTTGTATCCATACCTTAAAAATCTTTAAGACTTTAATTTTTCCAGTGTGTCTCACATGTGGGCCCCTGCAGAGATCAATCAATGGACCACACCTATAACAAAATTAAGAGACAAAACTTTTTATTCCTAAAATGTTGTAGCACTTTAAAATATAGTCAGTAATCATGTTCAAGAAAAGGTACGGTGACTGGCACACATTAATTAATATGAAAATTATATGTAAGCACTCAGAAATGTACAAGGTGTGTTAAGTGCAATTGTGCTCCATGAGGTCTAGTCTCAGCAACATACTAGGATCCAGTACTGCCAGGCACTTCCCCTTGAAAGGATGTTAAGTTAAATACATTTTGGGAAAATAATTTCTTCCCCCTATTTAGATTAAGTCTGCCCAAATTCCTATTGTCCAATAATAGAAGTACAATATATAGTTATTTAAGCAATGAAATAATATATATTCTTGTATATTTGTACCTGTATACCGTGGTAGTCGGCGTGTCAACTTTCTCATTCAGGATACGACATTTAAATTTATTATACTATATGAGGGAGGAAAAAAAGGTTAGGAACTGGAACTTCACTAACATCAACTACTATAACGCATTCTGGTATAGTTGCATTTGTGTCATAGAAGGCACTAAAATTACCAAAAAGTGACATGATCACACATAGCAGAGCAAGCCTGACATTCCTTCCAGAAGTGTACAAAACATACAGGGAAGACAGGACAATGACAGACATAGCATAATCTGTCTGGGTGTATGCTGATACCTCAAAGCTCTTTAACAAAACACTAAAAATATACTACTACCTAGAGGCTGATAATTAATACCCATTGTTAAGGATAAGATTGTCACAGAGGTCACAGAATCTTCCTGCAACCTCCATAATGTTTTGTGCTTCAGCTGGGGGGAGTGGGGCATAAGCTGTCAGCTAGTGGGGGGCCTGGCTGCTCCCTGCCCCATGGGCAGGGCAAAAATGGGAACTTGGAACTCAGAACCACAGTGAGGAGCAGGGAACCCCCAGAGCTCCCGGGTGCCATGAACGGCCAGCGAGAGGTGTCCCTGGAGCTCCCTACCCCAGAGCTCTGAGCCGCTGCAGGCAGTCCTTTCAGCTAGGAGCTGGCATGGGCTGTGGGGGGGGTATCTTGGAGCTCCAAGTTGCTGCAGATGGCGGGGGGAGTCGCTGTCACTGCTGGGGGTTCCCTGCAGCTCTGAGCCACTGCCCCCTCTTCCAGCAGACCCAGAGCTCCCAGCCCCCAGCTCCTGGCAGCAGAGAGGACCCTGCCCCACTGCTCTCATCCCACCCCCATAGTCAACCCCATTTTGTCACAGATAGTTATTTTTAGTAGGAGTCAGGGAGAGGTCATGGCTTCCATGAATTTTGTTTATTGCCCATGACCTCCATGACTTTTACTAAAAATAAGTATGACAAAATCTTAATCTTACCCTTTGTACAGATGGATAAAGAAAAGTAGTAAATCATATTATCCTGATGAGTTAAAATCCTATTTAAAAAATTATTTTTACGTGTTCATTACTCCAAATCTTATAGTAGCTCCAAAGAATTACCTTAAACATATCTAGAAGGATCTCCTTACTGACTTCTAGTCTTTCAAAAGGCTGCTTCTCTTTTATGATATTTTTACACACATTCTCCAGTGTAGGGAATTCTGTACTAGATACACCTCTAAACAAGAAATTGGAGAAAGTTACTATACCTGTAATAACAAAAAAAGAGTTTGCTAGGACAATTTATTATCCACAAATATTATGTGTGTCCAAAGGAGAGTGGACTCCTTTGATTTAACCACTACAGTGGTTCCTTTAGTTTAATTACAACTATGCATTCAGGCTCTAATCCTGCAAACACTTAAGCACATGCTTAACTTTATTACTGCGAGAAGGCCCACTGAAATCAGTGGGGCTACTCATGATAGTAGTTAAAACACATGCATACCTGTTTGCAGGACTGGGGACTCAAAGAACATACACTGTTTTAGATATAACCGATCTATTTATTTGTATTTATCCCATCTCTATGACACCTGAGTGCATTACGGTATGTCTGGATGGGGGATAAAGTCCCAGGGCATGGCTGTGCCTGACCCAGGTCAGCTGGCTCAGGCTTGCGGGTCTCAGACTGTAGTGCTGAAAAATTGTTGTGTACATGTTCAGGCTCAGGCCGGAGCCTAAGCTTTGGGACCATCCACCACCAAAGGACCCCAGAGCCTGATTGTCTACACCATAATTTACCGCCCTGTAGCCTGAGCCCAACCAGCACAAGTCAACTGACACAGGCCAGCTGCAGGCGTTTAGTTACAATGTAGACATACTTTTTGGCAAGTCAGAAAATTTTATCCAAGAGCCACTTAGAAGAATAAATCCTATTTTCAAAAGTGACATAAGAGAAAAAGTTTAACTGAAAGTCATTGAAGACTTATTTGCTTAAGCATCTGTCACTTTCAACAATGGACTTATGCTCCATAG
Organism: Mesoclemmys tuberculata; assembly: GCA_007922155.1. Taxonomy (NCBI): domain Eukaryota; kingdom Metazoa; phylum Chordata; order Testudines; family Chelidae; genus Mesoclemmys; species Mesoclemmys tuberculata. The sequence goes on from ML675621.1 coordinate 1,611,885, forward strand.
TCACTTAGGCACCTTAGAAAATCTGACCCAAAAGTTCTACTTTCCTCATCAAAACATTCAGTAACTGCAAGTCTTGAGGAGGAGACTGGCAGATATTTCTGAATTCATTCCTATTTCTTCCAAACATAGCCATAAAAAGAGAAGACTAACCTGTCAGTTTTAAATCAAAATTGATCAGCTTTACTTTCTTTTTAATATGCAGGTAAAAATTGATTCAGCATAACTATGTCTTAAATACTGAAATCAAAACCAAACCACTTATTGACATCCATGACATTTTACCTGTCTTCAATGTACATATCATAATAAAATCCATTCTCAATAGGTGGCCCATAGCACAAACAGCCTCCATAGTAATTTTCCATGGCCTCTCCAAGGATGTGAGCACTTGAATGCCAGTAAACCTATAAATAAATAAAGTCAGAAAAACAGGTCACAGGACAATGTCCTCCTGATGTTACATAATTTTTTTTTTTTTAAATCAAGGCATTTCTATGGAAGAGTTGTGATGAAGCCATAATGTTTAAATTTTCAGCAGGAAATGGTGATTCTGTCTTTATTTCTATTGTTAGATGATTAATGTAGATTCAATAATTGTATCTGATAAATACTGGTTCAACATGATGGTAGCTGTATCATTGTGGCCCAGTTTTATTCTAATTTGTTCAGCGATTAGACCTCATGTGATTCAGTCACAGCAATCTTTTGTATTTTGTTCTTTTATAAATGGGCTGATTTCAGGCCAGCTAAACTTCAATTTATACACAAACAACATACAACAATCTGACCAGCTATTATAAATGCTATTGTGCCTATTATCTGAAGACATTTGATAAAGACACTTCTACAATGACAAGTTTTTTTTTAGCTTTTTTGAACTGCTTTGAATTTAGGCTTCCATCTTACGAAGACTTATTCATGGACTTACCTTTATGCACATTCATAAGCCCTCACAGGATTGGGGGCCTTAGCCCCTAGCCCACAATAACTTAGATGCATAACTTTATGCACACGCAGAGTTCTACTGCATAGGAAACGAACATGTCTGAAGTTACTGAAGTATTGCAGGCTCAGGGAGACGTTTTATTCATACATCTAATTCTGAACCAGCATGAGATTTCAGTACAAAGTATAAGATGCCCCCAAAAGTAACACATTTAGGATCTAATCTTTTGAGATATTGAACAACCTGAACTACCATTGTTCTCCCAAAGTCAAACCCTTAGATGTTTCATCTACAGCATATATTAGAGACATTTTTAAAATACCAAACCACTTTTCATTTAACATAGAAATCTAGGTAGTTTTTGTTTTGTTTTGAGCCACCTTCTATACATTAGCTAAAAGAGGAAAGAAAAAAAGGAATTAAAAAAAATTGTTATTAATCCACAGATTCCCTTTTGAAGTAGCACATACTTAATATTGATCAAATTTACATGATCAAATCAATCAAAATCCAGAGAGACTGTTTACTTACTGACTGAGCTTCTTCATTATCAAACGTAAGCAGCTCCACTGAACAATCTCCCTCCAATGGACGATCCAGATCCCACAATTCACCATTCATTTTGGCTATTACTGAATTATCAGCCAGCCCTCGACTAAGGAATAAAAGTAACAACATGTGTATCAAAAGCATTTTGGGACAGATTTTTAGAAGACATTTAGGTTCCCACGTGTTCCTCAAAATCCCACTAGGCACTTATCTAAATCTTTAGGAACCTGAATAACCTTCAAAATCTGCCCCCTTGACCTCTATAGACTTCTAAAACATTTTCAAAGCTTCATTCACTTTTGAGTTACAGACTGTAAACCCTACTTAACCGCCAAGCCCTTCGTTCAGGAGTGAGGAAGGACAGGAACTCTGCTTACTGAATAATAATCCCATATTCTATCAATATTTAGGATTAAACATGATATCAACTATCAAGAGTTAATTGCTGACAATTTAATTTCATTTTAAAGCTAGAAGGGAACATGATGATCATCTTGTCTGACCGCCTGCATAACAAAGCGCAAAAAACCACACCTAATGATTTTTGCATTAAATCCAAGATCTGTCCACATTGCTGCCACAAGGAAAGCAAGGCAAAGTAAAGATTTAAAAACAGTCAAAACACCCACTATGTAACCCAATAACATAAACTAGCTCAACTGGGAAGAGAGGACAAAAACAAACAAAATCACCACCTATTAAAAGGTGTTTACATCTGCAGTTTACCTAATTCCTGCAGCCAGCTGATACGGTGTTGTTTTCCAAGATTCCCCTTCAATTACTTTACCATCTGTCAGAATAATTTTGATAGGCTTGCTCTGGTTAGCTGCTCTGTAAGCAAGCAAAGCATCATGCTCTTTTTTCAGTGTTTCATAAAGCTTCAGCCTGTCTTCTATGAAGCTTGGCTCACACTGCAGCTGTAAGAATCAAACACAGCAGTCACGCAACTATTTAAAAAAAAAACACACAAAGAGGGGAGGTTAATTTAATGTGTTTATGCAACATCTAGGACAATGAGGCTCTGATCTTGATTGCTGTCTTCAGGTAATTTTGAAACATAAATATTCATAAACACTTCTGACCCCCAATCAGTGTCAGATTGTAATAACTATCATGGCCATTTTCAAGTTTGTTATAAAAAGATTAGTAATTGAAACATTCTAAAACCCAAGCCTCACCAGGGCTTCTTTGGGGGGGGCTCTTCTAGCACCCCCCCTCAGATCCTCCAATGTACTTGCTCATCATATACCACTCCCCCACATGTACCTGGAAGAACCACAGTATCCCTCACGGCTGCTGAAATCTGCATGTGACACTTATAGCTGAGGAAATGTTTCTGATTCCTGGTCAATATTGACCAACATATGGACTTCAACCCTAATCTTGCAAACAATAACTTTGCACATGCTTAACTTTATACAGTGAGCAGTACTGCTGAACTCAATGGGACTAGTCAGTGTGTAAAACTAGGAGTGTGTGCAAGTTCTAGCCAGCTGCTAGAATTCTCCCAGTCTCCTTAATGGCAAACATTCCTCCCATCCCTAAATAGGTTACACAAATTAGGAAAATCTGTCAGAGACCCTGCATATCTTATTTAGGCAAAAGGTGTGAGAGAGGGAAGGACCTGCTGTGAATCTACTCTAGCAAAGATCCTTCTTTTTGTGCACTATAAAACATCTGTTTACCTCACTCCTAAAACCATTCACAACTTCATTTTCTTTTTTCTTCTCCTTTTTCTTCTTATTTTGGGCACCAGTCAGACCTGCACTGGAGGCATTCTAAAATGTTAAAAGGAGTTATACCACTATGTTTACTGGCACATGATTCAGACAGACAGCAATGAAAGAATATTCAGAAAAGGGGCACAGTCTAATGATGGGCTAAAGAAGTCATTACAGGATTATGGGATGTGTCCTATCAGAATAAACTGAAAGACATTTTATAATTAATAAACAAATACATAAGAAAAACTGTGCCTATACAATGTTCTGGATACATGTCCATTGGCCCAGGAAAACAGCAGGCCCAGCATCTAAGAGATAGACTCTTCCCCAAATCCCCTGGAGTTTTCTCAGTGCTGCAACACATCCCCAATTCCCCTCTCCTTTCCCCCAGTTAAAGATTGGAGAACAAGAAGGCCCGAAGAGCAAAAAAATCAGGCTTCGGTGAAAAAACAAAAGAAAAACTCCACACGCAAGAATACCTCATTGAAAACAAGATGACAAGGGAGAGGTACTGCGATCCAGAAGACAAGATACTGGATTCAGTCTCAGGACACCTGCATTCTATTCCCAGTTCTGCTGTGTGACCTTGAGCTAGTCATTCCACCTCCCTGGATCTATTTCTCCTCCCACCCTCTAGTCCAGGGGTGTCCAATCTTTTAGATTTCCTGGGCCACATTGGAAAAAGACGAGTTGTTTTGGGCCGCACATATAGCTGATGAGGAAAAAAAATGGCACAAATTCTCTACAAATTAAGCAGATTGCCTTATTATGTGTCTCGACAAAAAAGTAGTCATCTGTCCATTTTTCTTTGAACATTGTTTCTTTGAACAATCTTCAATTGTAGTCGCAATTTTATAAAGTTTGTAAGTTTACGATTTTTTGTTGGGCCGCATTCATAAGGGACCTGGGCCGCGGGCTGGACATGCCTGCTCTAGTCTGTTTTAGAATGTAAGCACTTTGGGACTGAGCATACTCTATTATTATGTGTGTGACAGTGATGTTCTGATGTCAGTGGAGGCCTCTGGACACCTAATATGATCATTTAACCATAAAGAAAGAAGGGCATAAATGAGGTAACAAGGCTGTGGCCTGTTTAAGGCTCTAATCAAATTCCATCTAGAAACGAATTGCGGGCTAGTGCAGCTATTTGAGCTCCCGTGATCTGCTGTGCGCAACAAACCAAAGGGATTGCTACCGTCCGTCTCTGCTGAAGTGTGAGCGCTCTCAAGGGGTAAGCGCGCGAAGAACATATTGCAATAATTCAGTCTCCAAAAATCACAGAAACGTGAGTCACTCTGACGCGGTCCTTGTCCAAGGCGAGTCACTGGCTCCTGTATCACCGAAGACTGGCAGCGACCACGGCCTGGTGATGTGGAATCAGGCAGGGGAGGGACAGGCTGTGAACCTGAGCAGGGGCGTGTGAACGCTGCCCACGGGCAGCGCTTGTATCAACGTCGCCCCCTCACCTCCCAACCCCTCAGGCCTACCGCCCTGAGCAGCGGCCAGGGCCCCCTCATGCCGCAGGGCCCTGCCCCCCTCGCTGAACCGTGACACGCAGCACCCGCCCAGCCCCACGGGCCCGGCCCCGGCCCGCCCCACAGGCCCCCCAACCAGCCCCACGGGCCGCCCTGGGCTAAGCGCAGCGCAGGCCGGGCTCTCTCTCTCCCGCCCCACCTCGCTGCCTCCGGCGGGGCCCGGCCCCCGCGGCTCCCCGCGGCCCAGCTCGGCGCTCAGGCTGCGCCGAAGGTGCAGGAGCCGGTAGCGCAGCTTCTCGTTCTCCGCCCGCAGCCGGTGCAGCTCGGGGCGGCTGCTCTCCGGGCCGCGCTCCGGCCCCGGCCCCGGCTCCTTCAGGCGGCCGATCTCGGCGGTTAACCAGCGGATCTGCTGCTCCTGCCGGGCCAGGCGCAGGGCGATAGCGTCGGTGGCGGCTGCCATCTTCTCCCCGCCCCGCAGCCGGGCTGTGGCGCGGGCAGCCCGGGGCTCGCGCAGCGCAGCGCAGCCCCCTCGTCCCGGTTCCCTGCGGGACTGCCTGGGCCTGCGGCAGTTCCTGGGGCGGGGCCCGGCTCGGCCCAGCCCTGCCAGGTGCTCAGGGCAACGTGGCCGCCGTGCGCCAGCCCAATCCCGCCTCCCCCAAACCTGCCTGAGGAGACCTCGCGTGAGTCTCGCTCCCCCTTGCCTTCTTGGGGGCTGGCCCCACATCATTTAACCACGGGGGAGGGGGTTAATGTCTATCGTCTTCTTGTTTCTGTCAGTGCCACAAGGGGGTGGGTACAGGTCTTGAAAATCACCCCAAAGTGGCTTAATGGATGGACAGCCCCTTGCTGGGAAAGGGGGGAGGAAATCCTCTTTCTTTCCCTGCAGAAGAAACCTTGAAAATGCTAAAGACTGGGCTTGAAAGTGCGCGGGGCGACTTCCCCTGAAGGCCACATAGTTTTTGCATCGCAGCCATCAGTCGCTCCTATTGGAAATGCAAGGGAACCCAGCACAAATCGGGGCTGTGGGTGGGGATGGTGTCCCCCAGGCTGCTGCGGATGTAACAGGGCCACCGCAAACGCTTGTCAAATGTATAAAGCAAACAAAGGATTAGAAACTAAATACAATTTGTATTATTCAGTCACAGGAACGCCGAGGGTTAGCTTTGACCATGGTAAGTAAAAAATTCAAAGACATAAATGAGATTCAAATTGCCATGTCCTTTTTGTGCTACAAAAGATTAAGCTTCAGTTTGAAGTATGGTGACCAGATGTCCTGATTTTATAGGGACAGTCTGGCTTTGGGGGCTTTTTCTTATATAGGTGTCTATTACCTTCCACCCGGTCCCAATTTTTCACACTTGCTATCTGGCAACCCTAGTAGGAAGTTGAAAGTTGTCATACCACCTGGAGGGCATTATACAGTGCCACATTTCCTGTTAGTAAACAGTGATAGACATACACAATAGTTGCAAAGACTGAGAATGAGAAATACAGACAAGCTACATTTCAGTAGCATCAGTACTAGGTTTATTTTAGAAATCATTTTTTGTTGTTACTTGAATAAATTATACTAAAAACCTATCATAGTTTATCACTGACATATTACCTATGTGCTTCAAGGTCTCCTCTGTCTCTAAAATTGCCAGTAATATCTATCTAACTCATGGTGAAATTATTAATTAGCTAATATTTAAATATTTAAATACAAGCAACTCTTGTGCTAAGGGACTAGCATTCCTCACATTTCAGCATACCCAGAAAACTCTTCCTTGAAAAGCTTTTTCTTGGCTGTTATGGGAGGCTGCTGATGGAATGAAAATCTTGTGCTCCCCTCTATATAAAATGAATCAATTATGAGCAAAGGTTCCCCAAAGAAACATTTCATTGACTCAAAATCTGTCACTGTATATAATGGCATGATACCAACAGATGAGTAATTTATGTTTGTGGAGAGGGAGGTAAAAGGCAAAGGATATACTGATTAGCATCCAAACTAGCCCCATTCTTGAGATTTCCTTTACTCTTAACTTAAATTGCAATCTGAATCCTTCCTGCAACATCAGACCTCACTTAAGGAACAAACACATCCCCTGTCCTGGGCAGCTCTTTGCATAGCCTTTATGTTACTAAGTCCCATAAGATTTCTCTCTCTTAGTAGAGAGATTCTTCAGGTCAGCCCCACTGCATGTTCCTTCAGCTGTCCAGTAGCGCATCTGCCATGGCAGACACTCTGGCTTCATTCTTAACACATGCCACTAATATTGCCATTTTCTCTTCTGGATAATCTTAGAGATAAAGAGTGGCTGAATTTCAGCATTAGTTATAAATTCATTCCAAATAACATTTTAAAGTCTTTTGCCTTCAAAGGCATTTAGACATCGTTCTGTACCTTTAGTGGATTTCCAGCTTTCACATCCATATGCCAAGATGGAAATAATATTTGAGTAGAAGATTCATAATTCGTTGATTGTAGATGACCAAATCTGGTTTAAGATGGTAAATACAACTGCCACCTTGCCAGTTTGTGACATTATTTCCTTCTGGACATCCCCATTGGTTTGCACATTACTGCAATTTACTGGGTACCTAAATTGCCTCACTTCTTGTATTCCTGTGCCCTTTAAAGTAATGTTTGATTTGGGAGTTAGCTATGGTTCTCTTTAGATTTGTCTTTCATAACTAATTAATGATCACATCTCTTTTGTGATGCTGGATAGTCTTTCAATCTTTACTTGTGTATTGGTTGAGACGTCACTTGTCTAAGCTGTATGTTGTCAGCAAAATGTAGATCTCCTGGTGTACTGTGTTGAGCTATGTGAGGTCTGTGTTGTATCCATCTACACTTTTTCTGATAATGAAGTCAATGCTAATGCCAAACAAAAGTAGGAGAATGCACACTTATTTAGCACCTGTGTCAAATAACATAATACACACCTAAACTTCCTGCTAGAATGTGGCTGTTTCGATGGCTGTTTCCTGTGCAATACCAACATCTCTACTCTGCCAATATTCCTACCCCTCATTCTCCCTGAGAGTGGCCGAAACCCATTTTTGCACTGGCACTAATGGAACTTGCCTCTTTAATTGCCATGGGAGTCAGCAAAATAGCATTTTTATGTAGAGTCTTAGAATCTGTCATCAAGGTGAGTCAGCTGAAGAGCTCTGTGGGTACCTCTACACTGCTTTAAAAAGCCTGTGGCAGCAAGTCTCAGAACCTGGTTCAACTGACTCAGGCTGGTGGGGCTAGGGCTATGGTGCTAAAAACTGCAGTGTAGATGTTTGGGCTTAGTCCGTAGCCCAGTCTCTCAGACCCTCCCCCCCTCTCAGGACCTGGTGCCCTTCAGAGCTTAGGCTCCAGCCTGCACCCAAATGTCTATTTTGCAATTTTTATCCCTGCAGCCCGAGCCCTGTGAGTTCACGTCAATTGACCTGGCCCCACCATGGCTTTGCTACAAGTCTTTTATTGCAGTGTACATTTACCCTATATGCCTAGGCAGCGTGCTAGACTTCACTTACCCAAGAAGGCTGTGAGTTTGGGAAGCTGGAGATGCTACGTCCTATTCTTTCTATTCAATGAATATGCATTGCTTCATTTACATAAATGTATTGCCATCAAATCCTTCACTTTCTTGCCCCTGTGGCATTAATACATTCTCCATGTCAAAACCATCACTTTCCCCATCAAGTTTCTCCTTTATTTTCTCGCCCCAACTCCCCCATTTCCCCTAATCTGGTTCCTCCCTTGAATGTCCCCCGCTGGACCCACACCTTCTCCTTCCTGTGTCCCCCCCACCCCCCTTTCAAATTTTCCCCTCACCTTCTTTCTGGTTCCACTGCTCAGAGTTCCCCTTCCCCTCAGTTTGTCTCCCCCATTATGTTCTCCTCTCTCTGTCTGGCTGCTACACTCAGATTTTCCTCTTCTCCTTGATATGTCTCCCTACTACATCTCCCCCACAATCGCTGGCCCCCAATGCTGTCACCACATGCCCCACCCCACTTTCTTCAGAGCTTTCCCCTGCCTAGGCTGCAGTTTCCAACAGGCTCACAAACACAGAGCTATGACTAGACTGATCCCCTACATCATTCACTCAGCCCAATGTCACCCAGTGACATCTCTATGACCACAGAAAGCTATTCTCTAGGTGAAGTTTCTATGGTTAGAGTCCTCCCATGTTGGGGATTCTCTGGTTAGAGTCCTGGGGATTACCAAATCAAAATGATAGCATTCTGTTTTGCACAGCTACTTTGCACATGTGGAAATAACTACTACATGTGCAAGGCAGTGGTGAATCAGGCCCTGTGTCTGTTTATAACTATATTTCGTACTTGCATATGCGAATAAGTATATACACCGGGGCTTAGGTATGGTACATCTCCTATAATATCACTCATTAGTCTTTTTTACATCTATAGTCTTATACAAACGTTATATTTAAGATTAATGGGGCATTTCCTTTTAACTATGGATCCTGGAGAAGAGGACGTCCTCTTCCAATACATTATGCAGACAGTGCTGGCTCAAAAGATTTTGCTCACCTAGACAAATTACAAAGTATTCACTGCTCACAGATCATTGTCACTTGTACACTAAACACTCACAAAATTTCTTGCTTCTCCTGTTCCACTGGCTGAGGTGACTGTCGTCTGCATGCATAGTACAGTTCACTCTGTATGTTAACCAGCTAATACGACTCCAGCCTTCTTTCACTGTTCTATTTTGCAAGCACTGTTTCCCTCCCACCATTAGTACCTGATATCTTTTTAACAATCTCAGACCAGTGTAGACTTTCTTGGTTTATACTTTGAGCCAAATTCTACTTCCTTTATTGAAGAGAGTTTTGCCATTACTTCATTGTATATTTCATTGACTTCATTGTCTTCATCTAGACAACTCACATTAGTAAGGTGGGCAGGAGTTGGCCCTCCATCTGTGATGAAGGCATATAAATATTCTGGGCCTTCCCTTTAAGAAATGCATCACACTACTAGTCTTACAGAAGTTGTCAGCTCTTTGACTTCTGTACTGCAGTTAGCCACAATAAATGGTTACCACTATGTTACGCAGTTAAGGATATCAGAGGCCAATTTATGTTTTCAGATTAATAAAATGAATGAAAAATAAATTTGGAAGTTAATGTGGGAAATCTGTACAGGGTCGACTACCTGCGTCTGACACAAAGCATCAAGACATTGTGCTGTGAACCCCAAAATTGTAACTTCGGGCTTGATCCAACATCCACTGAAATCAATGAGAGACTTTTAATTGACTTCAGTGGGCACTGGCTCAAGTCCTTAATGCCCCTAGATCTGCGAGCCATTAAGAAAAACAGTTGTCATGTATTGTAGTGACTTTTGGGGCCCTTTCTGGAATTTTATTCACAGTGGAAACTTACTAGGGGGATATAAAATGGACAATTATATCTTAGACTGAAGGATGATTGGAGCATAATGCCTAACACAACGGGCATCAAACTTTATCAGGGTTACTGGATGTTGCTGTAATATACTCATATTATGATTAACATTATTATTAATAATAGTAATAATAATAGTAAAAAGAGATGGAGAACTTGGAGGAAAACAATAGGTTTTATTTAGCCCACTCCAACCAATAAGGGCATGTGCACCACAGGAGGATTCACTTAGAAGGAATGGGAGGTGGTGTTTGATCTACACCCTTCTTCTGGGATTCAAGCAGGGCCATGGTTCTATAGGAGCCCTTACCAGTGGAGTTTGCCTGGAGAATGTACTGAATTCCATACGTCATAGTTATGTTCATTCCCTTGCTGGACCCATCCACTTTTTGGGGCCATTCTGCTTAGCTCGTAATGGGTATTACAGGTGCCTTGCACCATCATAATCCCTCTCCATGGGGGCTGTCCCTCCAAGGAGCATATACCACCAGCTATAGTGTAGAACCTAGCAGAACCCCGGCTCAGTCAAGCCAACTTTATGTGGGACAGGTAGAAAGACTCCCATTGCTATATACAAGAAATCATATCATTTTAAAAGGGAGAAATTAATATATAGCTTAAAAAATTAAGGGTTCTAGTCTTATTGACTACTGATAACCTGGCAAATATGATGCTTCCAGGAATGGGAATGTAGTTTTGTTATAGCCACAAATAAGCACAAGGTGGCAGTGCTTCAGAACATTTCGGTTAAGGCTGGCAAATTGTTTGTTTAGCTGGCACTGTTGTAATCACTGGTCAGCTGTGGTGCAGGGTCCTCAATGAATGGAACTTCAGAGGTATATGAGGCCTGACAGGAAGAGACAGTACTTGCTCCTGAAGCTGGTGAGGACCAAACATTATCAAACTTGACTTCCAAAAAGCTTGGCAAAAATACCTTTGAATGCTTTCACCTTTGTTGCACATCAGGTAAAGTGGCCCTAATAGCAGTCTCGGGCCCGGTCTACACTTACCTTTGGGATTCGGGGGCAGTGTAAATCACTTGCGTATCTCCCATCAACTTCGCTGTGTCTGCTCCACGCACCGTCCACACTGCGCTGTGCCGACAGGAACAGCGTTCCCTTTGACGCAGCGCTACGCCGCGTCGCTTGCTGGATCAACTGAGCAGGTCTGCACAGACCGCTCAGTCGATCCAGAGCAATCGATCTGAGGGCAGCAAATTTGCTGCCATCAGTGTAGACCCAGCCCCAGAGAAGGCCACATAAGTAAGGGTTATGGATGCAGCAGCAGTAGCTGGGCAGTGATGGAAATATATACCCCAGACTATCACCAACATGGATGAGACAGGGTTTGCCCACGCTCTTATGATTGGAGGAGGGAGTCCACGTTAGCAAAGACAATATGAAAAAAGACTAAAAAAGTCCCTGTAAAAATGGGAAATTACAGTAAACTACAGAGAACTGTAGTCCCTGAGTGAGGAGGTTATATAAGTGTGCAATCCTCAGTGAATGATTACCAGTGGCAGAACACCTACAGTGGGATTGCAGTAATCTCTTCTCTTAATTCTGCTTCATCAAGTGGAAACTATAATGGGGTATTATATTGATCAAACATAATTTAATAAATATAAACACAAAGAAACTCTAACAGCTACAAATGCTAATCTTTACAGAGAAAGGTCTTTGTATACACACCTTCTCCTTTATTTCCTGGTTCATATATAGCTTTTTAAAATATGTACAGAAACTAGGTGTTTGTAGTTACTTTTCTTTCCTATTAATTTTTCTAAATCTAATGTGTTTTAAATAAAATGCTTCCTTAATAGAGTGATAGTGGATCACGTATACTGGGATTTGTGTCACAGTCCCCTAGGAATACACAATTGAAATCTGCAGAAGACACGTTCTTATCTTATGTTATACAGCAGTTCGGGCAGATTATTTCAGTTTGATCAGTTGTCTTCCTGATTAAGTCATTTATTGCAAAGGGGTATCTCTGAAGATCAGTTACGGAATTAAAAAGTAACAGTAGCTAAGCAATTCTCAGTCTCTTCATTATGGTTCAGAAGATGTTAACAGTTATAAAGGGCTAATTAGTGTAAAGTAATCCTCTTAGGGAGCTGCAAGCACTGAGCTAGTTTTCTTTATAATGTGGATGTTGGCCTTCTTTATTCCAGAAGAATTACAATAACTACAGACAGCAGTATGTATTTGCATTCTATCTGTTTGCATTATGTGTCCATTGCATACTGAAGACTGGTTAATAAACACAGAGGTAGCATTTTTTATTTTTTATTTAAATGCCAAAATGTTTGGAAGAACAGCCAAATCTTGGTTTTATAACTGTGAAAAACCTGCCAAAAAAGAAAACGGGAACAGGAATAAATGGCTTTCTGAAATCCTAAACAATCACAGGGAGAAGATACTGGAAGAGCTGGATGTGAACAAAGTGCTGTCATACTTGGTTTATGAGAGGGTTTTTTCCTTAGAGGAATACAAAGATATTTGGTCCCAGGAGAGCTATAAGAAGAGAGCTGAATATTTTTTAGATAAACTCACTGTAAAAGGCCCGAGTGCTTTTTCTGCTTTCTGTTCCATTTTGGAGGAGGTCTGTCCCCACTTGCTCACACGCTTTCTCCTTGACTATAAAGGTAAGGTCACTGTTTGCTCTTGAAATGCTCAACTGCATATTTATAATGTGTTGGAATCCTTACACTAATAGTCGTTTACTGAAATTAGTATTTACTTACTCTTTTGTACTAAACATTTGTTCTCTTTACGGCTTCTTGTTATAAAAGGAATAATCAAGGGAATGGAACTTCAAGAAATACCTAGGGGCACAAATAAAACAAGTTATTCTATTCAAGTGATATATTTTACGAGTACCCTGTTATACTTTGAAAATGGAAATTGTTACCAAAATATTGTACATCAGAATTGCTGTTGCTGCTGAATGATGATCAGGCTTGGAGAAAGGATTCCTAAGTAGCAATAATTAATAATTCTTAGCATTTTACAATTAGTTCTATGCTTAAATATCAATGGTGTAAGAAGTTTTGTAGGCATGGTACCTTAATTGTATGCGCTTATTAAACCACAGTTCTTCTCATGAGATATATTTTGCTACATTATGTATAACATTTATTTAAAAAATATGTATTGCATGAAAAATTTAGCATGCCTAATTATCCACATTACTATTTAAATCGATGGGAATTCTCTCAGACCATTGGGCCCTACAAATACCTAAATTAATCCAAGTCATTTATTAGATATGAGTACATATAATATGGAAAATTTTTTGGAGTTGTTACAAAATATGTCCTAATGCCCTAGATTTTTTAAAGGTCTTTAATATTCCAATTTTTTTAAGCTTTAAAGTCAGTAGCAGTTTGCTGAGTAATTGCTACAGGATTGTGCTCAAAGTTTATATACAACATATAATTTTAGCATTTAATTAAATCATGAAGACCTTTTCCTAATAAATTAAAAAAAATTTTTAAAGACCCAGAGTTTTAAAACTATCTAAATAGAAACAGCAATAAATCCAAGCACAATAGGAATTTTATCCAGTACAAATAAAGATATAAAGAAAATCTGAAGCCATTTTACCTTTGAAATAAAGATAGCCTTGTGTCCACACTTGAAAAGTTAATTACCTTTAAAATTGACAGTTACAAATCCAATTATCCAATAGGGTAACAGTCTGTTTTCCATTATTTACTTATGAACAGATGTCTATTTAGTGTACCTTATTATTGATTTAAAGGGCAGATTTATGCAGTTACAAGAAAATAAAAGCATAAAATGAGCGTCTGAAATGTCCTTGTGGATTTTGACACATATAAATTGTATTTTAGGCACAGTATCCATTTTAGGGATTGTCCATTATAAGCCATCAGAAAAAGGACTGTACACAGAACTGCATCATCTATTTAAAACACATACACACCCAGATACACTGAATTATACACATGCTACACAGCCACGTTTTCAGGATGTGCATTTGGGGTCAAATTTTGTTTCCCCCTGCACAGGCTTCAGAGATAGACTGCAGCCAGCCACTGTATAGTCTTTAGTGCTCCCCTGGCTACACTAGGCTGTGGGGCTGATAATTGGCTACACTAGACTGTGGGGTTATGACTAGTAGAGTTGCAGGGCCTCTGTCTCCTGCTGACATATCACAGCTGGTACAGGGAATAAAGGAGAGAGAGAAGAGGCTGCATATTTCCGAAGCAACAGTAAAGGATGCTGCTGAACTGCTCCCCTGTTCCCTTATCCATTCTGCCTGCCTTTGCCCTGTGTGAGCAGAATGCCTCAGGCTACCTTTCCTCAGCCACTATTGCTCCAGTTCCTCATGCCCCTCCCCCCACCGGGATACATCAGCTATACAAAGCCACTGGTTTAGACTGTTATTGGAGTTAACGATCTGCTGATGGCAAGTAAGAAAAGCACATGCTGTATGTTCAAATGAATACACACACATACTGCAGACTCAGATTAATATGCTGCCGATTCAGTTTTACACATGCACATTGCAAGTTCAAATTCACGCATGCACTCTGAAGGTTCATTGGATTTGCATGTACTGATTTTGCATAGGTTTAAAATGAACAAGTTAATGCATTTTACAGGAATTCAGTAGACTAGGACTGACTATTAGGACCCAAGTGTTGTTGTGACTAGAGGTGAGATGAGAAAGGATGTAGTTTACTATTTTCTTAGTATTAAATTCTTTCTTTTATTCCCATGTAAAAACTGAGTGAATGGTCAGCATCCTTGAGCAGAAAGGAATCTTCCTCTGCAATCCAGGGGCTTAGTCCAGAGTTGCTATGCAGCTGCTGCATGGCTGCTAGTCCATGGCTTATAATGGCAGCTGTGGAGGGTTTAGCCTTTGGAAGCCAAGAAATGAAGGGCTCACTGAGCACTCCACTGCTCATCACCTATTCATACCCACTCTCCTCCCAAGTCCTTTCTCTGCTGCTGCAGAAAGAAGCACCAGGAAGCAGAAAGGCACAGGCTGCATGGCGTCCCCTGCAGGGCTTCTCTGGGTTGTATTTAGGGCCTTCAACAGCTGGGCAAGTCACTCATCCAGTTTCAAGCCAGACCGTCCTGGTTTTGAAAAGGTTTGTCCCTGGCAAGCATCAGTTGTGGTTTTGTCCAGTATCATCATGGAGAATGCCATTTTGCGGAGTGCCCTGCCCCTGCCAGTGTGCTGTCCCACACTCCATCTGGGGATATGGACATGCAGGGAGGGGCAGGCCCACACCGTTCCAAAGGTACAGAATGTCTGGTAGTCTGAGGATGTGTCAATGGTTACCCTCTGCACACCTCTGAGGTGAGGTATTATTTGGACCTGAGAGCTTTGCTAAATGGCATCATGTATAATGCATATATTTGGACAGAGTGCAGTATTTTCACCGCATGTTTAGGACCAGACCCTCCGCTAGTATAAATCGGCATATCGCCACTGACTTTGGCAAAGCTATACTGATTTACACCAGTTAGGGATCTGGCCCACACACACTAAAATTTATAATGAAGCTGAGGCAGAAGGGAGCATCTGCAGTAGCCAATGGAAAGGAAATGGAGAAATGTGTGTTCAGTATATAATTGCCCAACAGTATTTTGGGGGTAGCAAAACACTGAGTAATAAGAACTAAAGTCTCAGATGTTGTTTACAAAATATTAAATGCGTCTCCCGTGCACACAAGAGTCCATTCTGGTTTGGAATATCATTTTCCTAAAAGGTACTTCAACTTGTTTCTAAACCTGTTGTCCCGCTGCTGCAGTAGAAAGAACCAGGAGACAGGTTCTGAAACTAGGGCAGGTTTCCAGATGAGAAGTCACTCAATCTCTAGCCTAACTCTGTTCAGCCATAAAGACAGTAAACTGCACCAGTGAACTGTGACCAGTGGATGATTTGTTGTTCATTCACAATTGATTTAACATTTTGAACTCCTCTGCCTCATTATCTCACTGAGGATTACATTGTGAGTAATTCAAGAGGCATTAAGGCAATAGGTATACCTCAAGTCATGAGTGACCCGATTCTCCAGTCCCTCCATACCACAGAATTCTCATTCAAATCAGTAGCAAAACTCCCATTGCTTCTGTAGGAGTGAGACTGGACCCCTACTATGACGAGAACAGTGATTACAGTGAGAAATCATTCTTTCATTGGCCAAAGAGGAGTTCAGATGGAGTAAACATTGTAGGATTTGTCCCCAAATTCCTATAACATATTAATTCTGCCATGTGCCTTTTCAAGGCAAATGAAAATATTTATAGGGAGACAATTTTACTTCTTTGTGACACTTCAGAACTTCGGCCAGAGTAGAGTTTGTAGCAGAGTGTTTCCCAGTACTCCAAATATTTTACTCTGACAGCTGACCAGCTAGCCCCAAATCATTTCTGTAAAATCTATTCTTAGGTTTGGATCCTTAGATTTGAAGTTCAGTGTTACAGCAGTTATGTTTACTGCAAAACTGATGCTCTAAATTGAAATCCTGATCCAAAGCCCATTGAAGTCAATTGGAAAGACTTAGATCAGGAAAGATAGGCTTTTTTAGCATCACTATTACTGTCCTACCAAATAGCAGGTGACCTTGAGTTACATGTGAAGTTATATATCTTTGTTAATTACTTCTACCAACCCATCATAGTTATTTTTACTTGTTTTATTCTTAAACTAATGTAAAGAATCAATAGAGTTAACCTATTATTGGAATGTGTTGTAAACAAATAATTAAGGCCTTGATCCTGCTGTTGCACATAGTGGACTGCTGAACTCATATTGAGCTGTGGATGTTTGTGCAGTGAATTGCAGCATCAGATCCTAAATGCATGTCTTTCATTTGCTTCTTACTTCAAGACCAGCTTAGATGAATAAGATGTATAAAACAATAACCATGATGGGTGCTCATAAATATAGGAATTTATTTTTACTGCAAAATAGATACTACCCACTTGTAGTATCCTAGATAGTGTCCTACCAAACAACAAGTGACTTTAAGCTTTATGTCAGCAATTAGAGAAGTGTCTTTATTGTTATCCAGACCAGATGCATAGAGGTTTTCCATCTGAGAAAACACAACTGAGGGCTGTATCAGAGATGGAGCTGCATGAAACCTGTGAGACCAGTGACCAGGAAGGAAACCCTTCTGCTGAGGACAAACTGAATCAATCATTCAACAGGTACAGGGGAAAGTTACCAATAATATATGTTTTGAAAAAATCCATCAAAGTAGGTGCTGTTAAGTCAGTTTCCATGTGTATTAAATAATTCACAGATGCTAACAGGAAATTTCTAGTTGCATTTAGTTTCACATGCTATTTCTGACATATGTTGCTATCAACACCCTGTTGAATGAACTTGACTTTGATCCTGGTGGAGGTCTCAGGTCTTCATCATTTGATATTTTGCATGACAGAAACAGATAACTAGATTTACAATCATTTGAGGACAGGGAGGGTAGGAAATTCACATCACCTGTATCTCCTCCTGTTACCATGTGACACATGGTAGCACCATTAGTTTGCAGTGGTCAGGAGTAAAGTAGTTATTTGGAGGGTTCCCACTACTCGTGTCCTTCTCATATTATTAACTAATTTTATTGTTATCTGGTTCTTCACTGAGGAAAAAAATTAAAATAATCTACAGCAAGCTCAGATACTTTAAATAATTTTTCAAGTCTTCTACAAACTATCAGTCTTCAGAGCTATGCAGGGTCAATTTTGATATCCTGCTGCACCAATTTAGTACTTACAAGAATCCTATCAGTGTCATGTAGGAAATCTATGTAGGCTGGGATTTAAAAGTGAGCCAATGGGAGTTAGGTGTCCAGCTTTTGGTGAAATTCAGTGGGAGTTAGACAGCTAACTCTCTGAAGTTAGGACCTCATGGGGTCCTAGAACCTGGGCTCCAGCCCAAGCCCAAATGTCTACACCACAATTAAACAACCTCTTAGCCCAAGCCCCATGAGCCCGAGTCAGCTGGCATGGACTAGCCGTTTTTTAATTGCAGCATAGACATATGTTTATTTTTTCTGTATGTCAGCTCTCCATTTTTAAGATGAGGATAGTAGTTTCCTACCTCACAGTAGTGTTGTGAAAATGAATACATTAATAACAGTGAGATATTCAGATACTATGATAATGAGGGCCATAAAAGTACCTTACAGACAGAAGCCTATCAGACCGAAATGAAATCCCATGGCACTCATTACAATAAGTTGTATGTTATATGAGTAGTTATGGGGCCAAACTGGAATATTTGATCCAAATCTTCTGCTGGTGAAATCTAAATCAGAACTTCTTGGTTCAGGCCTATCTCTAGTTGTAAGGGTTCAGAAACCCTCTGTGTAATTATTGTAATTATTTAGAATGTGAATGAGTGTACCTGGCTATAGCTAAATTAGTTCTACCATACTGGTCTCAGCATCACAAGACAAGTCACTTATAGAAATAAAGTAATTTAAATTTAAAAACTACATTAAAAAGCAGTAGATAAATATGGAGAAGCTGGGGAGAGTGATAGGAAGTTGGAGGACTGGGCCAAAAGAAATCTGATGAAGTACAAAGTGCTGATGAAGGACAAGTGCAGAGTCCTGCACTTAGGACAGAAGAATCCCATGCATTGCTACAGACTGGGTACCGACTCACTAAGCAGCAGCTCTGCAGAAAAGGACCTATGGGTTATAATGGACAAGAAGCTGGATATGAGTCAACAGTGTGCCCTTGTTGCCAAGAAGGCTAATGGCATATTGGGGTGCATTAGTAGGAGCACTGCCAGCAGATCGAGGGAAGTGATTATTCCTCTCTATTCGGCACTGGTGAGGCCACATGTGAAGTATTGTCTCCAGTTTTGGGCCTCCCTCTACATAAAGGAGGTGGACAAATCAGAGAGAGTCCAGCAGATGGCAATGAAAAATTATTAGGAGGCTGGAGCACATGCCTTATGAGGAGGGGCTGATGGAACTGGGCTTATTTAGTCTGCAGAAGAGATGAGAGAGGGGAGATTTGATAATGGCCTTCAACTACCTGAAGGGGGTTCCAAAGAGGATGGAACTAGGTTGTTCTCAGTGGTGGCTGATGACAGAACAAGGAGCAAGTTGCAGTGGGGTAGATCTAGGTTGGATATTAGGAAAAGCTTTTTCACTAGAAGAGTGGTGAAGCACTGGAATGGGTTACCTAAGGAGGTGGTAGAATCTCTATCTGTAGAGGTTTTTAATGCTTGGCTTGACAAAGCCCTGGCTGGGATGATTTAGTTGGGGTTGGTCCTGCTTTGAGCAGGGGATTGGACTGGATTACTTCCTGAGGTCCTTTCCAACCCTAATCTCCTATGATTCTATGGAAGGTCTCCTCAAGCCAATGCACAATGGAAATCCTTAATAGCACCAATAAAAAGCCCTGCATAAAACATGAAGCTTATAATAACTACAGGCTCCTCAACAATCAAAACAAACCTGACCATAATATTATAATTCATATTATCCCATTAATTATATTCCATATTATTGGCTAAATTATATCCCATATTATTGGCTAAATTTCCATATTATGTCCCATATTATAATTCCCATAATTCCCATTATTTCCCATACTATATAATGGGAATTCCCATTATTTCCCATATTATAATTTCTCATAATTCCCATATTATTGTCTAAATTACATTTCATATTATTGGCTATATTCCCATGTGTGCACTAGAAGGGGAAAATACACTGGGAACTATACTTTCCCTAGCACACCTATGCAGTGTACCATCACTAGTCCTCCCAAAATGCAGAGACTGCTGGCTGCTGTGGCTATAGGTGCTCCACAGCCACAACAGATCATGGACACTTCTGTTGAGGGCATGGCCAGAAGGAGGGCAGGGACACAAATTAGCATCTAACAGGCAGCTCACAGTTTGGCTCAATACCTGCAGCACACTGACAAAACTAAAAACCACCCAGAAGAAATATTGTTTCCCAAACCTATCCTAATAACATGCTTCAAAAATATGAACAAAAATCTTCACACCTATTGTAATGTACTGATATTCCTGTCCCTCCATCCAAGGATAAAAATAATTGGCAACCAGCCTTCACTCTCATTTCCCTAAGTGTCACACCATTTCAGGTGTCAGAAAGGAAACCTTACTCATCCACAGCCATTCCTCACAGAGTGTGGGGGGAAACAGATCCCACCAACTTGTAACAATTTACAAAAATGACAGCCCTACTTTTGAAGAAAACATTATATCTGAAAGCTGGCCAAATGTGCCACCCACACAGGCCTGCATAAATTCACACAATACTAAAAACCAAGGCAACGGTCTCCCCTACCAACCAGGCAACCAATCAGAGACAGACAATATTGTCCATAAATATAACCGTACAGTAAGTATGGGTTACATAGAGACTACCAGGAAAACTAAGCAGTATTATAGCAAAAGAAAAGGCAAATACAATGAAAAAAATGGAAAGGCCCCCAGTAGCATTTACAAGTACTATTTGAAAAAATATCAGATAAGGTACATGTACACTAAAGGCCAGATCCTGCTCCCATTGACGTAAACGGCAAAACTCCAATTTACTTTAATGGGAGCAGCATTGGGCTCTAAAGTAATAAGGAATAGATATTACGGGATGATGGATGTTTAGGCTGTACAACTCGTTATTACTCACATAATGTGTGGTAATGTGTAATAATGTGGTATCTAGGTGCACTTTAAATAGCTTAAATTGGGTTATCATTATCTTTCTGAATGAGAAGAGCAAAACCATCATGTTCCCAAGCTGTGTGAAGCTTTAAGGCGGAGGATGGCGCGGGATCTATCCTGTTAGTTAAGAGTTCAAAATTGCATAGTTCAGATAGTTGAGAGACCTGGGTAAAAAGGGAGGAAATATTTGTATGGGCCCATGCTAAATCAGAGGAGGAGGTTCTAGAGGTGAGAGCTCACTACCGAAAATGCCCTGCCCTAGCTTTCAGACTTCTCACTACTGAAAATGCCCTGCTTTAGCTCTCACAGACTTCATCCTTGGGCAGGGAGTTCTAGCATTTCCGACCTGTGGAGGTCAGATATTAAGATGTGGCCTTTAAAGTAACCTGGGCTTCGGTAATTTAGAGACCCTGTTGATTGTGACCAGCACCTTGAACTTCACTGGGCAATCAGCTATCTACCCAAGTGCCCTCACAAAGATGTTGGACAGAGGAGGTGAGATGATTTAGCCCTGTGAGACTCTTCGCCTTCACCCCATCTCTAGCTGCCACACTTCCAGTTATTCTCCTAATCTGTAGAGATGCTGCTTTGCATGTTTTATGAAAATCTGAGTCAATTTATGGTCAGAAAGTGTTATCTCTGGATCTGCCCACAGCCAGAGGTGCTGGAACAATTTTTATAGTGGGGGTGCTGAAAGCAGAAACCATGTATTTAGTTGTTATTACTACTTCAAGCCAGGAGGTGCTGCTGCATCCCCAGGACCTGTAGTTCCAGCGCCCCTGCCCACAGCCCCAAACATCTAGCTCTCAGATTATTATTGCCAAGAGGAAAAGTAATCTCTCTTGGATGGGCATGCAGGATTGTGCCAGGAGTCACAGGCACTGGAGTATGTGCTCATGAATAATGCTTTTGCAGCTTTAGTTTGTTAGCTTGCTTTGTTATCCCTGAAGCATCATTGCACATTTTACCTGAGCCCTGTGAAATTCACACAGATCGCATACAAGAAAATGCTTAATTATTTCCTCAGAGTTTCTGTCTTTTCCTCCTGTTAGAAAATGATGTTTACTCCCAAAGCTTGAGGGATGATGATCTGAGGCACATATCTCTCATTAGCATGAATAAAATGTATGTGTGTCAGTCCCTCCTGCGTCAAGAGAAGGCTGTGTCACAATGCCTGTTAGAGGAATTAGCAGTGGAAATAATATCCAAACTGTGCAAATGAGATACTGTTTTTACAGATGTTATGACACAGGCCAGTTATTCTCACAAATTGAACGTAATAGATTTTGCAGATAGCCTTTTTTTTCCATGTAACTGGTTTATGTATACATATGCATATGTGTTTTTTATCTGTATCAATATGCTATTTGGAAGCTGCTTTACAATTGAGTTGAAGATTTTTGAATGCAGAAAGAACTACAGGTCAGTGAGTGACCATGACCTTTCTGAAAACTATTAGAATAATGTTTGACAGTTTTGAAATAAATTGTTTATTTTTCAGAATTTGAAAACCAATATTTTGTCAGTATGACAATAACTCAGACATGGCATATAGCTCTGCCATGTAAAAGCCATACTGTGAGGGATAGAAGAGCAAAGAGAGTGTGAAAGCAAAGATAGTTGTACTCGATCGTTCAGATTGCTCTGCCTCAGAATAGTTGCAAACTTGCCCCACTCTGTGCAGGTCTGAGCATCCTTAGAGTTTGTGAAGGGGAAATCCCCTATGTGAAAAAAAGAGGCAAATTTGCTGCGTATTCCCATGCACAGGAGAGTCACAGTTTGGTTTATTAATTATTGTTAAATTAATCTCAAAGGAGGCCAAATAAAACCATTATTTTAATATTATTAATGTTATACATTTATTTATATTAATTTGATGTTTAAATTCATAAATATGATGTATTTATTCAAAGCTGTTTATACTCTCTATTATATTTCTTTTTCCAGAATTGGTTTTTAAAAGATACCCATGCAAAGTTGGTGCCTATTTAATAAAAAGTGTCCAAAACTAGATTCGGTTGCATCAGCTGCACTGGAGGGTGGGGGACGGGAGGCAGGCAAAGGTGCTTCTATACCATCCTTACATTCTTTCAGCTCCCAGAGCTGCTGAGGCCAATTCAGAACTGCTTAATCTTGTGTTGTCAGTAACTGCGCCTTTGGGGCCATTATGCTGGCTTGTGATCTCTGGAGTGCCATACTACTCTAGTCATGCTCTCTGCTTCCAGCACACCTTCTGTATGTCAACATTACGCCAGTCAGAGACTGACCCATGCAAAGGAAATCTGCTGCTGCCCAAGTTGGGTAAGACCATATCAAGGATCCAGCCCATTGTCTTTTCATATAGGAAAATTATAGGTGTCACTAAGGACCAGATAATCAGAAAGGATTCACAGATGATATTGTTGAAGCCTAAATGACATTTATTCAAGATGACTTTTTGCAAGGACAAAAAGTGCAGACCTCGGACCCATCGCCAAAAATCAATCAATCTTTCTTTCTTTAGGCCATTCTTTACCTCTGAAATAAAAACTAAAATGCAAATCCAACTTTGTGTTACTGTGACATGAACCAAGATATAACGTGTAACTAAAAAGACAGCAGGCCCGAATCTTCATTCCACTACGCTAGTTTTATGCTGGTATAACATTATTGGTTTCAGTAGAGGGAGACTGGTATCAGAGAGTGCAGAATTAGGCCCATAAATGGTTTAATGATGTCTTTAAAGTATTGTTAATTCAGGAAGTAGAATTTCAATAGCAATTTGGTATGCATTATGCATTCTTTCAGCAAGGTGGTAGGGGGATACAGTGAGTAATTTTACAGCCTGAATATTATAATGTATATTTTAATCCCGATGTTGTTGAAAGCTAAGACCTAATTATCTGATAAGACACTAATATCTAGAAGGTCCATGTGCCAAACAGATGAGTCTTATTGTTCTTGAAGGACAGTAGTTGATATTTCCATTACAAATGGAAATCTGTTCACTATTTCATAAGCAGATGATAGGGGAAATGTTCAGTTACAGAATATAAATGCAGGCTATGATGACTTTGAAAGTGTTAAAATAACAGGTTCATAATGTGGAAAGCATTGCAACTTGGTATTTTATAACCATTGATAAAACAATGGAATTAATGAGGTAGGACCTGCAGTTTCAGGTATTATTTATAGCGCATGGGAAGTAGTTTTTTGAACCAGAAAAGCAATAATTTCCCAGAATAAAATTTCATCTTCAGTCCATGGGTCAAATTCTGGGTCCAATGAAGTCAGTGGTAAAACTTCTCATGACTTCAAAGAGACCATGGTTTTGTCCAAACGTCTTTATATATGCTCTCAAAATGGATATATGTAAGAGAAATACGACGTCCCATTTTGTTAATAGCTAAGGAATCAGTTTATATATATACTTTACCCCCAGTAACTCTGTGCTTTGAATCTCTTTAAACTATTTTTAAAATGTAATTTCAATTATATTGCCTTGATTATGTCTCAACATGCACATTTGTTTAATGCAAACTGAATCCTTTTCCCAACAAAGTATTTAATAATTTACAAATGATGTCATATTCTGGTTGGTCTATTGATCTGAGGCCCAATCTTGCATATTCTGAGGATCCCAAAATTCCCAGTGATGTGGATATATCCATGACACAGTGTTTCTCAATAACATAGGAATCTTGTTCTTGATTCATTCAACAAAGTGGGTTTCTGCCCACAAAAGCTTATGCCCAAATAAATTTGTTAGTCTTTAAGGTGCCACAGAACTCTTGCTGTTCTTGATTCAGTAAAGCATGTAAGCGCATGCTCAAGTTCCACTGAAATGCTTTGGTGAATCAGAGCCTCAATGAGTAAAATAGTGCCGACCCTTTTAGCAGTATCTTACTCCCTTTCTCTTTCACATGAGTGAACTGTTCCTTTCTCTCCCACCAGCCAGTAGGCAGGCCATTTGTCTGGTTTTAAGCTGTACAGTTCTGGAAAGGTTTGTCCCTGTCTGGTACAGGACATGGTTTTGTCTGGTATCATCCTGGAGCACGCCATTATGCACCGCATGCTGCTCCGACCCCACCGGTGTGACCTTACATGAACCCTGCGTGTGAGGTCATGTCAGGGGGAGTGGGCCTACGCCATTCTGGAAGTACCAGAATGTTTGGTATTCTGAGTATGTGTCAGTAGCCACCCTACCACTGAGGTGAGATTGGGGCCAGTGGACATCCAGGGTGTCTTACAGGAGCCATGTTGCTATGGAGGCCAGACTGTTCTGTGAATAAAGTTCTCATATAAATATTAATGTTATTTATAAAGTATACAATAATGAGCAATGGGGAGGCCATTTCTTGGCAATTATGGACTGACTACAGAAGCTGAGGCTTTTACCACAGATGGTCAGAAAAGGCCATATTTTCAGACCCCATCCCCCACTTGCACATAAACAGAAGCCAGGCTTAAAATCAGGCCTCAAGTACTGAAATAGTCTGAACTCCAGACCAGAGGTTATACTGCTATAACAAACCTAATGAACTTTCCTCCACTGTGTTATTCTCTCTCTCTCTCATTTATTGACACTGGTGTGCAGACCATATTTCTAGCTAATGTCGGGTATGGTAATGGATGAGAAAGCAGGACTGCATTCTAAATTTTCTGTTAAGTTTATAATGTAATTAACCAATATATTAATTATCTTGACTACTTCATGGAATTCAGAGTCAAATAAAACACACAGATTCATAACATAAGGAATAACCCAACAGAAAAAACTTGGCGTCACTGAACTATTCTATTAGGTTTATTTAATCCACAGCCTGCCTGGTTTTGTCAATATGTATTTCAGTCTCTTTATAAGAACATCCAGCTCTTCCCTACCTCCTGTTAAACTCTTTGCTTCAGTGGCATTATTTATCTTTCTGCAGGATTAGTACTCTTTTAGTTAAATGAGAATGGCTAGAGCTGATCAAAAAATGGGTGGGTGGGAAAATGCAAATAATTTTTTTTTTAATTCCCTGTTCATCAAAATTTGAAATTTAATTAAAAATTCAGAATTAAAAAAGATATGTCTTAGAGCATGGTACAGGGCAATAAATAGCTTTGCTATATTTATAATTTTAGTTTATCCTTGGCTGTTTTCCAATAAGTTATCTAAGTCTGATAAGAGACAATAGCTGTTTGCTTTTTCTCACTAAAGTACTCAAAAGGCAGTTATGACGCAATAATTGGCAGTTAACATTAAATTAATTGCTCAGTGTACCATGGTCTCACAAAAAGTCTTTGTCTGGTTTAATTTCACCACTAGATGGTACTACGATATAGTTATTAAAAGATTTGAGCAAGTTATTTGAAATTATTATTATTATTACTTAGTATTTGTATTACTCTAGCACCGAATCATGGACCCGGACCCCATTGTGCTAGGCACTATAGAAACACAGAACAAAATGTACCATTGATACAGATTTTCAGAAAGTATAGAAATATTTACTCATTTTGATACACTCATGTAACTTCTATTAGTATTAATGAGTCTTGTGCAATTCTACGTGTTCCTAGTCACATAATTACAATGCTATTATAGTGACATATACTTTGTGCACTTCACTGTGAGGTAAATGAAACAATCTTTGGTTCAGACAACCAAGGACCTCCATGCAAGGGCAAAGGTCCACCAAAATGGAGCTTTATTCAGAATCAGGGCCAAAATTTGTAGCAGGTATGATAATTCAATGCACGTGGAAATTGAGCCCAATTCTGATGTGATTTTTAAAATAACTTTTTAGTACTTTAGGAAATCTGTATGGAGAGGAATCTGAAAATACCAGGGTCTACACAAATCCAGGAACAACAAATGTCAAAACTCAGAGCTGGACGATCTGCTTTTCAAAAGGAATTGTAATTTGTTACAGGTGATTTATATTGCCTTTACATTTCATATAGTTATTCTCATGTGTAGTACCCCAGGAAAACAACAGTTCAAAGATAGTGAGGATCATGTCTTGATGGAATGAATGGTTTCTGTTCAGCCCCCAGATGCCAATAACATCTCATGCATTTCAAACGTAGGCCACTTTGTTCCCCCTAAGTCTCCAAATCTACCCCCTGCATTTTGAAAGTAGGACTCAGTTGCCTATGTGGCACTATTCCCTTAAGTCCCCAAGATGCTTTCTGCATTGTCTGAGGACAGAAGTTGGCTGGGTAGTGATGTAAATCACCCACCTTCTGGCCCTGTTGACATTAGCCAGAAAAGAAAATACAGTCTGGTGCTTTATTATCTATTCTGCATAGCGCACACCCTGCCTTCCCAGGGTTTCCAGGGGAAGCCACAGCCAGGATAGTCCCTGATAGAGAAGCTGCCATGGAGCTTCAGTACTGGGGGGGGGGGGCGTAGCCAATCTGGAGGCACAGAGCCTCTGCATTGATGATCTTGGACTCCTGAAATATTTGTATGGATTCTTGAGGATCCAAGTTGGGGACAGATGGCCTTCTTCACAGGGGATCAAACCTCGCCATCCTAATAAGATGATGTGGGAGGAATCTCTGTGAGGGAATCCTCATAGAGTTTCCTCCTCTGCAGCCCGCTCCTGTAGGTTATTCTCCAGGAGAAGATGAGCTAGGCCAATGTAATTAAGACCCAAGGAAGGCAGGACAGCCATTTCCTGCCAAAGGTTATTGAGATGAAACCTTGACTGGCTTCCTCCAAACATCCGCTGCTCTGCATGACTAATTCAGTTGCCAGTACAAACAGTGTAAGATTGCCATGCCTATTTTTGCATGTATTTTTAGTATAAGCTGTGTACATTTCTGCTTGATCAGTAGTTAATATAGCAGGTAGTAAGCATATGGGTAATGTTTTATGTACATAGATTATGTCAGTTCCCAGATGTTCTTTGAAATACATCAGGATTAGTTTCTAATGAACTAAATGACTGCACAGTAATGCTTTCTTATCATCTGACATTTTTATTAACTGCAGGAACAATAAAAGCTACTCTTGGCATACCTAACAAATGTTACCAGGTAGCTTGTGGCTTCTAGCACCACAGTGTCAGGTCAAGGTCAATTTGTCAAGCAGCATTGGCTTGTTGACAGAAGGCTTCTCCTCTCAGTGCCACCTAGAAAATTGTGTCATAATAGTAGGTAGCAGTAGAAAGAAGTGTAACAGCAAAACGAAGGGTAAAAGGAGAACAGCAAATTAACATGTCAGGTTACATCTTTCCCTAGTGGTGTCACAGATTACACTTTAAGGGAACTTAAATCCCATGAGACACAGTTTTTAGTCTGCATCCACATTATCTGCATAAACATTCACTGCTCTACCTTCTCATTCTACTCACATACACATAAATTCTCTGTTTCTATTTTATTTGCCTTTTTTAAAACTCCATCACAGATGAGTCTGGGGTGATGTGTGAGTTGCATTTCTTTAGTGGTGCTATCATCCCTCATTCTCTCAGTGATATAAATATTCTTGGGTTTTGTAACTATTTGTGAAAATTTATTGATTTTAACCATACTTTAGTTACATTATATTTCCTTTTAATTACAGCTGCATTTTTAGTTCTGTTGTTAATTTTTGATTGTCCATATAAACAAGGTTTAATAGTGTTTTTTAATGTCTTCATTTCATTTTTAGTGCAGTCGTTTTGTCAGTAAGGCACAAAGCAAAATAGTTTAATTTGGTACAGCTTAATCCAATTGCTATGATAGTCTAAAATCAAGGTAAATCTTGTAATTGTACTGATGTATTGATTTTTCATGTACATTTATATGTTATTGTTTTACATAATAATATTATGCAGATTCCAAAATAATACATACAAATGTGCATTATTTACATTCAGAATCTTAAAATGGTATGATATGATTAGCTAGAACCAGTCCACATGGGAAGAGTACTACATGGGAGCTTGGTATAGTTTCCTAGATTACTGGCCTGATTCTGCATTTCTCATAGACTTTAAGGTCAGAAAGGTCCATCATGATCATCTAGTCTGACCTCCTGCACATTGCAGGCCACAAAACCTCACCCACCCATTGCTGCAATAGACCCCCTAACCTTTCAGTCTTCTTTCGGTTAGGCTAAACAAACCAAACTCTTTGAGTCTCTTCTCATAAGGTAGGTTTTCCATTGCTCAGATCATCCTGGTAGCCATTCTCTGCACCTGTCCAGACTGAATTCATCTTTCTTAAGCATGGGAGATCAGAATTTCACACAGTATTCTAGATGAGGTCTCACCAGTGTCTTGTGTAATGGTATAACTCTTCCCTGTCTCTACTGAAAATACCTCAGCCCTAGGAGTGCATTAGCCTAATGTACTGAAAATTTTACTCGTCAATGGGACTTCTGAACGTGCAAGGAATGTAAGATCAACTCCTATGGCCAATGTTTTTCCTTTTTCTTTAAGGTAAGAGCTATATTTAATGTCTATCTCAAGGAGGAAAATATAACAATCTCAAAACACTGTTAGTATTTTGTATTAAAGTTCGAGGCCTGAATGACATCAATCTGGAGTTAACTGCAGAGGTTGCTGATATTCTAAATAGCCTGGGGTGTGCTGACAAAGCATGGTAGCCAGAGGGATAGCAAATAACATGATATGTCCCATTGTTTTATTAGTAATAATTAAAGTGTATTTTAAACCAGTTACTAAGGAACCACAGGTATCATATAACAAGTATAGTATGTTTTTGACAAAGACAAGAATGCAAAAATATGTCTTTAATAATCTGACACTGGTGTCCAACTATATAAATTCTCATTTCCCAAAAGTGTTGTTTTTACTATACAAGAAGTGAAAAGTGACCAGCTCTAATATACTGTAAAAATAAAAGCAGATAATTAAGAGACAGTTTTGACTTAAGTGCAATTCTCATAAATTGACTACACAAATTTTTTTTTGTTGTATAAAAGGTACAGACTATTGTAACCATTACCAATGCATAATATACATGCCATCTGAGACACAAAATACCTTGGCCCAGTTGTCAGTTCTGCTTGAGCTCTGCTTGGAGCAGGAATAGAGGAAGGTCAAAGATAGTTTAAGGGTTCTAAGCCACTTTTATGATTCCCCTACTCCTGGTTTCTGCCCCCAACTTAAAGCAGTCTCAATACTGCTCTGATTTATGTTCAGCTATAAGAGTGCACAACAGGCTGTTCTTGCAGCCAAGAATAATCAGAGCTCAGGGACACTGGAACCACACATCCTACTCTGGGGCTTCGGAGGGGATGGACATAGAGCTGTAATGCCATCTCCACACCATCCAGGGAAGCCCTGACTCAATTGCTAGTTGTGCTAGCTTAATGGCTCCTTTACATTGTCCAGATGTTCTAAAGGGACTGCAATATAAAAAGGAATTGGACCCCATTATCTATCTAGTCAATTGCCCTTTTACAGGGATTTTTTTCTATGTACTTTTTTTCATTCTTGAGATTGAATATTTTTGTGAAGAAATGTGTATTGGAGGAGATGTATGTAGCAACATATCATGTAGTTGCTACAAAAGTAGTATATATTATAGAGTATATTATTATTTATTTGAATTGCTGTTGCACCTAGGAACCCTAATCATGGACATGAACCACATTGTACTAGGTGCTGTACAAACAAATAACTTGTAATCAAATGACTCAAAGCAAATCGGTAAAAGCTTTTGCAAAGAACACAGATATAGACTTTTACTGGGCAAATGGATGATTTTTCGGTGTGTAGGCAGTTAAAGCTAGATCATCAGTTGATTTAAACTGATGTAGCTTGATTGAAGTCCCTGGGATTACATTGATTTACATCAGGATCTAGCCCTTATATAAAACTTACTCATACTGATACATGTCCATTTAAGTTTTCAGCCTTATCTTTATGTATACCTACAACACTCTGATATTATTTGAGGTCAGAATATTACTATCTTTTATTGGATTCATCTATAAACAAAATATAGTATTATTTACAAATCCACAAATAAAAGTAAGGTATTAAACTTAGAATGCCAGATAATCTTTTAAACAGGTTTCATATATCGATCCTCATGCATGCTCTTCTCTACACTTTAAACCTAAGTGGAACATTGAAGAGATACAGAGAGCCATCAATTTACAATATTACATTGTTTCATGTTTTATGGAATCAAAAAAAAATTACCAAAAGAAGATAGAGGGTTACATAATGATTTTAAAAGGGAGAAGACATCCAGTAAATGGTAACAACTGACAATGCCAAGATTTATTTAACATTTAAGCAAGCTAAATGTTATTCAGCATGAGGAATGCAAAAATAGTGCAGAAATGGCCTAAATAAATATTCATAAATAGACGCCAAAGGTTAATGTCTTCTACTCATATGTTTTCCTTTGTTTACCGTACGTCATAGCCAGATAAAAGATGTTTAATGTCAAGGTTCAAGTTTTATTAAAATATAGTCTTGCCCCAGAGCCTGTGATCTGATGGTTAAATATGGATGAAGATTTTAACTTCACATCTAGGGGTTATGATTTAGTGCTGTAGTTTCTCTTAAACTGCTTCACAGTAGATTCTAAAGTATTCTCACAAGGACTGTCTTTTTGTATTGTGTTTGCACAGAGCTTGGCATAATGGGGTCCTGGTCCATGACTTGGGTTCCTAGGCACTACAATAATGCAAATAAAAAATAATAATACTAATTAATAAGGATTGTATCTCATTTTCATTTATGATGTTAGCCGCAACAAGAAAAATTATTCACTATGGAAAAGTCCTTTTTCTCTTTACAGTAACAATCTCCTAACAATGCATGATGCATTCTAGCTTAAGTCAAGAGTGCTGATGATGTGGTTAGCATGAAATGGTATGACCAGGTTTAAAAGAAAGAAAGTGTGATAAGGCCACCTTCCTGTAGGGCTTTTCAACGATTGGGACCATTCAGAAGGCAAATACAGTAAGGTAGCAACAAAAATCTTTTGTAATGCATTCCTCTCTTATTAATGGAACTGGAGAGGAATCTTCAAGGCTAAGGCTCCATCCTTCATACCCAGACCCACATCAGTAGACCTTGCTCACATACATAGTTTACTGACATCAGTAAGGGTTTGTGGAATCAGCCCCCTGACAATGCTATTCCATGGTTGGATGCTAGGAGAGTATAGGGCTAAATTCACATAGGGGTTTCAGTATTGCAACACCTAATCCTAGATGCCCTTCTACTAGTGGAATTCGTAGCCCTCAGTTAGGGAGCCAGGGGTCTCCATGCATTGTATGGGGAGAGTTAGGCACTTTAAGAAAGGGATTCTCAGAAGGCAGCAAGCTAAGCAGGGAGCCACCCTAAGCTTGCCCAGAGTGAAATTCAGAGGAAAGGGGCAGGCCTTCTGCATCCTATATCCTCAAAAGAATTTAGGTGTTTAATTGACAGGATGAAGGGAGGCACCTGGGATTCTCAGCCATGAATCCTCTCCACCAAAGACAGCCGAGGCATGTCTTGCAAAAAATGAGAGAGAGAGAGAGAGAGAGAGAGAGAGAGAGAGAGTGTGCGCACACGGACTCGTCCTGTTATGGACAATAGCTTAGTGGTAACTCTCCAGGCCAAAGTTAGCAGTGCAGCTCCACAGTTGCACCCAGTTATTCCAGGAATCATTTTGGCCCCATATATGCTCCAGTTATTAACTCTCTTTAATATTCTTAAGGATCTTAAAGATATATCCAGAAACCACCAAATCAAGATTCTGGGGAGAAATTTTAACTTTATTTTGGTTTCTTAATCATATTTTAAAATAATTATAAACTTTAATATAAATTATTTAATGTTCCAGATTAAATGCTATTTGTCCTAAGATTACTGAATAATAGATTTTATGATGATTTAAATACCACAGAATATCTTAAATACGTTTTCTGATAGATCTGGGACAGTAAATCCCTTCTGGACATTTATCTCTGAAAGTACATTGAGAGGAATAAACAGCTGTCGGGAATATAAATGCTAAATCATCAGAATGCAGACTCCATGCTGGGGAAATCACAATATGTTCATACAATGCAGAGGTAACATGTCATACAACAACTAGTCATTTTTTCTGTTTGGACAACTATAAACCAATTGAACTAAACGATTGGAACATAATCGGGGAGTAGAAACAAATGAGAAAGTAAAGAATATTTCAGAGTCATTGCATTTTCTAAGTGGCCTTGCAAATGGCAAAAAAGAAATAATTACCAATAAAGCTAAGAATTGTTAAACCCTCAGCTTCTGTGAAAAGGAAAATTATTCTTTTAACGGGTTTCTCTCTTTTAATCATTATCTCATTAAGAGCCTGATCCTGTTCTTGGTGAAGTTAATGGAGTTCATCCATTACATTTAATGGAAGTAGAATCTGGCCCTAAAACAGTTAGGTCCTCATCCTGCCAACCAACTCTTATTCATGTGAAAGTCCCATTAAGTCAATGGCTCTAGTCCTCAGTTATTCTGATTTGGTGCAGCAATGTGGGATGTGCAAGGAGAAAGGCGGCTTTAAGTACCTTTGTGCTCCCCATATTCTTGGAGTAGCCATAGATTACCCAGCTCTGGCATAAGCTCAAGCAGCCTCAGAGTTCCTCTAACTTACACATCTGCTGTCTGTGGCTATACACTTTTACTCATTTCTGACTGACTGCAGCATCTCTGTGTCAGTCAGGGAAGCCTCTTATACTACAAAAATCATCTTAAAGGCCCTGGATGGATCCACTGTCCCTGACATCACCTGAGCAGCATCAGTAAGCTTTAGGGCAGTGATTCTCAACCTATTTACCATTGTGGGCCACATATGCAGCTCTGTATGTTATGTGGGCTACAGCCATACAATAGATATTCTACCTGTATGGCCCTGAGGATGTCACATGGGCTGCAGCTGTGTGCTGATTAGGTTGCAAGCGGCCCATGGGTTGAGAACAACTGCTTTAGGGTAAGGAGAATTGGACCCAATGGATCTAATTACATAAATACGGACAGATCTCAACATGAGTTAGTGTTTGGAGGAATGGGCTCTCATAGTGGATTTTAAATATGAGTTAATTTGATGCAAAATAAATTAAGTTTTCTAACAAGTTTGCTTCCAGGGCAAAATCTAACAACTTGGTATAGAAGATTTGTTATTTTATTTACTGACTTTCTGATCCTCTGTCAGAGACGTGAAGATTTCAAATTTCAGATCCATCTAGCTCTGATGGTTTCATCCTCATTTTCTTAGGAAACTAATTACAATCTAGACACTATTTTACTCTTTTTTATTCTTTGACTTAGGTGGAATTTGTCTAGAGTCAGTGAGCAGAGAACTTGGCTCAATCTTGATTTTTTTCAGTGTAAGGGATGACTTAGGAAAAGCAGTGCTGAATAGGGTCTAGAGTGGAACAAATTACCCTACACTTAACTTGTTTGTGCCATAAATGTATATACATTTCTAAAATTATTTCTCACAATTGCCAATTTTCTGCTTCATGTCTCCTCACTGATCTGTATGTAATTCTTTGTGCAGTACAGTTCCCTTAGAGACCACAATCTATATCTTAGGAGGGGACACTTGCATGGTCCCCTGAATGTAAGCTCTGCCATAAGTCCTGCAGCCCTGTTGAAATTGAAGCGTACGCTTTTCGTATAACCCTGGGCACGTGCACGCGCGCGCATGTGTGTGTGTGAGAGAGAGAGAGAGAGAGAGTTTTAAATTATGGCACTAAAGTTAGAAAGCCTTTCTACCTATAAAATGAAACTTCTGTGCAAAAATCTAAACCTGGAAGCTTTCTAAAATGAAATTAATCTAGACATGAAAGATGACAGAATGCATTGTTTACAGGTGCATTGTTTAAAGAAATAAAAGTTTTCATAGTCTTTCTTGACTATTTCATAGAGCATCTTTTAAACTTTATATCTGCAAGCACTGTTCTGTGATTCATCAGAGCTCCTCAAGCTATCAGACTTTACAAGCCGAAATCCTTCCTAGCAGAACAATTTCTCTGCTGGGCTCTCTAATCTCATGGCATCTTTGTCATGACTAAGTTACCACACAGCTTCATATGGGAGCCCGGGGTTTTTCTGCAAATCCAGTCTGGAGGCATAGTTTTATTGCTCTAGGAAAAGTAGTCTCATTTTGTAAACTGACTGAAATTTGCCCTGCACTGTCATGTCAAGCCTCTTGGTTCCAAGTCATCCAGCTGTTATTAATGTGTTATGTAGTTAGTGTGATATCTATGTCAGCAAACCTTTCCCATATGATATTCAAGAAGCTGATTTTTAAAACTTTATTTTAAAACTGTATAACATTTACAAGAAAACAAAACAATGTAGTAGATAGAAGGTGCCTTTCATCTAAATTAAAGAACAAAATGAAACATATCATATATATCTGTACACATCAATTATATATCAAGTATTT
Source organism: Mesoclemmys tuberculata (assembly GCA_007922155.1). NCBI lineage: Eukaryota > Metazoa > Chordata > Testudines > Chelidae > Mesoclemmys > Mesoclemmys tuberculata. Next base: position 1,647,061 of record ML675621.1, read on the forward strand.
TAACAATTTATATGATCCCAAACACACAGATATTAGGGAGGTAAGATTGCAACCAGCTCCCTTATATAGATCTACCTGAGCCCTTCTGTTCCTTTGATTTGGAAAATTGGTTTGACCAAAATATTGCCAGATTTATTCTTCAGAAAACGGAAACAGTTTCTGCAAACATTGAAGAAAATTTGTCAAGCATATTTTGAGTTACCTTAAAAAAATTACCACAATTTGAAATTTTGAGTTTTGCCTAATGCTTCTGTCTTCCTCACCTCAAAAATGGCTTGTACTATCCCTTTAAATTTCCCACATTATGCACTACTTGTTTCCTCTGATTATTTTATTCAAAAAGTATAAAGGGAACATCATCTGTTCAAATGTTTATGTGTCTTATGACATATGTATAGCTATAGTATCTGTGTTCCTGCCCTTTCAAGATCCCTGCTTGGAGAAGATTTTGATGCTTTGGGAAGACGGTTATCTTGTCCAGACTTTGACATCTGGCACTGAGATCAGCATAGATACAAGAATCTGAAGTAATTTAACCTCTTGCCCTAATCCCAACTTCTGTTGAGCAGCCTTTCTTTAGCTGTTGTGCTCCCAAATTAGCCAAGGATTTCTTATGTCATGGTAGCTCTAATCCTTCCAATCAGGGACATAATATCTAGGGGCAGTCCTAGAGCAAGATTTTTACCCTAGTTGTATTCTAAATAAAGAATTCTTTTCCCTTCCTTTCCTGCCCCAATCATTCTGAGAGGAAATTACTGTTGTTTGTTTTTATTCTTACATTACTATGAATTTGTGATTTTATTTTCATTGTTGCTGGGACTGTGGCTGGGTTCCTGTGTTATTCCTTTAATGGCATCTTTACCTTGAATAGTCCTGCCAAATAGGACTTCTTGCTTCATTAATCACAGTATTTTGCCTCTAGCTTCTGATTCTGTGGTTCAGCTTCCTCATTTGTAATAACAGTAAGCTTTGGATTTATTACTGATTTCAATGGCACTTAAAACATCTCTTCACAGGGCAGTGATTTGATTCATTTCCTGCTTCCGCACTTCTGTTCCATCTTATCTGTCATCTCTACTTTTTGTCTTTCTCCTGCTCCATTCATTTATCTTGTGTGGTCATGAAACAACTAAAGCATAGGTTCAATGTCCATGACCTCATTATACTGTTTCTGCTTGTCATGATTCTCTAGGCCCTCCATTTCCATTGTGGAGTTCCTTGTCCTGAATTTTATACTTTTCATAGGATGGTTATTCTCCAGCTTTTGGCAATCTCATTTCCTCAATGAGCCTCTCATGTTGGAAATTCTGTCCATCTAATAATATTGACGTTCTCCCTTGGGACTTTGGAGTGAGTAATAGAAAAGCATTTTAGCATGCCTGAAGCTGTGTAAGACATAAATATAGACTGAGCACCCTCATCACTTGGGTTCCAGCTCTCAGACAGATAGTTCTTGAGATTTCTTTTTCATTTGAAAGGAACTTGCTTTTAAATTCATCCATCCCCATAACAAAACTATGGATCAGATCCTCAGCTGGTATAAAATGACATTGCTGCATCGAGGCCATATATTATGAGAGCTCGTTTTATAGTTGACAAATAATAGCCTTTTTAAAAATCAGTCTGAACTTTAAGTGGTTGAAGCTTTAGGAGTGCCAGTGCCACAGTATAATAAAAGCCTGGCACAGAGACATTGCTGTCATAGAGAAATGTTAGGCTGTTGCATCAACTAAAAACAATGGATGAATAAATCAATTTGCTTGCTTTCCATTGTAGCCATCCTGTAAGGCTATGATTAAGTTCTTTGTTGCTTGCCAGGTCTAGTGTTTTATTTTTGTCTCATTTTCTTGTATATCTGCTTTCCTCCCCCCAATGAAATCCTGACTCTACTCTTAGGTCTCCTGAGACATCTCCCTATAAAAGCAACACTTACAGTAGGGAACAGTCTCTGAAAAGCCACAGACTCCCCTGGGAGGAGTTTGCTCATTCTTTTTATCTGGATCACTTAAAATCTTCAAAGACCAGCTGTATCTACATATTAATGCTCATGCAGGACCATATGTTCCACTTCTGCATTAAGCCCATGTAAGGAGAACACTTACATAAAAATCTCCATGGCTTTCATTGCTGCAAGTAACTGCTGCACGCTCCCTTTGTTAAGATGGAATTGTAAGAGTATGGAAGAAGTAGGGGCTTATGACTTTAATTCCATATATAGGCTGAAGACATAAGAAACCCTAATGATCCCTGGACAAATGGTAGATTATCTGTTTCTTGTTTTCTGCCAAACCCCAAAACTAGAAACAATGCTCCCACTAGCTATCTGCAGGACTACAGTGTGCATAATGTAAGTCACAGCTACTCAGGTAAGTTTAAACTTATACTACTGTTTTGGAATTAGGCAGGCTTCTTTTCAAAGGGCACATACTGTTGAAGAGTGGCTGTTCCAAAAACCTTCCAAGTCTCCTCTTTCCAGCATAAGAATTTTTCTAGCTGGATCATACAGAAGGTAGTGGAGACATAATGCTGAGGAATTATACAGAGAATTTTCCACCTTTCAGCCTTTTGATGCATACCACCATGTGATTTTTGCTCATCTGGCTCCCTCTATTCTACCTAAGCAAAATGGGCCCTACTAATCAAAGCCAGTCACTGAGAACTACAGACAACATACAATAGCTAGGCACAATAGGGTGCCTTAAATAGAGAGTTTCCCAATGTCTTGGTTTTCTGGATAAGCTAGTCTCTTTAATGTTATTTTCATCTTATGTATGTGAATTTCCTTTTAACTTTAGTAATGTTTTTATATTAATTAATTAAAGCCAAGAGAGAAACTAAATCTCTCCTGAAATACAAATGGGGAAAATTACCAATACCACTCAAATGGTGTTCATGTGAGTAGTTCTTACTCACTCAAGTGGTTCCCACTGACTTCAATACTATTTGCTATTCATGTGATTAAGATCTATTGACATGTGTGGAACATTGGTGGTCCTTATCCGCCTTTCTCTGTGGAGAGAGAAGTGCAGGAAGAGAACAATTTGTATACTACAGGACCTAGAAATCTCCTGATTAAACAGTCAGAATATAGAATAAGGGAGTAATCTTTATGGTGTTGTAGATCATTCCAAGGCTTGGTGGTGTAGTAATGTTAGAGACAATTTGAGAGTAACTTTGGGACTTGGTTCCTTGACCAATGGGATATGGCATTGTCTGTCTGTGGGTATAATAGAAGGCCACCTTACATTGCTTTTAGCACTTTCTCGTGGCTGTAAAGGTATGAATTAAACTTGATGCTAAAGGGGAGAGGCATCAAAAGCTCTCAAAAACACGATTTCTCAATATTGACCCAATGTAATTGCTTGTGTGAAAATCTTCAGTGCTTTCACATTGGCTATTTTCCTATTATCCTTCTTCCATTTGACGGTAGCCAAAAAAAATGTTCATCTAACAAGAGATTGCTTCAGCATCTCATAACAAAAAGAAAACAGCAGAATTACAAAGCAGAAAATAAACTTCTTTTTCCCCAGAGAAGGCCAACCGGGATCAAAAGGCAAAGAGTTGATTACTAGAATAAAAGGTGCTAATGAGATTCAGAGAGATAGAGCTCAAGCCAAAAGGTGATAAATATATTACTGCAGATTACAAGAAAAAAGGAATAGAAAAGGAATTTTAAAATGATGTTACATGCCACTAGAAATATATTTGTCATCACTGCAGGTTAGATATGTGAACAGATATATATATTTTATACACTATTTGTACCACAGTATTACAATATATTTGTAAAGAGCCACGCAATGTATGGAATATGATCCAGTGTTATGGAAAACTAAATATATTGCAATAGGTCTCAGGGAAAGATTCTGTGAAAGCTAAATTTTAAGATTTCCTTGCTTCTTACCTTCTTAATGGTTAGATTATTTCATGTATAAGGTTTTTAACTACATAGTATCTTTTAAATGCAAGTCTAAAACTGAAGGGCGAGATTAATCCCTGACTGAAGGGATCTCACTGGAGTTACACCAGCAAAGAGGTTGGCATGATTCACCACTATATTTCTCCAGTTTTATGCTGGTATAGCACCATTACTTTCAGTGGAGTTACTTTGGCATAAGCATGAATTTATCACAGTAACAAATGAGGCCCTATGTGTTTGTATTTCTTGTAATTGAATATCCAGTTGTTTTCTTACCTATGATTTTGAGCCTCGTTGAATTTGGAATATAATGTAACTCACTCAAGTGAGTCTGTACTTCTGGTGCAACAAGTCTGTAATGAGATGTCCAATATCTGTGAAGAGCAGGAGGAAGAGATGTAGAGAAATGACTATGAGAACAACCAATTAGTAACCTCTACCCAGGGTTTAATCCTTTAAAAAGGTTAAAGTTCTTGGGATCCAAAACAAACATCACAATGTTTTCATTTCACCCCTGCCCTGACTTTGTACTCCACAGATTCTGCTGTTGTGCTGAATGATTAATTCTGCCCATTGGTGAGGAGAAAACCTGGGTGACTCAGTTGAAGGCCCAATTTTGAGAGAACCTCAGCATGCTGAA
>ML675621.1:1651629-1663390 GCA_007922155.1 Mesoclemmys tuberculata
TGTGTGGATTATTGCACCTATCACAATGGCAGACACAGTTTCCTGGAGCAGAGCTGTAATGTTTATGTTCTGTAGTGTCTGTTTACACCTGTTCACGTTTTTGGTTTGTTCCAATGGGTGCTGCAAGTGGTTCTGTCCTGCACAGGGATCCATGCATGGTCTGTGAGGGTCAGGAGCTATTCCCTGCTATAATTTCATACTATCAATGAAGATATTTTATCAGAGACACACCAGACACCCCCAAACCACTTCTAGACCAACTTTGGGCCTGGAGACCTGGCCTTTACAAGAAAGATCAACCCATTTGGACACTTGTGAAGGTAATGAGCTAGATTTCATTATTTTAATTCAGGTATTCACTAATTTTTAGATGTTTATTTTTTTCTGTTATTTGTCATTAATTAAGTGGTCAACTTTTTCTGTCTTGTGTTTCCTACTAGGAACCAGAGATGACAGTGGTCCAGACAAAGTTTTAGAGGAAACACATCCCCGTGGGTTCCTTCATACAACCAAGTAAACTCCCTTCCAAATAATGCAGTGAGCCCTGATACATGATAAATGCATGCTGAAGCAGCAGGGGGAGGTAAGTACATTTGCTTGGGGATAAAAGGAGAGCAGCCGGGGGGCCTCAGTGGGTATTCATTAACTAATTATCCTTTTTTGTATGTGCATTCTGTTTTTCAGATCTCAGGAATATTGCAGATGTTGGGGAGGTAGAGGTTGGACTACTGTGGGAACCCTCACTAAAGTAAATATACTTGAGGTTTAGGGGAAGGGGTTCATAGGCTTGTCCATATGTGTGTCTGCTAACTGCTCTCTAAAGTTTATTCTTTGTATTTCGCAGATGAACCTTCATGGAACCAATGGAAGAGAAGGGGAGAAAGTTTTAAATATTACAAAAATATTAAAGCTTTATTTATTTATTATTTTATTGCATTGAATTGTTCCTTTCTGGTCTGGGGGTTGTGGTGCCAGAAGAGGGATTGAATAGGGTCAAGACCAGCCAAGTACCACCTTGACTGCTCTCAGGCATACCCAGAGCATGGAGGACGCAAGAAGGCCCAAGTACATTTGGATACTTCTGAAACTGGATACAGCTGGCAGGTAAGTGGCATAAACAGGTGATAGAGACAGTGCTTCGAGCTGTCAAATCTGTCACAGAAGAATAAGAAAAAGCACTGTGGAAGTGCATTGGGAAGAATAACCATACTATTGCAGGTTTATTCTGTGCAGACTGGCATCATAACAGTGCAGAATGACACTATGGGAGATACCACAGTACTTAACCATGCAGATGAACTGTAATAACCATACTGATTTGAATGTTTGTGCACTGTTGTGAGCATTTTTGTGTGTAGACATGTAGTGAATTACCGACTTGCTGTGAAGTAGAAATAGTGTTTGCAAGCAACACCAAAATGCTGTAATGCAGAGAAAGTGAAATTGGGTTAAATACCAAGGGCCAGGGCCTCAACTGGTGTAAATTGATGACTTCTGTGGAGCCAAGCTGGCTTACACCTGCTCAGAATCTAGCCGCAAAAGTCTTGACAGTAATGTACAGTAGCTTTTTGTTTTACTATTCTATTGACAAATGTTAAATAGTAACAGAAGGGGAATCAAAGATACAAAAGCAGAAAGACTAAGTAAACGTATTGTCTTATCTCAGATATTTGTTACCTCATGGTTGGAAAGTTTCATTAGAAGGTGCAAATATTTTTAGATCAGTGAATGCTTATTTGTTGACCAATTCTGAAGTTTTGGAAAAATAAAATCTGGTAATGAAAACATTGTGTATATTGCTGCTACCTATAATACCTAGGTTGGGTAGTCAAGAAAAAGCTGAGCAAACCTGAAAAGCCAGTAAGACCAAAAAAAAAAGGAAAAACAAAATTCACAGCTTTTGGTGTTTAGGCATAATACACCTTGCCAGGCAAATAACCTAGTAGTGAATTATTTTTTTTATCGTGTGATGGGAGTGCTAAAGGTTGTGCTTGTGTGTGGAGACAAAAATAGTTGGCTGCTCAGCTCCCCAGTGGCTTTTCTCTGTTTGTCCTAGTGTAGTTTATTCAGTACTTTAGGGCTTTTTTTCATATTGGTACAGTAGTAGCAACATCGGTGCCATGGAGACAGTTTTATATTTATGCCAAGGGCATTTTTTTTAATTTGGTCCACTCACAGAAAATTCAGAGGCAGAGCACCTATGCCAAAAGCAGCAACAACAGTAGTGTATGATGAGAGAGAACAGAACTGATTGTGTTATGTGTGAAGTAGAGGATGAAGAACTGCTTGTTTGCTACAAAAATCCTCAGTTGGTTGTTTACACCTTACAGCAGGATTTTAAAACATGTTACAAGTGTGTTACAAGAGGATGAAAGGCCTCTTGACACCTGCTTGCAGAAAAGCAGATTTTGAAAATTCCCTGTGTGCTCAACAAAATAAAAAATGTCCATTAAGTGCTCCATAAAAAACATCTACTGTTCTTTGTTTTCAATCAGGTATTCTTTAAGAAAACCAAAGAGAAGTACTATGTTTCAAGAATGTCATCTCCCTGAACTTAAAAGAAAGTAGAGCAAACTTTGTAGATTTTTTTAACTTGGAGATTTTTTTTTAAAGTTTTTTTAAAAGCTTTTTATTCACTTGGACCAAAATTTTCAAAATCTGTCAGTAAGATTCAGTACCCAGCATGAGATACCCTAAATTGTCTCATATCAGGCACCCAAAAATTTAAGCACCCAGAATTACTGCCCACTTTTGAAAAATGTTGTTAGGATCTCAACTTTGCTGTTTAATGGCTTTGCATATGTGATGTTTTTATTTTATTTGAATGCTACTTAGGATGAACCTGGAAAGCATTTTGCTACTTCTGCTCTTTCTTTTCTTCTTTAAGTTAAGAATGCAATGGCTAAAAGACCTGGTCTTGCAAACACTTAATAATGTGAATAATTCTGACTCATGCAAATAGTCCTATTGGTTGTTTCAATTAGTAAGGCTGATAGAACCAGACTGTAACTTAGTAATGTCTTTAGACTGATTTGAACAATTTAAAGTAATAAAATCTCACTTATTGACAATGGCCCGTGTTCATGTGCTAGATCTTTATGGCTCAGTGGTCAGAGGGTTGTGCCTCCTCCATTCTCACTGATGTCAGCAGGACAAAATCATGGCCAGAGGGAACTGATGTCACAAAGCACCTTACACTGTCAAGTACATATTGTCTAGCAAACTCTCTCTGCTATGTATATGCATAATGGTTCTGTCATGCTAAGTTTCCAAGAGCATTTTGAAAGCCAGTGGTGAATGATACTTTCATCATTTTCCTTCTTACTTATGGATTTTATTGTTATTACTTATGCAACATAATAATCAAATACTGTACTTTTAAAATAATTGCTGCCCCAGAATAAGGTTGTGTTGCTATATTGCTTGTGTTCTTTATGTTCTCTACATCTGTTACGATACTATGTTACATTTTGTAGTTAAATATAGTATTGTGTGTATTGTATGCTATTAGTGAAACTCTTTAAAATAAATACAATTACTGAACCAATCGAGTCAGAACATATCCCCTACAATCCACCAACCCATCATTAACACATACAAAAGTCAGATGTGAAATTAGCATGCTAATCCTTCCAAGTGTGTGCCTGGCTAAATGGTTAGCAGCTGTATTGGTCTACAGGGAATCCTCTCCAGTCTAGGATACACAATGCCACCCTACCCATCTGCTTGTTTTACACATATATTAGAATGTGAGGTCACCCTTAGTATGTTTCAGCAGCCTAGATGTGTAACCATACAACTGCATAATAAAGAATCACTCTTTATTCTAGCTATCTATATCACAGCAAACATAAAAGCAGTCTGCATTACATATATTATGGGGTTTGTAAATACTGCCCATGCAAAAGAGATATTTTTGGCCTGAAGACCTATATGTTGCCATAGCGACATAATAAAAACAATGGTTAATAACTTACAGTTCTTTTTTATTCAGAAGGATCACAGTGCCCTGAATAGATTTACAGTGTATGTAGAAATCTCTTCACCCGTCACAGAAATGCAGCTATTGCTAGAGTGGACTGTAACAGCCATTCTCATCTATAATACTACGAAACAGTTATGTTCTTTTTTAGGAGAAGAGGTAAAGATACTTTATCCAGGTGAAATTTAGGTAACCAGAATGTAATTATTGCCCAAGTTGGCATTTCTCTAGGGCACTGGAGTGTCAATGACCCTCCCCTTACAAAATGTGTTCAGGGCCTCCATTTTGTACCTCTTTTTATACCTCAGCCAAAAGAAAAGAGCCAGATTCTGCTCTCAGTTACAGAGGTTGAAATCTGGAGTAACTCCACTTAGTGCACTGAGTGGAATCTAGCCCTACACCTCCAAGGGCATTAAACATCCTCTCACTATGATAGAGCATTGATTCAGCGCTGACTCTGAGGAAAGAATGACAGCTTATGGCCTGATCCTGTAACTTACTCCATTCTTATGGATCATTATGCCATGTGGAGTTCCAAATATGCCTCTACAGAACTCCCTGAAGGACTAGGGCCTTAGTCACTACCATCACTACTTGTACTATGACCACCGCAGTTCACTCTAGGATGACTTTCCGCCTCCAAACATGGGCATAACTCAAACCGTTTATATTTTATTGTGACTAGGTATCAATATGTTAGAAAAGAGAGGTAGATAATCAGTTCTGTAGTCAATACAGTGGCAAAACTCAATGGAAGTTTTTCCTACATTGGAACTGCAAAACCACACCTTTTGTAATAATATTATTAGAGACGCTATCAGGTTTTAAAACATACATTAAAAAGCTAATTCTCTCACCTGTGTCACTAAGATCTAAAAGTTGTAAAAGTCTGGCTTTTCACTTGTTATACTGTGTTTGCTTTTTGTATTTCACTCATCATGGCTCCAAATGTTGGCACTGGGGAAGAAACCGGAGCAGGTCTTGAATATAGTATAAATGAAAATGGTAAGATGGATGCTTTGAGTTACAAGGCTGGACCATGTTGGAACAAACTAATTACAAGAAGTGTGAAGGTGGTAACAATTACAGAAAAACTGAGGGAGTCCAGGCTTAGATAGTTTGGACGTGAAAAGATCAGAGGACTTAGAAGTGGAGGACAAGAGCAGAGTTGGAAGACCCAAAGCCAGATGGATGGCTGTCCAACAAAAGGATTTGATTAGCTGCTGAGTTTCCAAGGAACTGCTTCAAGACAGACTGGAATGGAGAAGGACTCGAAGACCCAGTTCCATATAGATATGACTAAGGCTAGAAGAAGACGGCTCATCATGGACAATGAAACAATAGTCTGTTTCCCTTTTCTTTCTAGTTTGTTTGCAGTTAGTTTCACTTTCTAGTTCTAGTATACTAGCGTAACGTTGAACTGTTAATGCTGCTGAGATGTAACTATTTTCATTGAAGTTTAAAAACAAATTCTATTTAAAATTAGGTTTTGTAAGATCTTCAATAACTGAAGATAAAACCTATGATGGCTAAACTCTCAGATAGTGCCTCTGAAAAATAAGTACCATCCAGTTTTATAAGAGAAGACCTGTGTATTTTCATTATTAGGAAAAAGTCTGCTTATGAAGAGGGAAATTACCATGTGGATGACTAAAAAGCATCTTTAACATAGTAAACAGTCTTTTAATGAGAGCCACAGTAACACTTTTGTCTTTTTTTTTCTTATATTAGGTTATTGTTCTCTTGCTCTTGCTCCTAATTATAGTAAATCCTATTACATTAATTTTCATTGTAGTATTAATCTGATTAAAAAGAGTACAGTGTAACAGTCACACACATTGTAATGAGAGCTGCTTCCTTTCTGACCACCCTCTACCATAAGAGGAAAAAGATTTTTCACATTTGTAATGAGTGTGCAAATAAAGAATTAGACATATTAAACAGCCCGCAACTAGAATTTTGAAGCATTTCAATACATTCATGTAACATGCAGCTAGCCTCCAGGCTCTGCAGGATCACTGATGTGGAAACACTTCCATTAGGAGTCAATCAAAGACATGAATAGAGCTAAATAAGGCCCTGAATCTACCAACAGTTAAGTACATGTGTGATGTTACTTTTATGAGTGATCCAATGGGCTCCAATAGAAATTGTCACAGGAGTTGTATGTGCTTAAATGTTGGCGGGATCAGGGCCTTAAGCGCTAGCACTGTACCCTCTGATTTTCACCTAATTATCTTGATGTGTGCCACTAAAATGCACAAATTAAACCAAAATAAATATAAAATGTAACAGGAAATATTGAAAAGCAGTCCCTCAAGACACTGTGTGTTAAACATATCCCACTCTAGGGAAGGGGTAGCTGTCCCATCAATTGTTTCTCATTTCCAAACAACCTACAATGATGCTATAGCGTCTGCCATATTTGCTGTATATTTTGCTAGCTAACAGGCTGTTCAACAGGTCTCCCAACTAAGAATAAGCTGGTATAATGATCAGTATATATTATTTTTCACCACCAAACATCATCTGCAATAACAGTTATTGATGAGCAAACTTCAAGAGATCCTCTGATGGCATTCTTTCATTTCTTTTTGTGTTCACAGAACTTTCTCTTTGTCTTGGCCCACAATATTCTATATTCTCTCCTCCTAACCGTCTCCTCTCTTTGTTCAGAGGCCCATAACAACCCCGTGTTCACGATTCTGCTTTCTGCCTTTAAAATTTGTGTGCTCAGAGGCTTCCTTCTCAGGCATGCCACCTGGAAATGAAAGCCATTAGTGGATCAGTATCCCAGCGATGTAGGTCTACCCAGACTTTGCCTCAGAGTCATGTACTGTGGCAATTTTAAAAATATGCAACTAAGGAATCTAATTGGATCTTTGTGTACTGACTTGTGATGTGTTGCTGGTGATACTGTGTTTCTTAAGCTCTTTTAGGTGAAGTTATATTATTTACAGTTCTTTTTTATGGCTTCTCACATTGAAATTGTATACTTGGTGATTTCTTCCCTCCAGTAGTTTTCTACATGGTTAAACTGTATCAGAGAGCACTAATGGAACTCATGCATATGCTTATTTTTTTCTACATTAAGCTTATCTGATCCTATGAGAGAGTCATGTTTGTCAGGCATAATATAATATGTGGTTAATTTTGACTTAAGGTGGTTTGTTTATTTTAATGTAAAATTCCCCCCCCAAAAGAGGGAAATCTATGAGCACAGGAACTGCTATAGCAATAGGTTCATCTCATCCTGTATCTTAACTTCAGCAACAACCTATATTTTATTGTAGTAGCATGAATGGACTCCACATGGGATCTGGCAAGGATGGTGTGGATGGCCTACATTCTTGGGGAGTGTTTCCTAGTGGTTAGGGAGAGACCTTTGGGCAGTTGTAGGGAGAGATCCTGCTTTCCCTCAGTTCTTCTCCTCAGACACTACGCAGAGCTGCAGGGCTGCTCTCTTCCCTGGTCTGTCCCCACGTGAGCTATTCTGCTTCCTTTTAACTCCTCTTCCAGTCTGTGCATCTCTTGCGGATGTGGCAGAGCTGGGCTGGGTGAGCCCACAACAGCTCCTTAACCCCTTATAACCCAAAGTAAGAATTATATACCCCATCACAGATGGTATTAAAACTTTCTTCTAAACAGCAGGCCACCTCCACCACAACTGCTGCTTGTTACTAATGAGGTTCTCAATGGATAAATTCTAGCAAGCCCCTCTTTCTTGACAGCCCACAATCAAAAACATGGCATGAACTTCCATAGAGAGGACATCTAGAAACCAATATATGGATGTGTCTGCTTCTTCAGAGGCAACACAAATGGAGAAAGCTCATTTCCTTTATGTATACTTTAACTGAGCCACCTCATCTGACAACTCTTTAGAGGCTATGGAGCACTCTTACTGTATTTTGACAGATATGGTCTTAGGACTGATGTACATTTAAAATGTTTGTCAGTCAGGAGTGTCAAAAAAAATCAAAACTCCTTATCAACATAGCTAGGTCTGCAAAAGCCCTACAGTAGATGCAGTTATACTAGCAAAAATGTCCTTTTGCAGTATAGCTTATTTCATTCAGGGAACTGGTATAAGCTATACTGGCAAAAGAACTCTTTTACCATAAACTGTGTCTCCACTAAAAGTGTTTGCCAGTATAGCTACATTGACAAACTTTTTCTAGGTTTACAGTCCTCAGTCCCATTTCTCTTCTCTGTGGAAGCATATAGTGGTATGTCTACATTGCAACATAAGCCTGTGCTTTAGCCTGTGCTCAAGCCTATGCCCCCTTGTGTTTGCTTTGCAATTGCACTATCCACAGGGTTCAGACCCAGGGTCCCAGCCCTGGAGGGCTGGAGGATCCAAGCTCAAGTTAAGCTGCGACCCAAGGTCCAAACACCATTGCTTTGCAGTATAGATGCATCCCTACTTGGGTCCCGGGAGTCAGCTACAAGTATCCCACAATTCCATGGGTCAGCTTCCTTCATCCCGTCTATCCCAACAATCTGCTATCCACGTTATTGAAAATGGAAGCCCCTCCCACACCCTTGACAAATGGCAGCAGCTCAGTTCAGCATTAACATATTCTCTTCTGATCACTGATCTGAAAGCACACTATCAGAAAGCCTCCTGGGTTTGCAATGGAGAACACACTTATTAGGAAACAGACTTATTAGGAAATTCAACTGATAGTGGAGCACAATTATTTAATGAAAAGTTTTAATGACAATGCTGTGTCATGTTAGACTCTGGAATGTTAAAATGTCACTTTACCTACTGACGCGTATAATACGAATTGTTCATGTCATATTAAATGCTGCAGTAGTGTAGAATATCCCCTATGTGTATTCTGAAAACTCTTTGCTAATGCTTGACATAAAAGCTTTATGAGGAAAAAACGTATATACTAAGGATATGGGACCTGTTGGCCAGAAGGTTGTGGATGATGAACATGTACTACTCACAGTTTATTCTGTATTGTCTGTGCTGTGCCCATTGCTTCATTTAAGTTTTAAATTTTGTGGCCTTGCCTGGACTGGGAAAATTGGGACCATCAGCACAGTTTCAATGGTGGAAGGTGCAGTGTAGGCATGATTTGGAAAATATTTTTCATATCAAACTAAATTACAATTTTCAGTACATTTCCATATGGGTATATATTTTATATTAGCCAGTCCTTTTCAAAGAGACTTACAGTAGATTCAGATCAGTGTTCCGCAAGTTCATATTTTTAAAGAGCTCCTGCTTTGGGAAGAATCAGGTTTTGTGTATAACACATATCTGCCATTTCTGATTTGGGAATCTTCAAGGTGTAGGCAGGAGAGAAACATGCATCTGACTTCAAATGAAAAAGCCCATCTTATTTATACATTTATTATTATTAAACATTTATATCATAATAGCAAGGATTCTGTTATGCATTTGCGGACCCATTGTGCTAGCTCCTGTACAAAAACATATGAAGACATATTCCTTGCCTCAAATTATTTACCTTCTAACTAGGTTGATCGTTTTATTCTATCTCAACTATAAAAAAATAAAGGTGAAGGCATAATTGAAAAGGATAATGTATGTAAACATAAACACTAGAAATAGACCCACAGATCCATGTCTATCCAGGACTTCAGGGCTGTGCATAGGGAGATCATTCAAATCTTTTTACTCCAAAAGAAAAGTTCCCTATAATACAGTCCTCTTACTCCTCCAGCACTGCATACGACATGCTCCTGCAAAGCCTAATAAATTGAATTTATAGTCTCAAATGTCGCTCTGTAAAAATGTCATTATAAGACTCCATGTTTATTCTAGTAATAATTTCATATCAAAATATGTCTAGTGTGTGTATATATATAATATATATATATAGAAAATGAAGCAAAATTGATTTGTTTGGTTTCATCAGTAATAAGGATTGGCTTAACTAGCATTGCACAGGTGTAAGTGATTGTCTTAATAGGGTTACACAACTGTAAGTAAGGGCAAAATAGGGTATTTGTAATTGTAATTTAGTTTAAAAATTCTGTTGATGATAGGTCAGAATAAAATTCTGCTTCTTCTTTCTCATAGTCTTGTGTGGGCTCTGGAGCTAAAGTGAGGAAAAACAATAAACATTCATTTTAGTCCATGTCTACACTAGCAAGCTTATAGAGGCACAGCTGTACCAATGCAACTGCATCATTGTAAGACCACTAGCATAGTTTCTCTATGCCTACAGGAGAGCTCTCCCATCACCATTATAAAACCACCTCAACGAGCGGCAGTAGCTATATTGGTAGGAGAAGCTCTCCTGCTGACATAGCACTGTGCACACTACCACTTATGCCAGTGAAATTTATGTCATGGGGGTTGGGATTTCACACCCCTGAGCCACTTAACTTTTGTCAACGTAAGTAGTAGTGTAGACATAGCCTTAGTCATTAAAGTAAACAGAGACCACTCTGAATGTGCACAGGCAGCAGGTAAATTGAGTAAGAAAATGGCATTTTTTCAGTCACTTTTATTATCATAACCACATTTTATTTTAAGGTAAAGCAAGATCTCCTGGTTCTCTGAAGGTTTATGATATGTACTTGAGCAGGTTTGATGTTTTGTTCTTTTGAAGGCAGTCAGTTATACACATACAAAGTAGGTAATACATTACCAGCATTAGTCTCAAAGGCAAGACCTAAAAGTACCTGAATGATAGTTAAGTAGAAAGTTGAATTCCCTGCCCCTCCTCTTTCTCCTGGTCAGAGTCTAATTTATTGGTTGTTCTTAAAATTAACTAACTTCTGAAATTTTAAAAGTTGTATCTGTTAGAAGAGGGCAAGAATCCATGAACTGTGCCTTGAGAGCTATAGGTGAGCAGGCCAATGTGAGAGACACAAGCCAGTGCTTGAAATTTCAAAACTTCCTCTTTATGATATTGTGGAATCCCAGGATGTTTCCACTAATCCCAGGTTTCCTGTCTTGGAGAACAAAACTGTTGTGTCTCCGTTCACTTCTGTGTCCATATCAATATGATTATTATAATATGATTTTAATTAAAATCTGTTATGTTTATGACTGTAATGCTGGTCTTTCTCATCACCTGATGTATGGAATAGGCCTTGGTAGAAAATAGTCTATTTTGATTCTGAGGAACACTCGCATGTAAAAAAAAAAAAGTAGGAAATTTCCGATCTTTGAGCCTGCAAGTGAAAATGTTTTAAAGGGTTTTTTTCAATCATAATGAAGCTGACAGCCCTTATTTAACTCACCCCTGTAAATAGTACAGTTCATACAAGTCATACATCTGTAATATCTTGGTAGAAATTGTTACTTCATCATTAATGCGCGTTGGTGACATTTGCACTCTGCAAAATGTACATACCCTTAAATAATATAGGGCCAGTCAACTGACCCATTCTGGCAATTGATATGGGTAGGATTATAATCTTGAGAGCACTGGTGGAAGAACCTTCTCTGTTGAGCTTGGAATGCTATTTCCAGGTATTCACAACCAAGCATATCAGTGGCATCTTTCATGGCAAGGTCCAAATTACTTTGTCTCCTTTTTGCTGCTAGGGAGCTTCTTATTTTGTTTAGGTCTTCTCTGTTTTACATGGCCATTAAAGATCCCTCTGGATTCCTCTGGTAACTGCAGCAGAACAACCTCACTGTACTATTGATCAGTCTCTCAGCTAAATGCTGGCCTCCACCCCAGAGGTGGTTGCACCTCAGTCGTTCTGTAAGTACATAGAAAGCATGGTATGATGATGGGATGGGAACTGAGTTACTGCAGAGAAATCTTTTTTGGGTGC